>VYXF01002939.1:323516-418179 GCA_013397295.1 Polioptila caerulea
GTGGCCGTGTGCTCCGCCACCGCCATGGCCGACGCCGCGCTCTGGTACTGGCCCCTGGACACGGCCGGGGGAAGCGTCAACTTCGTGATGCTGCTCAACTGGACCGTCATGATCCTCTACAACTACTTCAGCGCCATGTTTGTGGGCCCCGGGTACGTCCCGCTGGGGTGGACGCCGGTAAGCGCTGCCTTGCGACCGCCTCGCCCCGGGGCCTTGCGGGGACCGGCGGGCAGCCCCGCGGGCAGCACAGGACAAATCGCGTCTTTCGGTGCCGCTGTTTCTCCTCTGTGCCCCTAGAACGCTGCACGCTCTCAGGCCACTCCTCCCTCCTTATCTCGTTCCGAAATCTTTTCCTTTGCCTCTCCCCTCCGCTTCGCTCCTGCCGCTGCCAGAGTTTCCAGTACAACCCAGCTTGCTCCTGATACCGAAATCGGACAGATAAAACTTTCTAACTCGGTTTTGGTATTAGAAAGCAGCACGCTGGACACTTCAAATATCCTTCCTCTAATCGAGTGTGCCGAGCGTTGGGTAAACAGAGTTTTTATCACCCACACTGATTACACATTCCTTAGCTATTCCCATTTAATGTATATATAGTGTATATATAACGTATACATAGTGTCAATGTAACGCTTTACTCTGCGTAGTCACATTCCTTATCAGAAGTCCATACGTGGCCTTTTGGGGTCTCCTTTGGTGGTCCCCAGTGGCGAGTGTTGTAATATTTCAGGTGGCCGTTCCTTGACCCCGACTCTTGAGTAAGCACAGCGCTCTTGATTTCCACGACTCCTGCTTTATCAGCCTTGCAGAACTGAGCCGGCTTCCTGCTTGCCTAAGTTACATCCTTTATCTGCTTCTCCAAGGCTCTGCTCTGTTCTGCTGCCCTTCTCCATGCCCTCCCTGTGCTGTCAGGGGTCTGGTAATGCGGCTTGGCTGGCAGCAGTTGCTGTGTTTCATTGTATTAGGGGCTCCTCAAAGCAAAGCAGCAGGAAACAAGGACTCCTGGCTGGGAATGAGAACCTCAAGGTTATCTGCATGTTTGTGCAGCCACCTGTTTTGGAGATTTTGCTGCTAGCAGTATCAGTGAGAAGTAATTAATTTAGAAAATTTCTTTTTTATTTTATGCAAGCCAGCAAATAATCTGGTTACCTTCTGCTTAACAGTACAAGATAGAAATTTGCATTTCCGGTGCTTCAGTAATCTCTTGGAAGAGTTATAGTCAAGAATGAGACAGGTTCAGTGTTCCAGTGGTGTGATACAAAGTTTAGTGCTGGTCACCTTTCTAATTGTGGAATATTACTCAGAACAGAGTCTAGGCAGAAGAGGATCCTGATAATCATCTTAGAAGGACAGCTGGGTGCTCCACTTCCTGAGAGGAAGATTTTGGCCACTACTTTCTGTCTGCAAGTGTCTCTGTCTCTCATCTTGCTGTAGATGGGGTGGTGTGTGTAGATGAGATTGTAAGAGAGTTGAACATTAGTGTTTACCAGTGCTGTATCTTAGAGTGGTTTATGGTGTAAAATGGAGAGAAAAATGTGCTCAGGTTTTTTTTTTTAATTAGAATGGCAACATGCTGACTTTTACTCTCTGAACTTCACTATGAAACTCTGCCTGTACAGTTGCTCTTCCTGACAGAAGAACTGTTTATTTCTTTTAGCAACCAGCACTTTCAGCAGTGGGAGATGGCTCTGTTGATAGCCAAGAGATTAGCTAGGAGATTGTTTAATTTTGTTTCTTCCGCTCCTTGACGCCTACCGTTAAATATGAAACACACCCTGTCAGAAGAAATCAAAGGTGCTTGGATTAGGAAATGCCAAGATAAACATTACCAGTGGAGTTGTGTGCACATCTAACACTCCTATTCTTCTGTTTAAAGGAAAAATCTCAGGATTGCATGTATCTCCAATACTGTAAAGTGTGTCAGTCTTACAAGGCACCTCGTTCACACCACTGTCGAAAGTGTAACAGGTACTGTTTCTCTTTACAATTGTTTGAAGTCTGAGAGCAGCTTCAAATCTATAGATGGGCTTTTACTATAATTTGTGCTTCCAGCACTTGCATTGCACTTTTTAAAAATGCTTCCATATGAACACTATAGCCCTTTCAAGTATTTCCACTTTCCAGTTAAATGGTATCTATACAGTCTTGCTGTGTTTTAGTTTAGTTTTTAACATTTTCTTTATAGTATGAAATCAGTTTCCCTTAAAAACTTCTTGATGGTACTAACAAAACAATGCAGTCCTGCTTCAGGGATGTGAGTGAGTAAACACCTAAAAATCACCTGAAACTATTTCTAAATTCTGAGTCCAAACATTGACCTGCGTAGAGAGAAGAAATATCTGTTTTGTTATCTTTCCAAATGGGAATTAAATGTTGATTTGAGTGGCAATTTTGTACTGTTCTTTTTACCCTTAGCCACAGCGGGTTTTTGAGGGGAGTTGGCATGTGAGGTGAAGTAATAAACCTTTACGGTCAGCTCAAGAAGTTTGCACCTTGTTATCTTCCAACACACTCATCCTGATACAAAGGATACTTTATTATAAATAGCTGTCACTAGAATTTTGTGCATCATGAAAAAATCAAGGCACTCTGCAGTCCAGGCAGGTCATCCTCTGAAGGACTCTTAAGAGAATGTGGTGAAAGGACATGGCAATGTACATATTCATTTGTGATTTCTATAAACATAAGATGTGCAGTCAGTGTTATTTTAAGAAACAGAAACTGAAACTCCAGAGCAGTGCTGTAATTTGGCTACATCATCCCCAGATTTAAAATCGATCACCCTTTTCTGTGAGTAACAATCTTTACAGTGAGGACTGATCACTAAGGTGATCATGGAGACTTCTACACCTGTCAAGGTGATTTGGAATGTGAACAAATATTGAATCAGGTGGGGTTTTTTGCATCTGTGAGCTATACCAAAATAACCAGCTTTATATTAAATACAAGAGTGTCTCTAGGGTGTTTACACTTGTTAAATATATTTTTAAAAGGATTTTCAATTGTGTGAGGTCAATACATAGCAATTGAGAAAGCCTTCAGAGGGTTTACCACTGAAAAGAGTCACTATCGCACTTCTGTCTGTATATCTTTCTTTAAATACTCTTTCTACAAGTAGTTCACAGGGGATTTTATATTTCCTTTATTTTCCAGGTATTCTGATTTTTAAAAACTGGCAGTACCAGTAGTGCTTAATTATTGCGATCATAGTTCTTACAAGTTCCATTCTCTGTCTCTAGGCTCTGTATTATGGTGTTTATTAGCAACTAGTTGGTTTGAGTAAAGGGGAGGACAGATGACTAGGGAGGGTAGGACCTGGAAGCACTTTTTATTTGCTTTTTTAAATTCTGCAGTATGGAAATATAGTTCTGAATAGCAACTAAAAAGAAGCTACTGTGTTGATCTATCACAAGTTGGTGGATTCAAATGAAACAATGGAGGTTCAGAAGTAGAAAGCCTGATGTCCTTTGAGGTTTTGCAAAACATACGTGTCCTTTATATTAATCAATATTTGTTTTTCACAGATGTGTGATGAAGATGGATCACCACTGTCCTTGGATCAACAACTGTTGTGGATACCAGAATCATGCATCTTTCACTCTGTTTCTCCTCTTAGCTCCACTGGGATGCATTCACGCCTCTTTCATATTTATTATGACAATGTACACTCAGCTTTACAACAGAGTAAGAAAACATAATATGCTTAAAATATTATTTAAGTTAGGTGCATAATTTATCTCTGGAAGTACAAGAGAATTTGGTTTTCTGAGAAGAAGCATGTGGAATTCCTTGTTATTCTTACCACATGCACTCCTAGTTCTGCTGTGTACCTGTAAGATGTATGTATATGAATGCAGAAGGATTCAGAGAAAGTTGTTTCTATTTTCATTCTTTTTTTTTTTTTTTCCCTGTTGCCTCTCATAATCTCAGGGAGTTTTCTATTGCTTTACATTGACTAATGAGTAGCACTTTTTGCAAAGAGAGACTGTTTTGTCTGGCCCAGAAAACAGCTGCTATTTATTTCCAACACACAAGTTAGATACTATTTATTTTCTTTTACTGGCCACTTTTTTAGAATTGTACCTATTTTTTCAACGGAAAAAAAGTACATTATTTTTTGGGACTAAAAGTAAATACGTAAGCTGTGGAGTTTTTGCCTGGAAATCTTCAACAGTGAGCAAAGCTTGTTCTGGAATACACCCCTTGTCTCAGATCCATAGTTAAGATTATAAGCTTTGATTTCAGCCTTTGTGGTTGCGGTGAAGAGCTTGATAACACCAGCTGAGTGTGACAGATGAAGTTGTATTTGTAGCAGCTGAGTTGGGTTTGTAGAGGGATGGTGTTGAGAACTGCTGTCTGCAAAGCTTTTAGAGAAAAACCTGCAGCATTTCCATGGAAAATGGGGACTGTTCTATGCAAACATTGTCCATCTGACACTGATGAGTATGGGTTTCTTAACGTACCAAAGTCCTGCTGATTTTTGGACCTGTGGAGCTTGCAAGATGGTGATTGTGGTTTCATTTTCCATCTAGCAATGAACTTCTGAAGATAAAATTATTTTTTTTTTGTTTGTTACTCTGCTTGTGTTATAAACCTGTCAGATATTGGACACTGACTTTTGGAGCCAGATTTCTTATGGATAACTTGCTTTGTTTCAGCAGTTGGAAAGTTCTAGAAATGAATGGAATTTTTCTCTTTGCAGATATCTTTTGGTTGGAGTTCTGTGAGGATTGACATGAGTGCAGCCAAAAGAGACCCTCGTCCCATTATTCCCTTTGGACTGTCTGCATTTGCTGCATCTTTATTTGCCTTAGGACTGGCATTAGGAACAACTATTGCTGTTGGTATGCTGTTCATTATCCAGGTGAGTCTATGGCTCTGTTACAACGAAGTTAAAGCTGTAAGCTTTGTGCACTTGTGGAACAGAATTCAGGATTGAGATCAGAACAGTTTTTCAGAGCTTATATTGTTGCATAACTTTTCCTGGGATTTATGTTGCTTTGTCCCAGTTTTTCTGTTACCACAGTTTTAGATTTTTTTCATTATTTTTCATGGGAGGACTTGGATGTGAGAATCTAATGAACTAAGAAAACATGAGATGGATTTTATAAACTCCCTGAAAAAGGCAAAATACTTGCCCTGTCTCTGCAAATAGGTGTAAATATGCCTGATATATTTCTTAAAATGTTGGAGATCTTTGGAAGGAAACAAAAAGGCACGTTTTAAGCATAAAATGCAACACTGTATGATACTGTCTTAAATATATAATTCTAGAGTGTGTATCTCTGCTGAGGGTTAGCTTCTAATAAATGTTTCAGTTAAGTCTATAAAAGTTTTGTTCTTTAAAACAAATTTAGTTTGTTAAATGAAGCTTTCTTTCTATAGCTGATGTATTCCTGCAGAAAATAAATCCTAATTTCACCTAACACTTTTATTTCAGATGAAAGTAATTTTGACAAATAAAACTTCAATCGAATCCTGGATTGAAGAAAAGGTATGCTTTTAATACAACATTCTTATATCGTTACAAATTCTATTTTCCATATTTATAACTTTATTTGTTTCACCTCTGTGTTAAAACCAAAGAAGTTATTTCAATTCACCACTGACATAACACCTACAACAAGCTTTTCCCTTGGCTTAGAATCTGAAATTCACTGAAAGAAATGAGAAATCTTTTAAATGCTTAGATTTTTCTTTTGTTTTAGAGGAGTTTGTTGAAGATAGAATAATATTTGCTTTGAAAAGACTTTGCTTATCTACTTGAAATATGTGGGTGTTTTCATCTGAAACTTGAGCTGTCTTTGTCATTACACCTGCCTGTACTTTTAATTGTCCACCTCACTGATCCAAAGTGGCATCTTTTGACTCATGGTTTTGCCTATTTCTTACTTTAGGTTGTAAGGGAGGATTTTCTTTGATTTTGAAGAAGTACTAGAAAATACCTAGTCTTCTGTCCTTTGAATTTCTCTTGGATTTCCTTATCTTTGTAGAGATTTTCACAAGTTTTTTCAGGAGAAATCAAGCAACAGAGGCTAAATGTAGAGGAAGCAAAAATTATTTAATATTTAGAAATTAGCTTGGTTCTACCTGGGGTTTTTTATGTAAGTCTACACATTTCATTAGTGTCTTGTCTTTCTTTTATTTTGTGTGCTAAATTAGCACATCTTGACTGTGAATCTTGACTGTGTATAAGTACTTAAAGTACTGTAATATCAACTCTTTGCATGGGTTTTGGCTGGATCCAAGTCCTGTTAGACCTATGAATAATGGGATAGTGGAACGTACGTGAAAGAAATGCCTGTTACCACTATATTGTAGCATTTGGAATAATACCTTAAAATTTTTACTATAAAACACAAGCAGCTAATATATCCCTTTTGCAAGCTGAGCACAGACTGTAATACATAAATATATAATAAAATGGTATTATTGCAACAAAGAGAGCACTGCTCTGTGGCTGCTCCACTAGGTGTCATCAGAACTGTAAGAATGTAAAGCTGGTGACTACGGAATGTGGGCAATTCAGATCCTGCCTGTGTGTGCACTCTTGGAGGAGGAGCTGGCACTACCAATGCTGTGTTTGTGATCGTTAATCAAAGGATTCTGAGCTGTGGAAGCTTTTGTATGTAACTGAGAAATAGTCAGGCATTGGTCCTTAAAAAAAAGCAATAAAGATTGGAGTGTGGAGGGAATTATCAATGTAGTCAGTGTTAAAGAGGACAGGGGTGGGGACACCCAAACCAGGCATCCTTCTGAGTGCCATGATTGGTTTAAGTAGTTTTTAAAGCCTGGGTTGCTATAACAGCAGTTCACTGCTCTTGCCTGAAAATATTTGCCTTTAGGTCCCATGGACCCATACAGGGATTATGACCCAGCCTTAATATTTGCTGCTTGACTGCAGTTTGTAGGGTGTTTTTATGTACTGCTTTTCTTAATTGTTTTCTAGGCCAAAGACAGAATCCAGTACTACCAAACGGGTGAGACCTTTATCTTCCCCTATGATATGGGAAGTAAATGGAAGAACTTCAGGCAAGTGTTTACATGGTCTGGGATTCCTGAGGGAGATGGCCTGGACTGGCCAGTTAGAGATGGATGTCACCAATACAGTTNTGGAGGGAATTATCAATGTAGTCAGTGTTAAAGAGGACAGGGGTGGGGACACCCAAACCAGGCATCCTTCTGAGTGCCATGATTGGTTTAAGTAGTTTTTAAAGCCTGGGTTGATATAACTGCTCTTGCCTGAAAATATTTGCTTTTAGGTCCCATGGACCCATACAGGAATTATGACCCAGCCTTAATATTTGCTGCTTGACTGCAGTTTGTAGGGTGTTTTTATGTACTGCATTTCTTAATTGTTTTCTAGGCCAAAGACAGAATCCAGTACTACCAAACGGGTGAGACCTTTATCTTCCCCTATGATATGGGAAGTAAATGGAAGAACTTCAGGCAAGTGTTTACATGGTCTGGGATTCCTGAGGGAGATGGCCTGGACTGGCCAGTTAGAGATGGATGTCACCAATACAGTTTGACGGTAACTGGTCTTCTGTGGTATCTCAAGTTGATTCTCCTCACTATCCAATTGTCTGCTTTCCTTTGCAATAAGAGACCAGCTTTTTTAGTAACTAAAACAGATGGGCTTGAAATGCATGTACAGGAATTCTTGTGCATGTTCTCTGATTATGCTTTTGTGAGTGCTTCAGACTGCCAATGGTATTTCCTGTGTTTGTTGAGTGATTTCAATACCTGGCTTCATTTTGTGTTGAATGCTGCCTAACTTTCTATTTATGATCATTTATAGATAGAGCAACTGAAACAGAAAGCAGACAAGCGAGTAAGAAGTGTAAGTATTTGTGAAGTTTGGTCTGAAATTACTTTGAAATAGCTGTATAAATGAATGTCATTAATTGACACAAACAACAAATAGCAATCTCTGCCTAATTTATCTTGGCACTTGGCCTTTGCATTTGCTTCTTAGTTTCCAGATGGATGATAATAAAACGATGGATGATAATAAAAAGCTCTGTGCTTCATGGTTAAACAGTAATTTAGAATTTAGAGTCCCTTTGACAGCCACTGTAATTTTGTTTAAATCTGTGGTGTGCTTGAATTGATTTTTTTTAGCGTGAAACTTATCAGTAAGGCCATAACTCCATCAAATAACAAATTTCTGTGTCCTGTTCCCATCTGCAGGTGCGGTATCGAGCCATAGATGATTACAGTGGTGTCTGCTGCCCTGTGACTAAAGGTGTTAAAACATTCTTCACAACACCGTGCACTGAAGAACCTAGAATTGCACTGAGGAAAGGGGATCTGGTTTTAGCCACCAGAGGCTTAAAGTTAGTGGCTTCACACCTTTATGTTTGGTTAAACGAAATACTGAGTTGAGTTCTGGCATCTAATTACCTGTTATGCTTCCTTCCCCAGACATTGGATGTATGGTGAGAAGATTCTTATCTCAGCTGCTGATGGTATGGAGCAGTTAATTTCATTTCTGTTGAGAATTGCAAATCAGTTTTATAGCTATGTAGAAATGTGGCCAATATTATTATTAACTTCTCAAAACATAGAATGATTACAGTACTGGCTTCTCTCCTCTCTCCAGTTTTGTTTCTTTACATCTAGTAGACTTCCCAGTTTTGATAACCATTAGATGACTCTGCCAGACTGACAGAACACTCCTTTAGTAGTTTATTGAAAGTTGAGTGGGGAGAGGGACACTTAATATTCTAAGAAAAAGTTAGACTTTGAGACTATAAAGAGGTTAAGGATGATTTGGTTTTTTTTGATATTTAAATGGTGGTCTGTCTTAAACACATCCAGGCTTCCTACCTACACACTCTGTGTAAGTATAGAGATTAATCTTTGCGTATCTTAAAAACTAGGAGACATTATGTCTTTGGTTTGGAATAATTTCTAGAGACTTTAATATGAATTTATAAAACTAACTGTGGGTGTTGAAGATATTAAAGGCTCCTGCTGATCTGCAGAGGGTCAGCATCACAGCCACCTGCACTGAAGCTTTTACATTTTTCACTTCAGAGCTCTTGCTTTGGACTGAACTAAAATTTTACCTGCCAGAGGATGGGCTTGATTCTGTTTTTACTTCCAAACAATTGTTAATTTATTGCATGTGTATTTCATATTTGCACAAGTGAGGCTGCCAGCAGTCACTATGCTGAAAGAGTCCAGGCTTTTCATTGGTGGTCTGAAACCTTCATGGGCTGGAAGTGCCCTGGCAGCTCATTCCAATAAACCCCTTCAAACCAGTTACAAATGAACATGGCAATAGTTTGTATTGCACTGCTTATTGTGAAGATTAGCAGGACATATCTCCTCTATGGAATGTTGAGTTTTTTAAATCAGCTAGAATATGGTGTGGATGGAGAACTTGGTGAACACTGAGAGGATGGATCAGACTCTACTTCAAAAATAGGATGAGTTTTGTAAGGAATGTATAGCAAAATGCTATAAATAAGCAGGAATAAAAAGTTGTACTGCAGCAAGATGGCAAAATGAATGATTAAGTAGCAGTTCTTTGGAAAAAAAGACTCAGTGATAATCTTGATGAGTCAGCACTTTCAGAAAAGAGATCAACTTTGCAGATGGTGAAGTAAACCTTCTGTCCTCAGCATTGGCAGACTCTGCTGAAACACTCCTACAAGTAAAAGCAGTTACTGCATCTCAAGAAAGAGGAAAATTACCTGTAAAGGGTTGAGAAGAAAACAGAGAAAAATTGAGAATAATTAGAATAATAGAAAATACGACTTATAGGGAAAAGCCAAAAGAATTGGGATAGCTTACCTGGAGAGGAGTAGGAAATGGGAGACAGCCTGGGTATGTACAAATAGTCATCAGCTCTGTGAAAGTCTTTGGCAGACAAGTTTGTTTTCTGCTTCCTGTGCCCTTGGTGTGTAGAAAAAGGAGCTATAAAACTGATTTATAGACAGAAAGATACAGATAGGGTATGAAGATGAATTTTCTCAAGGAAGATAGAGCACTGCAAGACTTTGGAGATGTCTGAAAACATTTTAGATAGTTGGAGATAATCTGTGCATCCCCAGGCAATGATGTTAGAAATTACTTAGATGTTTTGTCCTGTAAAAGAAAATAACTTAGGTAAGTGCTTGATGTCTCTTCCAGTCCTGTGTTTTTCCTCAGTAGTGGGCCATGTTTTGTTCTAAGTTAATGCAACTTTTCATGTCTTAAGGTGGAATAAGAGAACGAGGCTGGTTCCCTAGGAAGTGTGTGGAAAAATACCAGTATGACTCTGAAACGGATCAACCAGTGGATGGAGAGAAGAAAAGCAAATAGCCTTCTAATTTTTTTAAATATGAAATGGAATTTTTACTTCAGACCACAGTCCTTTACTTGAAATTTTCAGTATATTACTTTAGACTTATGCAATGAATATGTTAGGACGAGGTTTTCTTTTCCTCACAGCTGAGAGGGTTGTATATGCCTGTGCCATGGTTTGCATAGTTTTTAAACAATAAATAATTGAAGAAGCCATTCAGTGGATTGCCTTCAAGATGCATCTTTTTCATCACAAGTCAAGATTGTTTTTTTCTGTTTAAATTGCATTCTGAGCATTAAGATTTTAGGGTTTTTTTCTCAGCCGCATCTGATTGTTATGCGTGCTGTTTATCTTTTGTATTTCTCTGAAGTGGCCCCAGAAAATAAACACGTGATTCAAATTCCAGATAAAATTTGTTACCTGTGTCTTTTAATGATGTGAATTGTCCACCTCAAATAAATGATAAATTCATATTCACTTGTGGGTTCAATTGTTCTTAGATCTAGAAGAACTAGTTTATAGGCATGGAAGTGTGAACTGACTGGCAAGTAAAGATTTAATCTTGTAAGTTGCTTTTCAAGGTTAAAAAGGCTTCAGTTGTTGCAATAGGGATATTTTGTACTTTTAATGGCAAAAATTACATTCAGCACTGTCTGTTCCCTCTGAAATCTGAGCCAGTACCCAAGAGATCTTGATCCATTTTAGAGTGAAAGGAAGCAGTATCCAAGAACAAATTTTTTGTGAGTCTAGTAGCTTCTAATGATTAACAGCTTTCTTAAAGCATTTTCATTTAGCATCTAGTATGGATTATTAGAAGGAAGATCTGAAATTGGAGTAACGTGTGCCAGCTCAACGCTTTTTAAATGTCTCCAAAATGCAGCAGGTGCTTTTGTTCTCTCATAGCGTGGACTTAAATTTGTCAGCCAGGGTGAGAGGTTTTGAAAATCAGTTCATGTGGCAGAAGTGGCACACAAGAAACCAGTATAAGACCAATTTACACTTGAATTGCTGTATATGTTTTATGTTGAGGCAGGGCCATTCACCCTCCAAGCATGTCTGCAGGGAAGCATCACTGTTTGTTGTATCAACAAAGGTACTTTCCAGGCACTGCAGCAGGTGGCATCACAGGATTCAGCCTTGAGTTTCTGCAGATCTCAGTTGCACTGGATTTACTCTCCCCAGCTAACTTGCTCATTTTGTAGTCCAAAACCAGTTCTGGGATACATTTCTTCTTCCCTGTTTTTTTTACTTCTCCCCAGTCTCACCTGGGAAAAAAGATTAGTCTACCACTGACTTTCGTTTCACATTGCTTTAAGGAAAGCAATGGAAAGATAAGCAGCATCATTACATGCAGTTTCAGAGACTTAGAAGCCTTTATCTCCTCACATTTCTGACAAGCACAGTAAGTGACACAATCGTTACCTGAAGATGGCAAGGTCTTTGGGCCCAGACTAGAAACAGAATTGGGTCAGTTGTTTTTACTAGTCAAAGCTAGAGCTGCCCAACAGCAGGAGGGGGATCTTTTGATAAGTCTTGCTTTCATTTTGGGATAGCTGACCAAGAGCATTAAAGAGGGAGAGGAAAAGCCACTAGCTGTCTGAACAAGACAGGAAAGACAATTCTTTGTCTGCGAAGAGAATTGGCCTAGGAGAGCTACAGATACACCTTCCCTGTGTTGCATCCTTGTTAGCACTGCCTTTTGAACAGCTAGAGCTGACTTCTGCAGGGACAGGGAGGAGCTCTCAGCGGAGACGGCATAGACTGATGGAAGACAAGAAAGTTTTCATCTTGCTTAAATAATTTTCTAAAGCAGCAGCTTAACACAAGAAAATTTCGCATCTTGTTTCACGTGATAAATTCATTGTTTCAGCTCAGCCTAAGCTGAAGACAAGGAAAAGAAAGCAGAGGAGCAACTAGACTAGAGGAGCAAATCTGGACTACACTGTATTATTGCCTCATGGCTGGAGCTGTGGCTGACTGGTGACAGCACAGAGAACAAGTTCATGTTCTGCAGCAGTTGTGTTCTAGCTGCAGCCATACAGAGCCAGGCAGCTGACAATGTGGTTGCAGGAGAGCTACAAGTAATTCACACAGCCTTCAGTTTGATTGTGCAGTCTCAATTTATTGCATCCTATATCCCTAGGAAGGACAGCTAAAGTTTTACACTTAATAGGCTCAAATTCCTAAGTGTAAAGGCTTTAACACTGCCGTTTCATTTGAAAATGTGCAAAAACTGATCCAGTGCCTCCTAAAGAATGAATTGTGTTTGCTGTAGACAAATGTATTTTGTAAACCAGTTGGTGCTAGATTACTCATTTTCATTATAAACAACTTGTACCATATGGTCCAGGACTAGGAACAGGAAATTCATTTCTCTATTTGCTAAACAGATGTTAGCATGAATGCATACTGAGTTCGGTCTTATTGCAGATCAATCCACAACAGGTCACAGTGGAGTTCATAGTTTCAGCAGGAAAACAAGATTTGCTTTTGACAGTGAGAAGTGCATACAGCTGTCTTTTAAAGGCTGAGGTTCTTGCATGTTTTTGCATTTCATTCACAGTCCAAGAAAGATGAAAGTTCTGGCTTTGCCTAGACAGTTGATTCTCAGTCCCACAGGATGTTAACACTGCTAGTTGTCAGTTATACTGCAGCCATCTTTGTCCACAAGTCATTTTTCTCAGGTACTAGAAACAAATTTAAATTCTTGTTCTCCACTCAAGTCTGTCTTCACCATAGGCCATGTAGTGTCACAGATTTATCTGTTCCTTGCAGTTCAAATTAAACTGGCCATTTATTCCTGAGCAGATGAATAGAGGGCCTCAATCTCCTTCTGGAAGAATTTAACAAGGTCTCCTCGCTTTGCCTTCAGTGTTGGTGTCAAGAGTCCATTTTCTACGGAGAACAACTCTGTGTGGATGTACAGGTCTTTAACCTATTAAAAGGAAACAATTTAGTGCATGACACATATTTAGAAGACAAACAACAGTTCTTGCCAACTTCCTTGGGCAAGAATTCAGTCCCAGGAGATCCAGTAACTAAACTGATTTTTTGGCTGACACAGCAAGAAGGTGGAATCCAGAACAGCCCCACAGCCTGTTGTGAACCTCTACTCCATCTCTTGGCAATTGCCTCTGTTGCCCTTCACAGCCCCTGGTCTCCTGGTACAGAGACAGGCAGGCAATATTTCACTGACTGCTTCAATCAGGTGTCTGGGGCAGCTGCCTCAGGGCCCCTCCTGGCACAGGCTGCAGCAGGAATGAAGACTTCCCAGCCACTGTGTTAGCAATATAGGTGCTAATGACAAGCAGGATTTGAAAGTACTCACTTGTTCAAAGGATTTAAGGCCAGCCTCTCTCCCCAGTCTGATCATATCATCTAAAATAGCTTTCTTCACTGCCTAGAAGAAACACAGCAGAAGCAGAGTGGGTAAAGCTGTCATTCTGTAATTACAGCTCAAAACCATAATCATTTGCCCAGTCAGGGAGAACTGAAGATGGCAAGAATACATATTTCAACATTCAAGATTTCTCATATTAAGGCCACTACAAAGTCATGTCTGTCTTCTCCCTGGAAAAGAAGCAGTGATAGCCCTTGATGCAAGAGACAACTGTATCAGTTCCAGTTTTTGCTGTAAGGCTGCTTGCATGACTCACCCAGCATTAAACCAGTTCAAATTACTGAAAAGAGGTGGATAGAACAAAGTCAGAGCAATGTCGGATTGGACTTAGAATTAAATTATGTCTCTAACCCACTAAACACAAAGCCACTCACAGAGTTTTTGCAGAGCTCTTCAAAGGAACCTTTTACTCCCAATTTAGCTGCAAATTCTGGAAGCATCTCAGCATCAGGAACCACTATACCTACTAGAAAAGACTGAAAACAAGTGGAAATAGTCAGGCTGAGACCAAGATAAGGCATACTAAATGTTTTTGTGAGCTTGCCTGTGGGCAGTGTTTCTATGGTAAGTCACATTGTATGACAAGTACATCTCCATGCATTTTCAGAGTTTCAAAGGTAGCTGTGAGGACTTCCAAGTCACTGAGAGTGGTGACAGCAGTAATTGAAGTACTGACGTAGTTTGTTATGTGTGCTGCAATTACTTTGGCTAATTTACAGATTGAAGACTGGCCTCTGCTAGCATAGGTATCACCTCCGTGGCAAAGGAATTGAGAAATGCTTCTGCTGTTCAGAAAGGCTGAGAGAATTGGGTTGTTCAGCCTGAAGAAGACAAGGCTCCAGGAAGGCTTTTTTGTGGCCTTTCAAAACTAAAAGGGAGCTTGCGAAAAAGATGGAGACAAATTTTTAATAGGGCTTGTGGAAATAAGACGAGGTAATGGTTTTAAACTATATGATAGTATATTTATATTAAATACAAAGAATTTTTGGAAGTGTGAAGGTGGTGAAACAATGGCAGAGATTGCCCAGAGAGTTGGCAAATGCCCCATCCCTAGAAACATTCAAGGTCAGGCTGAATGGGGTTCTGAACAACCTAATTTAGTTGAAGATGTCCCTGCTCATTGCAGGGGGACTGTTGTATGAATCTAAGCTGCACAGAGCTGACGTGACATACTAATGCCACACAAGTATGTGGCACACATAAGGGCCACACAAGCCCTTCCCCAGCTTGCAGCAGTGCCAGTTGTCACTTGGGAAGTCTATAGGTCTGAGAACATCTTCCTATAAACATGGGTCTCTTAGGAACATATTTTGTACATGACTGCTTTTGTGCACTGATCATCCAGAACTTGTGGGAGGAAATCTTTCAGGATACTCACTCCTAACATCACTTACCCTCAGACTTTCCCCATGTACAAAGACTTGGGCTACAGGAGTACTTCTGATATAGACATTTTCTATCTTCTCTGGAGCAATGTATTCTCCCTGTGCAAGTTTAAATATATTCTTCTTCCTATCAATGATCTTCAGCGTTCCATTCTAGAAATTAAAAGTGGAGGTCATTAGTTCCAAGTCACTGTCTTGCTTATATAAGAGATGATAAACAGGCTTTTTTTTGTTGTATGAAAGGCACATCTGGAACTAGTCTAGAAACCACATACTGCTCTTTGCTTTCTACACAGAGAAGAGTTTCTCTAATTTTTCCAGTTAGCTCAGGACAGCTCCTTTATTCTCCTCTGACAGAAACCAAGACACCTTGTTATATCACTTCTACAGTGAAGAATAGTCTTAACCATGGGCCTAGCAGGTGTTATTTGATATCTTGCAACCTAATTGGTCTTTGGAGCTTTGCCTAGAGTTACTTAGTGAATCCACTGTGTAGAGACTTTTATCCTAGAATTCCATCTTTAGAGATTACTGTGAAGTAACAGGAATTCACATGCAAGAGATGGTTTGTATTAAGCAACTACTCACTGGCAACCATTTCCCTATGTCTCCAGTGTGGAGCCAGCCATCTTTATCAATTGCTTCTGCTGTCTTCTCAGGGTCTTTCAGATAACCCTTGAACACATTTGGTCCTTTAATGCAGACCTATAGAAAGTAGAGAACACTGTTAGTCACCAAGTCTTATGCTTCAGTATTTCCTGACTTGCACAGGAGATGGTACCTACCTCGCCTTCATTGTTAGAAGAGAAGTAGCTCATTTCTTCCACATCATCTAGTTTTATGATATTACAAGCCAGAGGGGCTCCAACATGGCCTAAGAGATAAAAAAAAACAAAAAACCCAACAAAAAAAAGACTGCAGTGGTAGTAGATTCTTACTGGGTTTGTTCATTGCTCTAACAAGAACTCCTTTAAACTCCTTGTTTAAAGGAGCCTGGCATCAAATGTTCAAGCAAGTTCTTGCAATGCCATTTTCAGGCAGTTAATATAGGACAAATAGCAGGTAAGTCTCAATGCTTAGAGCATTATTGGTGTAATCAGCTACACCAATAATGTAGGCTACTACTTGTGCCTCCTCAGGAGCACCTCTCAGATCCTGGTATTCATTTTCATTTTGTCCTCATTATGCTCTGCAGTTACTGTGTTCACAGAGATAGTGACTTGAGTCTGAATTCAGAATATCCAGTACTGCTAAGATAAAAGCTAAATCTTCAAGGTCCTTCAGGAAATTAGTCAAGTATGTCTAATTTTTTTGGGTAAAACATGTCATTTAGGAGACAAAGCTAGTTTCTTAGGGCCATTTGGGAAATCCCTATCCAGTTTGCTCAGCTCTCTCTATTCCTTTCCTATATTCTGGGACAAAGTCTAAACTGACCTATGACACTTTACACCGAGGTTCCTCATCTGGTTGAGTTAAGAATTTTAGTATCTATTAAGCAGACAAGTGACTGTTGCTACCAAGAATCACTTTGAGTACCCATGATTTAATTTTCATTAAACTAAAAGCATTTGAGCATCTAGCCTTGAGTGTCCCTTTATGTGGACAGCTCTGGGAGACTTCCCAAGTCTCAGCTCCCATACCTGATGTCCAGTCTCCAGGCATTGAGAAAGTGGATCCAGCTGAGCATTCAGTCTGGCCATAAGCTTCAAAGATCTGTGCAAGAAAGGATGAGTATTCCTTGAACATCAAGTCCTTGGTGTGAAAGGCCTCAGTTTCAACTGTGCCCTTGCTCAAGTCTTCTTAGGAAGGAAGCCAAAACAACCTTTGCCTTTAAGATATCACCTATCCAAACTTTGCTTTGGTCTCCTTGTTTTCTGTTCTCAAATGTGCTACATTGGGAGCTCATTGACTGTCAGAGTAAGCTGCAAAACTCAAGAGGTAGCTGCCTGACTTTGAGTGCTGCATGTTCCTATTTCTGCTGCTCTATTCCTCTTCTCGGAGCCTACAGCATAGTTTTTTTGGTAGTGTAATTTGAAGTAGGTCCTGCAGAATTTTCTTTCCTTTTACAATTAACTCAGATGAAGCAGTCTGTAAATGCCCAAGACTGACAGCATTTTTCCCAGGAACAAGCTGAGCTGGACCCCAGGTATATCACTGGTCACTCATTAGTGCATAGTCAAACAGGGCTTACTTTAAAAGAAAACTCAGCTTACCTGGCAGCCTAACGCTGCTCTAAGAAATGTCAGGACCGAGGGAGATATAGGGGCTGCACCTGTCACCATCATACGCACTCTTCCACCCATGGTTTCCTACAAGAGAAAAAGAGGCCATCAGATCCTCCAGTATTACATTGCTTAGCTCCCTTACACTTGGAATAACTTACCTGAACTTTTTTGAAGACTAGCTTGTCCCAAATGCTGTCATTTCGAATGATGCCCTGTTTTATTTCAGCCATCTTCATAAACACAGCAAATTTTAACAGGTATTTCTTTAATGGGGTGCTTGCACCACTCTGGATCTGCAAGGGAAGGTACCAGTGACTCTTGGGTTTAACTCACATCTGTACATCTCATTCTTGCCTGGTTAAGAGGCACCAAATTTTACTTCAGTGTTCTAGGGTCTGTCTTCACCACTGCAGTGGCTAGGAGGTGACCCAAAAAGAAGCAATACTAATTCATGTTACTGCTGAAACACTACAGCCATAGTTTTGAGGAGCAGGGATCCTGTTAGCTTTGCAATTGATTCATTTGCATTGCAAAAGTAAACAAAGTATTTTGTCTCTTTTGTCTCTTATTAGCAACAAACTTAGTCATGACAGGTTCTTATACACCCAGAAATCCTTCCATCTCCTCAGAGAGGATTCTAAAAAATTATTCCTGCTAAGGGATAATTAACTAATGGTGATGTTATGACATATTCAATATTATTTTGTATTTGTATGCTTGTTTGGATATACGAACACAAATAAAATTTAGCTAAAATTGCTCACGTACCTTGTCATATACTCTATTGAGCAGTCTTGGTACAACTGGAAATAGCGTTGGCTTCAAGGTTTTCATGTCATCTGTTAGCAACTTGATATCTCCTTGGAAGAAGCCTACTTTTGCTCCACAGCTGTATATCACAGCCTAAAAATTGACCAGACTAACCTTAGTCAAGAAGAATTCCTAGCTTCACTAGTCATAATTATTAGTCTATGAAAAGCAGCATGATTTCCAGTGCCCAGTTATCACAAAATAAGGAAAGTGATTGTGCGAATAGGTTTTGAGGACGTACAGATTGCTAACATGTCTTTTACTATAGTTAGATTTATAAAAGCTCAGATGTATATATATGTACATACCTGTACAACTCTCTCAAACATGTGAGCCAAAGGAAGATAGGAAATGGCAACATCTGAACTTGTACACTCAATTGTGTTCTAGAGGGAAAGGAAGAAGAAGTAGGTTAGCATTTTCTAAGCCTGCTTGAGTTACTTTTTAGTAGAAAGTAAATAAAACCTGGATCAATTTTAATACTTTGAGACAGACACTTCAATGACTGAAGCAACTTCGACTCAGGCTCATCCATCACCTCCTCAAGATTTGTCACTCAGCCACACTAAATCAAAATTAGTTGTATGTTTTGGCAAGACTTGAAATAGATGGTTTAGTACTCTTTGTATTTAGGACTGACTCATTCTAGAATAACTTCTATGTAGAAGTTCTCGTTTAATTCAAACCAAGTTTCTTGCAGTAGTATTGTCTCATTGAAAACAGGGCACTTGGGAAAGCATCAGTTTCTGGGAATGAATGGTTTACAGAAAATGCCCACATTAAAGCTGGTTTCATGACTGAGGGACATACCCTGGAGAGTAGCTTACCTCTGTGCATCGAAGGAAGGCAGCAGCATTTGAAACAACATTCTGATGTGTCAGCATGGCTCCTTTAGGGTTACCTTTGGAGAGATCAAGCAAGGTGAGCTCTGAGTGCTTCTGCTGGCAGTTTTCCATGGCTCAGTTTGAACTATCTCAGTACTAGGCTCAGTCCCAGCAATTATTGTCATAAGAGATCACAAATATGCCTCATCTTGACTGCTTTCAGCTATGGATATTACATAAAGGAGAAAGCAGTAACACGTCCTTTATGGGAGTAGCATAGAGAATGCTGAAACAATTTTGTTTTAGTCCCTGTGGATCAAAATATGCAGTTGAACAATCAATCTCTTCAACATTAAGGCTGCATTTTTCATAGGGCAAGACATGAATTTTGCTTTTCTTGCCCCCAGATCTAAGCTTTATCATATTGCACTTGACTTGTAGTGACAGTATCCCAAGTAAAACTGCAAGAGTGGTTTGACTTTGCTCTAATTTACTGGTTTACTTCCATATTCTTAGGATTTGTTTATTTTTGTGCAGAAAAGCTGCATGGGGAGGCTCTTTCAATGGGGAAGCATCACTATAAATTCTTACCTGTGGTTCCACTTGTAAAACACACAACAGAAAGGTCTTCAGGCTTAGGAGGCTAGAGACAAAAAGCCACATAAAGTCAGTGTGAGCATTATTACACACAATTCCTAACCATGATGAATCAGGGATTCTGGTTCACAAAAAAAAATCTGCCAGCCTCCTCTAGCCTTCCAGCATAGCAAGAGGTGTTTCCAGAGACTAGTTTTACGAGTCTATAGCTGTTTCATAGAGATACTTACAACTGGTTCACTGATGTTGTTTCTTCCCAGCTCCTGTGTTAGAAAAAAAATCCACAGCTTAACAGATGTGCACAATAGGTGAATGGGTAATTGTATTTCAAATGCAATCCCTGTTTTACTACTTTGCCTCTTGATACTCTGTCTCATTCAAACAGAAACCTCTTCCTGAATCCAATACAAATAACTCTGAAAACTGTCTGCTGTAAGTGTGGAAAGGACACATTTGAATGTGTGGGAAGTGATCAGAACTACTTAAGGAATTTGAAAATCCTGAGTGGAGACGTTTCCTTTTATTTGACTTAGGCCACATCTCTTTACATGTGTGCAAGCTTAAGCCTAGTATTGGAATGTCTAAGCAGCCAGTAATTTGTACTTGCAGCTCCAATTAGACTCAACTGCCAGCTTAGAAGCCTGATAAAACCTGTTACAACAGTATCACAAATTAAGCTAAGCAAGTCTTGGCTGTCCACAACTCATGGACACAACTTTAGTCAACAGTTTGAACTCTGATACTTCGTTTAGCAAAAGATATCAAGTTTCAAAATCACTGTTCATCAAGATGTCAGGTACAGGCATGACAGCCAGGTAATGCTTACATTAAAGTGCCATTGCTGCCACAGAAGATCAAGATGTTTAGCTGGCAAGGTATTCCAAAAGCCTTTAGCCACCTACCTCTACCTCCTGCAGTGACAGAATTTCAATTCCCACTTTAGCTCCTCTGTCCTTGAGCTCTTTATCAAAGAGGTCCATGAGAATAATCATCTTCAGACAAGGGGTCTTTTTTTCCTCACAGTTCTTAAGCAAGACCTCTGCCTTCACAGGCGTGTCACAGATCACCACACCTATGTCAGCTACAGGAAAGAAATTATCAGAAGCCTATTTAGAAGACATGAGGCTGGTGACAGCTCAGCAGCACCTACTTTTAGAACCTAACATTGGTTTGGTGCCATTTGCATTTGTTCACATGGATTCAGTGACTGTCTTACAGTGCAACGAATATTCCTCCTACCATACTCAACTGGTTGGGCAAACCTGATATTCTGGCAATAAAAAGTGAGGGCAAATGCTGAGGAGCTGAAGAGAAATATCTTTGCTCACAGTCAAGATAGGCATTGAAATTCTTGGTATTGCCATGATATTGTTTAGGCTTAGCCATCTTCCTTAAATCTAAAGAAATTAAGGCCCAATTGAAAGAGGTAAAATTCTTGAGTTAATACTTCAGCTTCCCTGTAGATGCAGGAACAAAAGCCTTTAAGTCAGCAGAGGAAATGGATTTGCCTGAGCCTGCCAGTTCCCAGTTTGACAGGTAAATCACAGCTGTGTAATCTCAAGACAAGACCTGTTTCCAAGATTCACCACCTTAACGGTTGAAGTGATTTTGCTTGGTAAATCCCATTTATGGGATAGATCTCAAATCACTGTAACAGCAATGGATATTTATTTCCCCCATATCTCTCCTAAGACTGGGAGAAGAAAGTCTGAAGATTTTTTTAACTTTCTTGCCATTTAAATCCATGATGGCCTGCTAGATGTTGTTTCTGTAGAACATGCAAGGACCAGAAAGATTAAACAGATTTAGCCAAATCTTTACCCTTCCCTCCTCCACTCTTTTCATCCTACAACTTTGAATCAGACATACACATCTAGTCTTAATTTACATGCAAGTCTGTCTGCATTATCTGATTTTTTGGCAGTGTGGGAGTTCAAGATTGCAAAATCTCAAATAGCAAATAGTTGAGCACTCTGATTGCAGAATGGTCCACAGGATCTAGCAGATCCTTCAGTGGTCTTGCAATCAAGACACTAGGAGACATAGGAAGCCCACTGGATTCTTCTAGACATTGAACCATTTGCCCTGCAAAGCAGCTTCACTAAGAAATTAAGTGTCTATAAGAGCAGTAAGGTTAAAGCTACTCTGATTTTTGCAAATTCCCTTGAACTTAGCCCTCCCAAAACAAAGTTTCCTAGAAAAATCTTTATGAAAGAGTGGAAGTCAATATTTACCTTTGTTAACAATGTATACAATGGCTTCTGGTCCCAGAGTGTCATAGAGTGGAACAGCAACCATTGAGTAGGTGTAGCAGGCATACTCTGAAATGACCCACTGAAAAGAGAAGACAGCAAAACTAAGGAAAAGTTGGAGCCCTCAAGACAGGATTGCCTGCAGACTGCCTATAGCTTGACTAGCCCATGCACATAAAAGTGGGGGACTATGGAAGGAGCACATCCATGAGAATAAGAGTTGTGAGAGGTCATGTATTACATGCTTGGAAAGGCATATGCTCAGTCAGTAAAAAGGGAATTGGGAAGGAAAAACCTGTGATTGTTCCTCATGTGGCCTGAAGCTATTTAAATACAGACTCTCACCCCAAGGTGTCAGAGTAGTGTAGGAAAGAATACCCCATTTGTCGCTTACCTCTGGCCTGTTCTGAGCAAAAATGCCAATAAACTCGCTTGATGATGGTTTGCATCCTTTTTGCAGAAGCCCTGATCCCAGGTATTTAGTTCTGTCTGAAACCTGCAAGATAGTTATTCCCCCACTTTAGTGTTAGGAGGCAGTATCCCAAATTAATTCATCTGTCGTTTACAGAACTCAC
The DNA here is from genome assembly GCA_013397295.1 of Polioptila caerulea. Taxonomy (NCBI): domain Eukaryota; kingdom Metazoa; phylum Chordata; class Aves; order Passeriformes; family Certhiidae; genus Polioptila; species Polioptila caerulea. The sequence continues at coordinate 345,882 of VYXF01002939.1, forward strand.
CTGTTTATATGTCAGCCACTGATAAGGTTGCTTGGGTTTCCTGTAGCCTAGACAGTCACCATTTCCTAAGGAAATAGTTCAGAAAAGCCATTTCAAAGCTCAGTACTGAAGTTGCAGAAGACTACAATAGAAACACTTGAAGTGGGAAATGTTTTCTGTCAGACATTCAGGTAACTGCATGGAGAGCAGGTCAGTGTCCATAGTTAAGAACTGCCCAAACCAAGATTGTAAGACTTGTAAAGTTAGCTTTATCCTTACAAGCAATACTTCTAAGATATTTTTATATTTTTTCCATTGCACAACCCATGTGAGGTTAAAATTGCTTGCAAGCCATCACATATTTCCATGCATAGGACTTGTGAAGTGACGTGCACAAATTATTATCTGTTGTAAACAGGCAGTAATTTCACAGGAAAACTCCCATCATAAGACAAAGGAGAGGTGTTTTCCTCCACCCCCCTGCTAGTTCCTCTGATGCTTTGTATCTGCTGACTCTTGACTGAACTCTACCATCCTCAGCTTCTGGTATTTTTTCCTGCTCAGTCTGCCAAATAAGACTAGTGCTAAATTAGGACAGGGAGAAATCTGGTCACTTGTCTCTCCACAATAGGCTAGAAGAGCTTTTGCTTGTCTGCATTATTATCATAGTCAAGACACAAGAAAAAGGATCTTGGAAATTTTTTTTTTTACTTGTGATAGACAAGTACTAACTACCAGATGCAAAGCTTACCAGAAATATTCACTCCTCTCTGGAAAACTTCATACAGGGTCTTAGCATCTTCAAAGTAATAAGAAAGCAGGTTATTATCTGTCAAGACTGCACCTCTTCTGGCTCCTCCCTAGGAACAGAGCATGGCTATGAAACAGTGTAGAACAGAAGAAATGTCATTTGTTCTTCAGCCATTCTCTCATCAATCCCCTTCAAAGCATTTCAATAGCATTGCATTGTTAGGGAAGTCTTTTCCCTTCCTGATTTTGATCTACTCAGTCATATGCAGAGGAATTTTCTAGATGGCTCACATTAACTTTCAGTTTTAGGTTATTGAGAGGCCTTGACTACTTGCCTTAGTACATGAAGTCTAGCACCAGTTTCAAAGCTGATGCAGTGCACTGAAACTACAGGGAAAAGTCAGTGACAGCCAAAGCTATCAGGTAAAATGCCCACCTAACCCTGCTTGTTACAAGCTGCTGTTTTTCATCTCAGCATCACTTCCCTTCTGCCCACCATGCTCTTGAGTTGCACACTTGGGGGAGAAGGCTGTGCACATCGGACAGGAGAGTTTCCACTGACACCCAGAGCCAGAATGCATCAGTATCCGGATTAAGCTCCAAAACAGACCATGCCCACAAGCAGAGAAAGCATTACCTCAATTCCTATTGACTGCTTGTTCAAGTCAACAGGAGGTAAAAGGGGTTTTGGCCTGCTTATCACCCACAGGAACATGACAGCTCCAAATGCAATGAGACTGATCAATGCTGGTGTTGGGAGGGGTGAGAACAATACTTGAAGTATCCAGATCATTGTGCTGGATCAATGGAGCCAGAGTTGAACCTGAAACAAACAGGAGGTTTAGTAGACTTGAATTAGAAGCTTTAATTACCTATGAGCCGTGGTTACTTAAGTAGCTTGTTAAACAATACTGCAAATTATTTCAGCAGTTTGCCCCTGGAGAGTCCTGGTACAAGAGTGAAGCACACTTATGCAATGTTTTAAGCCTCTTAAGAGATCTTAAATCACCTGTCCCCATAAATCTTAATCTATGCTGCATCCACCTCCACAAAAAGCTGAAGCCTGATGAAGTCAGACAAGAAACAGATTCTTTCCGTCCTTAAGTAAAAAATCTGCCTGGAGAAAACCAGTATATAATTTCCCAAATGTACCTCCCCAAGCTTAACCAAAAAAGGCCTATGGTTCAATGATGTGAATTGTGGAAGTAAGAAAATTCCTAAACATTTTAAGTGTTCAATTGGAAGTGATTTTGCTGAAATAGGAAGGGTGCTGACAAATTATGTGTTTGATACACCTACATAGATGTCTGCAGGACAAATAGTGTATTCATCATCAGCTGCTTTTACTGGTCATGCTAGACAAATATTTCAGAGTGGCAATGTGGTCAGCCAAAAAAAGCAGCACAAATCAAAACTGTGAAAGTTGCTTTCCACTAGGAAGTGGTGACCTGGAAGTCAATGTGTGCAATGGAAGTCTAGCTGGGAAATACAGAAACAATTCTGCTGCTTGCACTCCCCAGAGTATCTTCTCTCAAGGGCAGGGAAGCAAAATCTGAGAATGCAGACTTTCTTATAAGACACAGAGACCTGAGCTTTCTTCCTTCGAAACAAGTACTTTTATCTCCAAAATGTTCTGATGTGTTTTAAGATTGAATTGCCAAGAGAAAGGACTGCTTTTTGTCAGAATCAACTCAGATCTCAGCAACTTGTATTTGCTAGTGTCTAAATATCTCTGCAGGACACACCATCTCACACTTTGCAAGATGAGTAACAGCACTCTTTCAAAGTCCTTCTTACAGAATCAGAGGAACCCCATCAGTAGATAATATGTCAGCTATCAACTAAATCCCTGTACAAGAAGAATACCAGGAGTCCTGACTCAATGAGTTCCAGTTACCCTTTAACTATAATTCCAATGAAGTTGAAGGTATTTTACAAACCAATAGTAAGTTCATCCAGGACCTGAAATCAGAATTTGGGTCTCTGTGCTCAGACTGATCATTTAGACTACCTGTATCGTTTTTTACACTTTTGTGGTTTCCAGTGGCAGTGTTAATCAGCAATCCTGGTGTGTTCTCTGATAAGAAAAGGCATGCTTTGCCTTTTCTCAGCATCTGGATATGAAAGGGTACCTTAGAGGCTTTTCAGCAAGTCCAAGTTTCCTGATGGACATCACCTACATATCTAAGAAACACCAACTCCCTAGTCCTCTTTCCTACTCTAAACCACGTACCCTTCAAACTCCTGACCTTGTCTTCATGAACTGGGAGTCCAAAAAGCTTGTGCTACAGCCAGAAAGGCAGGAACTGCCCTTAGGACTCTCTACTGTGGGCAATTCCAGTCACTGGGCATATTAAACCAATGAGAGCACAAACCTGTTTGTAGCACAGCATATCACCCATCTCCCCACCCTTCCTCTGGGCCTTTATCAATTGAGCCTGGATTAAAAAAAAAACAAAAAAACAAACAAAAAAGCAGAACCTAAATCCAGGTCTGCTGATCAAGTTTACATTCAGGGCAAAGCTACTTAGCAGTTTAGGTTTAGCACTGCTTGGTTTGGAAGACTGATGATTATTAATAAAGTGAATTTGGTGATCATCTGCTCTTGACACTGTATATATATATGGCCCGTTAATGTAGCAGTTAGCAAGCAGCTTTCTGCAGTGATTAAACTGCATCTGGTTTGAGGTTTGTACTTCCTCTTTTGTTAACATGAGCAAGACACTTTTTATAGCCTGAGCACTGAGGCAGCTGGGTAGAGGCATCTCCATTCTCCATCATGAAAGGTTGGATATACAAACTTTAATCCTTTAGCTCAGAGCCCACTTCTAAATCCAAGTGACAGAGCAAATCACATTTTCACCATTTGTATGTTGGAAGCTTTCTAGACTGACATATCTATTCTCACATCTTTTTGGAGGGATGCCAGAATACTCATGTTAAAACTCCCCTTGATATTGATTATTAGCAATCAATTTGGGCACTTTTCCAGCCTTTTCCCATTGGCCAGGTGGCCAAAAGGAGTTTCACTCAGTGCATTTCACATGACTCTTCCCTGGTCATGAATTTTTTCAATCAGCAGTGAGAGAATAGAGCTGTATGCAGGTAACTAGAGAGCCCACAGGCCTGTACAGCTGCGCCAGTTTTATCGGCTGAAGTGTGCTCTCATCTGCTTATTTTAATCTTACTTTAAAGATGATTTCCCAGAAACTATGAATGGTTGGTTGTTTTTAGAGTATCATGCTAGAGGTAAGAAACAAAACTATCTTATTTATGGCTCCAAGTCCTCTTCTTTAACTTATTTATGTGGCTTACCAGTAACACTGTCTGACTAAGCCAGAGTAGTAGTCACAGAAAGCTACTGTCTGTTACATGGACTTATTTATGGAAAATTTACTGAAGACAGTTGTCTGACCTTTTTGTGATAAGGATCAGAGAACCCAGTAACCTCAAATGCTCCATGCAGCAGTTGACAAATCACTGAAAATTTTTCCATCAGAGTATTTTCATGTTCTCACTGACTCACATGCAAAGTAGTTTGTACCAAGACATCTAGGAGGACTGAACATTAGGCCCTGAAGGATATGTTTTTATAGCTTGGAGCAAAGAATTCAAACTCAAGAAATGATCGTTAAATGCAGCAAAACTTTTGCCTTCAGGTTCTGAATCGATTCCACAAGTCTCTTGCATAGAAAAAAAGAAAGAAAGAAAGAAATAGCAAGCAGTATTCTAATCTCAGCGTAGCCCACCCAACATCCCTATAGCTAGTCAAGATGAATTTCAGTTATATTTGAATTAATTTTTAAATTAAAATTTTAAAACTTCTAAAGTCTGGAAAGTATTACATGCTCATTAGATTCTAGGGTTTGGTGGGTGTTTTAGCAACTGTTTTCATTAGCCCACTTGCAGCACTGACTGAGACAACACATGCAGGACTTTGCAAATACACCCTTTAATGCTAGAGAGGTTAGTGTTGTGTAAAAAAAACACAGATGCACAAAACACAGATCTAGGTAAAACATAACAAAATGCTTTTCTTATCTGAAAAACTGTTTTCTTATCTGACAAACTTACTTTATTAATAGAATAGTGACAGTGTTTTGCTTTTCATTTCCAACAATGTTTGCACAAATGGGTTTCAGTCCCTTCTATCAAAGCACATAGGGTGTGTTATTCAAGCTGTGGCAAGAGGTTGTCAGAAAATTTGTCTCAATTCCCAGAATTAGGACAGTTGTTTCCTGTGCCTAGAGCTTTTACTCTAACCACTTGTCAGTCCAAGTAGCTGCTAATTTATCACCTCTGGTGTCATCCAAAAGCCACTTAATCCTGCTGCCCTCAAAGCAGAAAAGCCAGAGAGGACAGGAATCTGTACTCCATAGACCTTCCTGTCCATGTAAGAGAGCAGCTGCAGCCTAAATCTATGCTATGGAACAGCTACAACCAGAGTTTAACCTACAAATCCAAGTGCCCTGTGCATACCTAATACCTCTCTATATGAACTCAGTGAAAACTCAGTGCAGAACAAGAAAAAAACAGAGCATTTTGGACAGGCACCAGCTTCCTCTGCAGAGTAAGTCTGAGCACCAGTTGCCTTTTCAAACATCAGAGGTGGAGTGTCTGAAACCCCTGAGTTCTGACAGCTCAACTCCCAGGGATACAAAATGCACAGGGAGTCTCAAACCACCTGTGAAGCCTCTTGTGCAATAAGATGCTGGACAGCTGAAAGTGTACTTAGGTTGTCTGCCCTGGTCAATGGTCAGGGCATTAAGCTCCAGAGTCAAGGCTTAGTTTTTATCAGAAGAGATTACAGTGATACCATTTACAGCCTTGAGTTCAGGAGTACACATTCTCATTTCTACTGTACCTCCCCTTTACAGCTATTCCTTCATTACCTAGAAGGAATTAAGGTTATTCTCTATGCTCTCCACGTGAGGAGATTCTCTCCACTGGAAAGTGGCTGATCTTTGTACTTTTGAGTACATAATACGAAGAAAAATCAGTGTCATCTCCACTGCAAGAGTCCATTATGGACAACAAAGCAACCTCTGACACTTGCACAATTTTGAAAGAAACAGTCTGCACTGCCTGGGAGAATATCTTCTGGAGTCATGTACTTTGTATCAAGTTTGCCTAAGCCTTTGACTGATCAAGACATCTTCTTTCTCAGCATTAGTAAGGTAACACTGCTGTTTACAAGCAGGAAAAGTGGAGTACAGCCACCTACACTAATTAATTACTTAACCATCAGTAACTCTCTCTCCATTTGCTTACGCAGTGCAGCTCTTGCCTGGAGTCATCCTGCAGATGTGAGCCACTGTGCCAGTTCTTGCTCCTTGGAAACTTTATATTACATATTCCTTTTTGATGCAGCTGAAGTCTTGTGTTCCACAGGGTTTAGGAACATCTAACTTTGAGCATCCAGAGAGAAGTTAAAATACAAAAGCTTAACAGTGACTTCTGAGCAAAGCCACCCAAAAAACAAAGCAAAATGCTCAGTAACCTGCATTAAGCCCAGATATGCTTCAGTGAGGCTTTGCTTTTAAAGTACCTCTTCAAAGAGTCAGAGCCAAACAGTTCAAGCACCTTTTGATCTTAGCTGAGAAAGACTCTGCTAGAGGGTGGGAAAGGACAAGGCCTCAGTAATTTTCAGGAAGCAGAGCGCTGTGGTTTCTGAGACTTGCTAATAAAACTTGTTGAATTCAAGCTTTCAGTATACTTAAAGAGAAAGACCATTTTTTTAATAAGGAATTTTATGTGTTGGATGTTACTGTCTCTCCATCAGGGGGCAACAACCTCATGACACTACTTACTATTAAAAGTTATTTTCTCAGATAAATTAAAAAGCCAAGCTTTCATATAGTCTTTATATCAGATTTTCTCCTTGAAACTACCTACTCATAAACATGCTCAACTGGCCCATTGAAGTTTTTAAGAATTTAAAATATAGTCAGTGTAGCAGGTTCTGTTACTGTTTATCCGATTGGATAATACAGGTTCAATTCTTGCAAAACATTCATGCATCAGTACTATATTAATAGGAAGTTTTCTCTAGTGATAGAGCATGGTATTAAGAGCAAGGACTAAAGCTTGACTTGAAAATTCACATAGAAATCCCAAGAAAATGAGAATATTATCACTAGGCACCTTAGCCACACAGAGAAAAGGTAGCACTTAAAGTTTCTAGATATTAATGTCCATTACTTCATATTATCACAGCAATTCTATTATGAAGAACAAAGAACAAACACGTATCTGAACTTAACTCAGCCCAAGGTCCACATTTAACTGATTGCACACTGCCAAAGATTTCCTAGGAGGCTCCTGGAAAACTCATTATCTTGAACCCTGCATCTAATCACTGCACTTGCACATTGGATTTAGTAAAGCCCATGTGAGTAACAACCAGCAAACTCATGAGCAATAAAACAAATACAGTAGAACTTCATTACTTACACAGAAAATATGGCACATATAGAGATGAGAACTAGCGAGTAAAGGCACCTACCATTTTGAATATAGAGTAGGAAATCAACCTCTTCTCCTTAAGTAAAAGGGAGCTTTAGTAGCACAGTACAAAACCAACACCACTTAGGTAACACTCATGTTGAAAACTACAGCCAGTTTCCTGTCCCCAGTTTAAATAAATCACAAAGTAGAAAAGCACATTGGGAGGGGAGCTTTAAAGGGGAGGAACCTGCATGGGAGAACTGGACTGATTAAAAAAAAAAAAACAAAACAAAAAGAACCCCAACAACCCACCCACACAAGAGGAAGTTATTGAGCTTTTTTGTTAATGAAAACAGATTGAAGTAGATCTAAATAAAAAGTAAACCAAAACATTTTGAAATTATATTTATAGTTTCTTCTTTCCAATCTGTTTGCCATTATCTTCTCTATGTATAAAGCTGTATTCTCAACAATAGCAATTTTCTCTCTATAGCTGCATATATGTTAAGATGAGCAGGGCTTTGTCACCTGTAGTACCAACAAAATGTTTTGATTACAGCGTTTCTCATATACTCATATCTAGCTGCAGTGGACTTGCTGATGGGCTGGATTTCTGCTGATGGTTTTGTTTTATTTGGTTTTGGTGTTAAGTTTCTTGTTGCTGTTGGGTTTTTTTCCTTTTTTTTTTTTTCCCCAAAAACTACCTAGTTCTTTCTGTTCTGATATAGACATACATAGGTTCAATTATTAGTAAAAGGCAACAGTGAATCATATTTCAAGCTTCAGTTTTGTTTCTTGCTATGACAGGGATTTTTTTTTTTTTTTTTATAATTTCAGTTTCATTTCTTTGTTTAAAAGTTTATAGCTGTTGCAGTTTCCCTTTTTCTCTTCAATGCTTGTCTAATATAACTGGAATTTTGTGGTAGGTTTGGTGGGATGGGAAGACAGGAACTTCACATTTTTGTCTCTTCTTTATTGCCTTAACCTCAGATTTTAGAATTGTTCTCTCCACTTAGGAGTTTCCCCATCTGACAGTTTTCCTATGTTGCATGATTTCAGAATAATCTGCTTAGCTAGACAAACCATAAAGCTGAGATGGAATTAATACAGCATGTACTTGCATCCAAAATACAACCTGTACTGAACCTTGGCTTGCTAAAACACATGCCCCCAACTAATTGCAATTATGTTTTTATTGCTGCTGTAAACTTCATACTATTCAGGTAGAGCTAATTTGCATGTAGTTGTGGCATTATTTAGCCACATAGGTAACTTTGAGGGAAACTAGGAGTTAATTCACTGATTTTCCTGTAAGCTGAGCATGAAAAAGAAATAGCTTTTTCTTCATGAAACTCCTCTGCCTTTGGCTTTGCCCTCCCAGACCTGTTCCTGTGGCATTTCCAAGAAGCTCTGAGCTTCAGCTTCAATAGTGCCTGTCAGGGGACATTTGTGCTTATAGGAAGGGGACAGGGCCAGGCTCCCAGCCCAGCCAGGTCCATTATCACCCACTCTGTGTGCCTCTCTTAGCATTTTCCCCCTTCAGATATCTGGGCTGTTAAAAAGCAGTGAGTTTGCCCTGTCTTTGGGCAGCAGTGCTGTGTATCTCAGGTGCAGGTGGGAGAAGATGCCCTCAGCACGGTCCTACCTGGCCTGCCAGGAGCCCAGAATGTGATCAGGGCCCCACGAGCTGGGTAGGCTGCTCTCCATTGCCTGGGCTCCGTGGGTGCCACAGCTCCAGCATAAATGGGATTAAAGGATGCACACAGGAAAGCTTCTCCTTCATGACCATTTCTGTTCAATGCTCATAAATTAGAATACAGCTGACACTCTTCCCCTGATACACATAACAAGTGACCTGCAAATGTTGAGGCTTTTAATTTTTCATAAATGATCTGAATAAACTCCAGATTTTTGAAAGGCACTGATCTTTCTTTTTTTTTTTGCTGGTAATTTTCTGTCAAAAAACAAAGCAGAGTTATGAATCTCAGCCTTTGCTTCTCTTTGTGCATGTAAATAAAATTTACACCTGCATCCCTCATACTCATTAGTGACCTAAGATGAGCAGTAGGCAGCTTATGTATATGTGGAGTTCAGGTTGTTTCCTTTCTGTTGTCTGTGTCAAAAACGTTTTGCAAAGAGGATGAATCACTTAAGCTTTTGTAACAAACCTTAAGGTCATGGCACATTATGAGCTTTTCTTATCCAAAGATGCCAAAAGAAACTTTCTACATATAGAAAATAGCAGAGGATGTAAATAAATAAAGGGATAGAATTGGCTCCATGTACCATTTTCTCTGTTGTCCCTTCAAAACCTGGATTTAAATGTTGTGAGTCTGTGGGAGGTATGAGCTCACTTTATTTGAATGATTTTTGAATTCCAGTTTGTTTTCTTAAAGCTATAAACATAATAATTCTTTATTGCTTTGTTCTGCTTTTCAAGGACCACGTCCAGCTTTGTAAAGCAGAATAACTGCACTGGAACATAGATGATCTCAGAGCATGAGTGGGTTCCTCAGGAAAGGAGGTATGGATAGGAGATAGGCTTAGGACTTGGACGAGCAGCGTGCTTTCTGCCAGTTCTTCTGCTTGCAGCTTGATTTCAGGTTGATCTTTATCTCCACCATCCTCTCTGTACACAAGCAAGAGCTTGGAGAAGGCTCTATCTCTATAGCTAGAACAACCAGTTGTTCCAAGGCAATGGCAACAGTCTGGTGTGCCATACCCTATGTTTTGGGCTCTTAAAGCATTACAAAAGGCATTACAGCCAGCTTCTATGTTCTTAGTTGGAGATCAAGGTAGATTCTATTGTATTAAATGCAGCAAATAAGCTTGTGCATATAAATTATCTAGCACATTTCAACCTTTTACTGCTTGTGATGCTGTAGAAACAATTATATTTTTGGAACCTGGTTTAAACATTAGTCTGAATGGGAGCCTGGCACTGCTACTTTGTGCACTGTGTCTTTAAAACTGATAAGAAAATGGCTTCAGCCTGGACTGTAGACAGGTTTCTACTTCCAGCCAGTCTATAGCAACAGGGAGCATTCAGGTGGCTGCTCTCGCTCAAGCTGTGATTTCCCTGTGTGCCACCCCTGAGCCCAGAATTGCTACTTTAATAACATGCTGCCAGTTTTGCAGCAGTTGCCTTTAACAGCACACAGGGTGATAAGAAGGGTGCATTGGAAAGAGGTATTGCAGCAAATTGAGGTTATTATCCCACTTGCAGTACTTCTGTGCAGGAGCAGGAAGCCCGTTGGGAAACACAGGCTCTGACTAGGAGGGATTTGCTTACCTTCCTTCAGTGCTGGAGGAGGGGCTGGTACAGCTTGCTTCCTTTGCTGCTTTACAACTCCCAAGGGGTGTTCTAGGGTTGGTTCTTCCCCAGCTCCAGTGGTGCTTCCCCAGCTCCCAGGGCAGGACTAAGCCCAGAATCATCAGAGTGTGGCTTTAATAAACAGGCGACACTGCACCCACGTAACCTTTGAACCTGCCTTGCAACAGGTTCAAAGGTAAAAAAAAATTATTCCTGATCAAATAAAGAGCAATTTTGGCTGGTTAGAAATGTTAAACATACAAGTCTTGCACAACAGCATTAGAAGAGAGCAGTGCATTGTGAAAACTAACCCCAGCCCTGTGAAAGCTGCAGCCCTGGGTTTTTCATAGGGCTCTCATTTACTCCAAGAGTGCACAGGGCAGTGAATAAATCTTGCTTCACTGAGAAAAGGTGCCCCTAAGATTGCACTTTGAGCAAGCAAACACATTCCAATATTTTTCACTAGATGCTTTGTGTGGAGTCCTGTCCTTAACATGTCCAGCTGTTGAACACAGGCTTCCCTTGCAGCTCCAGGGGTCTGTGAAACAGTGACTTTGGGGTCAGGGCTCTCAGTGCAGTTGGGATGTACAAGGTCTGGTTATCTCACCATGGTGCACCTTCCCTTTTGACACTGTGCAAAGGTTAGTGCATTTGCTCAACTGCCAAGTAGGTCGTGCCTGTTTTGTGAGAGAAGTCTTGTGTTGATTTAAACAATGGTGGTTTTGGTTTGGGGTTTTTTGACTTCCTCCGTCTCTGAAATGGGAATAAGAGAGTGCCTGTGCTTAATGCTGCGTGAGAAAGGCAGTTGTGAGGTGAGGTATGCAGGCTGGGCTAGCAGGTGGAGCTTCCTGGTTTTGCTTCCAAAGGCTGTGGATATGATCTTTGTTTTCTGCACATGATCCAAGAGATAGAGCAGAATAGCAAAGTCCTTTCAGCACTCACTTATAAGAGAGCATCCAGAGGAGGGTAACAAAGATGGTGAAGGGCCTTGAGGGGAAGCTGTATGAGGAGCTGCTGAGCACTTGGTTTGTTCAGCTTGGAGGAGACTGAGGGGGAGAGGAGGGGCAGGCAGCTCTTCTCTGTGGTGACCAGTGACAGGGCCCAAAGGAATGGAAGCCATGTCAGGAGAGGTTTAGTTTGGATAGTAGAAAAAGGTTCTTCACCCAGAGGGTGAAGGGCACTAGAACAGGCTCCCTAGGGAAGTGGTCACAGCACCAGTCCTCACATAGTTCAAAGAGTGTTTGGACAGTGCTCTCAGGCACCTGGTGTGACTTTAGGGAATGGTTCTGTGCAGAATAAGGAGTTGGATGAGGTGATCCTCTAACTCAGAAGGTTCTATGATTCTGTGACTGGTCAATATAATAAAGCTTTTGTTGATCTAGGTCTGGTTTGTCTGGTGCTGAAATTTGACTCCTGTATGATATCTGAAGGGTAAGCTAAGACTAACACTTTTCACGTAAGACCTTAAGTATTCTTAATTGGTGTAAGGGAATCTGCCTGTATCAGTGGATATGAATAAAAGTGGAAGTACCTGTGCCAACACAGCATCCTAGACCTTCTGGTTGCAAGCTCCTCTTAGCTTTTAGAAAATACCAGTTTAAGGAAGATGAAAGAAAATGAATGGGAGGGTTTCTCAAACTTGGTGCAAAGAGGTGACACCAATGTTGAAGTCCCTTGGCTTCTGTCTGTGGTGCATCTTGCATGTGGGAAACAAAGCAGTTGATTCAAGGTTTTTACAAGGTATGCAACAGATACTAATAATTAGTAGTTGGGCAGGTCCCCGTTCAGCCCAAGTGGATATTGCATCATCATCTCAAAAGAGCTGGAGTGACTGACACCATCTGTGGTTTTGGCTCCTAGATGTGTTTTATAAACCAGTGGGAGTGGGGGAGGAAGGCGGGGAAGCATAGCAGAGTCACTTGAGAAGGGAACAAAGCCAATTACCTGAGCTAGTTGTGTGTGTAAAGCTGTAACTGCTTTTCCTTCTCCACCCTTTCTCTCTGGTACATAAAGTACATGGCATTTTACCTCATTTGAACAGCAAATTAATCCAAGTTGTGGTGTTTTGTCACTTTTCACCTATACAGTTTCTTCCTAATGAATTAAAACTATTGATTAGTTCACTGTTAAAAATTGTGAACCAAGCAACTTGGAACAGTGAGTGTGTCATCCTTGAGTCTGGCAGGGGAGGCTCATGGCCAGATGTCCTGCTGAACTGCTAGTAGTGGTAACCTTTCTTTAGCTTGTTTTGAAAGCAGGTGTGAGAAAACATTCACAAGTCCTGGAAGACAATGGGCTATGTTCTGTAGTGCAGGCTTCTCTCTGTACATCATCTGTGTTCCTTGTTTGCAAATGAGTGATGCTGTAGTTTGAGATCTCAGTGGCCAAAGCACACAACCAGTGACATAAAATAACCTAGATCAGCTGTGCAAACATCACCTGTGTCCCAGTTCTGAAAACGAGGAGGTGAAGGCAGACCCACAAACACCAGGGTTTTTTTTCATAAGATTGGAAAAAAAAAATCAGGTGATGAAAATAAAAATTTTTCCCCTCAAGACTTAATTATTAAGAAAATGGATGATAAATACCATTATGAACTCTCTGTAGGCTAGCAGAGGTTCCATGAATTTTATCAGGCTAGTCATTTTTTAAAATCTGAGCAGGTTATGGCTCAATATTTATTCAAACTATTATTTTTTGACAGAAGTGTCTGCGTGCATGGGGTTTTCAAGATGGTGAGAATATTATTTTTCCTTTGCTGTTTTTTACAGGTGACAGAAAGCTCAATAGTTTCCTCTCTTTGTTTAGATCCATTTTCTGTGCTGATCTAAAGTATCACTGTTCAGATGAACACATCTTTCAAATGTGATCATTTGCCCCTTGTGCAATTCACTTAACTCTTGAATAATGACAAAAGAGACCAAAAGGGAGCAAAAGAAATTAAGAAGAGTATGTCTTCCAGCTTTGTTCGAGCTCCATTACTGAATGTAGGATTCAGAGGTATAGTTTAGATACTTGCCAATGAACATACAACTGTAGGATATCCCTGAATGCTGCTTAAAAGTTATTCTTACTGAGGTTGTGCAACCTGTCTGAGCTGTGAAAGAGTGGAGCTAAAGGTCATTACCACACAAAGCTGGAGTTTAATCACTTCTAGGTACCATATAAGAAGCCTTTTTTTTAATTGGTCTTGTGAAATCTACTCAAATGCAATAGGCTGTTGAATGATAAATATGAAAAAAACTCTAACCCTTCAGCCTAAATAGTTGCCCTGACATAGTAAAATTTGGTGCCAAGATATTATAAGTAATTTTTACCGTGTTAAAACATTTGTGTGAAGGGCATAGATGTGTCACTGAACTGTTTAAACAATTAAGGAGGCTGCACTTGTATTTGCAGTTGGTCTGTGGTGCCCAAGAACAGCTGCACACTACTTTTGTTGGGGAGGATGTGGCTGCTGCATAAAATTGAAGAATCTGAGTGAATTTGCTGTTTCTGTGTTACCACTGACAATCTTGCATTCTCCTCTCTGCATGCAAAGTTGAGTGATGTGTGTGTGCCTGTAAGCATCCATGGTTTTAAAACCAGACAAAATAGAATGTTGAGATAACTGTAGGTGTTAAATACATACAAGTATGAACTGGTACTCTCTACCTTGCAGGGAAAAAAAAGCATCTGATTTCTATTCTGGCCTGCTGACTCTAAGCATAACAACCGACAGATAATTCTACTGATTTGACTGGAAACTTTTAAAGATGTTATTGAGTGTATTTGCATTGGTCTATTTGGGATCAGAATTTATCTTCAACAGACTGATTCTTCTGAGCTCTGACACAGAAGAAATATTTGGCATTGATCACTTCTGTTCAATCTGATAAGATGCATAGAAGATCCAAAAACTGAAGCTACTGATTCATTTGCTCAATTTTCAAAGTCCAGTTCTCTTATTCCACTCACACATTTACTTGAACATTTTGCTGTACTTAGCCTCCTCTACTGCCAGGAAAAATGTGGGCAGCATAAGCAAACATGAAAGTTTATGAACAGGGACTTTGATTATTGACCATTCAAACTGGAAGTAGAAAGATGGAGCAAATCTTTCCTAGTGACTTTAGACTTTGGATTTTCATACTAATAAAAGAAAAAGGTGATGTTCATAGTGAGCAATATCTGACGTGTAATATTTAGATGAGGAAAGTTTAAAGACCACTTGGATTGCTTCTAAGTGTTATCAGTGCTGTAATTTCATTAGGGGGTTAAATTCTTATTGAAAGAAATGAATTCCAATTTTCGTTTTTAAGATAACAAGCTTCTGATGTTGCAGTGGTAATACAATGGCTTGCTAAGATGTCTGCTACAGTCCTCTGTGTGTTGTGTCTTGGACTTCATCTGTCCATCTGTGCTTAACAGAAAGGATAAGCCTTGGAGTTTAGCTCTCTTTCTGATATTCTGAGGAGACTTGAGCTCCATCTCTAATTTAGAAATACAGGGACTCTTTTTTTTCCTTTCAGGCTGAGATAATGCCATTGATGTTGATTACCAATAATTATAAACCAATAGATGTTCAGCCTTTAAAATATGGCAGATCTTCTACTTTATAGATTGTTATAGAAACAATGCAGAATGCTGTAATTTCTGAAATCTTTTCCCTTGATCTGGGCTTCAGCTCAACCCTTGACTGAGTCAGCTTTGCCCCAGTTAAAGATCAGGTTAAATATAAGAAGTTCGAGACGTTGTGAGATGAGGTGTCCAATGCTATCATGATTTAATTCTCTGGTTTTCATTAGATACATAGATTTGAAAGACCAATGAATTATGCTGTTGGATCAGTACTGGCATGGTCTTTAATTTCCACATATGTTTCTATAGAAATCTGCGTAAACAGACCACTGGAGCTAAATTTTTGAGATCACTGTCATGCAAGATCAGAAAAAGAAATGTTACTTTGAACTGAGAATTTAGATTTTAATTAAGCCTCTCTTGTTGAAGTTGCTTATGTAATGATTAAAGGACTTGTATTTTGGTGCCTAAAAATAGGTTCAGAAATGCAGAGACTGTGTTTGAGGTAGTTTCAATAGTACATGTGGATTTCCAGGGTTGTACAGATAAAGAATTTTCAAATTCAATTTTGTGCCAAATGAAGCTACTGACTTTGAAAAAGCCAACTGCTTGACTAAAAAGACATAGTTGTATTTTGACTAAAAATACATAGTTGTATATTGCAGTTCAGGGGAATACACTGAGGAAAAAAGGTAGTGATATTAAATTCAGTAAATCAGTACTTCCTGCAGATAAACTGTAACCCCTGGGTCATGTTTAGTAAGGGTTTGGAGCAAGGTGAGTACATGACTCTGCATACCTGTTTCAATACAGTGTGATTCAGAATCAGTGGGTGATGTATGGAGTTGTAAATGCTCCAATGCCCTTCTAAGGCATTTCCTCTGCAGTCACTGCAATTGACTTGCAAAAGGGATGAATCTGATGCTTTTTAGCTGAGTTACAGCAGATATGATTGTCAAAAGGTACTGTAGGAAGTCATGACAAATCACTAATCAGATGTGTCATGGTCAGCACGTAAGTACAGACAGTTGAATTTTCATTGTGTTCAGGGTGACTTCTCACGTGTTTTAAAACTGGCATGTTTCCCAGATTTATTTTGGACACAAAGGGCCTGCAATAAATACATAACAAGAACAGGGATTTCTCTTGGGTTAGGATGGCAGCAGCAGTGTGTGCTTTTCTGTCCAGGAGGAGAATTTCTACCTGTGCTGTATAACACAGAATGTTACTTCTGGTTTTGATGGAGAGAGATGAACACCACTACCACAAAGGAAGTCTTGAACTTCACTGCTAGTGGCATTTGCTTCATTTTTTACTGTATCACATATATCCAGTTGTTTTCCCTTCAGCTGAAGTGTGATAAACAATATATGTTAAGCTGTAAAATCTGACCTGCCCTGGGTTGCAAACTCAGTTCAAACTCTGGATGCCATTGGAACAAGTAAACCAAAATGCTCTGATTAATTAAGATTATTTAATTAATGCCTGGCGACACATAAAGAAGTCAGAGCCAGCAGAACACAAAATGGAATAAGAGGAAAGTATAGAGTCTGAGATCTGGCTGAGCTGCCACTTGGTGACAGCACATCTCATTGTGCCCTTCAGTGCCACTCCTGCCTGTCAGTGCTGCAATAGCTCTTGCTCTGGTGAACCTTGCCAGTGCTTTGGTCAATGTGCCAGACACCTTCCAGCTTGTTGTGGCATCTCAAGCACCTCGGAATGCTTCCTACCCACATGGCAGCCAGAAGCTGGGCTCAGCACTCCAGATTGCTGTCAGCAGCCATTTCCGACCAGTCGTCCTTAGGTAACTTTAGCCCAGCTTTTGTTTATGCTGATCGTGTTTGCAATGCCAGGGAGTCTTCTGATGCCTTCACTTGTCAGGTTCAGCAGGAGAATGTTTCATCCCTTTTGGATCAGGTTGCTCAAAGGCTGAGGTGGGATATCTGTTCCTGTGGTTTGCTTGTTTCGCCCTCCAAGTCCTGTGATTCTGGGGTTTGGCTATTTGAGAACAGTGATTGGACCAATGTCTCCCCAGTTTCAGTGGGAAATGCTGGCATGGGAGAAGGCCTTGCCTAATTTTTGACTCAGACTTGTATCCTTCTTCTTTGGTAAATCCCAGTTTGCTGCTTTCCCATAGATGCTGAGTTCTGTTTCCAGGCTTTTTTTCCCACGTGCTTTGGCATAAGACTATTGCTCTGAGGAGCCAGGAGGATTTTGTCAGGGGCTGTTGTTTCTTCTGCCTCTAAGCTCACAGGTTACAGCAGTGCATGCATCTCACTTTCTCCTTCAGTATAAAATTCTGAAATTCTTGTGATGACCCCATGCTCCTGCCAGCAGTTGCTAAAATGATGTGAGTCTTTGTGACAACAAGCTGGGAAATTCGGCATGGGGAGGAGATTGAAAATTGCTGCCACTCTCTAAGTCTTTTGTGTAAGTTAACATAGTATTAACACAGTTTTCCTGTGCCTTCTCATCCACTTGTGGTGAGAACTTCCTTTGATATGGATTGCTTTGTGCCTGTGCCAGCTCTGGGAGCATATTCCTTCTGTGAAGGTGGTACTTTCTGTCAGGAAATGGGATGGAAGGGGGCTTGTTTGGTAATTATAACAAATGAGAGAAGGGTAAGCACTTAACAGCAAACCCAGGCAAGTGGTGCTCTTCAGCTGTACTGAACCCTTGAGTCAGCTTTCTTTGAAGTTAGCTCTATCATTTTCTTGTATGAGTAGCTGAATTCTGTTCATTCTGTTTCCCACAAAGTACTTTCTAGAAGACCCTAGAGCTATTTAGGAAGGAGTCTTATTTGGTCGCTGGCAGTTTCAGAAAACTGAACGCTATTTTGCTTTGAGGATCTTTCAAACTTTAAAAAGCAAGGTAACAGTTTTAGCTGAACAGAATTGCATTTTTTTTTTCTGAAATGCTGAAACACAATGTCTTTGCTTAATTTCCAGCTGGGCTTGGGTGTTTTGCAATATGATTTGCTGCAGTTGATACCAGCCTTGAGAAATACTTTGACTCGTCAGAAGGAGACTGTGCTTTCAGCCCCAGTTTTGTACATCCTGGGGTGGCACTCCAGGCACTGGCTCATGCTGCCTTGAGTACCTTTTAAGCCTGAGGCAGCACTGCCAGGATTAATCTCTGTACCATGGGATGTTACTGTACTTGAGGCTGCTTGGAGCTTTGGAGTGTTCTTCTTTGGCACACAGCCTGCTCCTTTCTCAACCTTTCAAACACAACACCCACCATGGTATAGTTTGCCCCAAAAGTGTGCTTTGAGCTTCTTTGGCAGTCTGCCCATAGCTGTAGATGAATTTGCTATGACTGCAATCATAGCATTTTGACTCACTCTGTAGCAATCCAAAGAGGGTTCTTCGTAGTAGAGGTACGCAATGCAAATATTAGAAAATATTCTTGCAATACCAAATCTCTGTTTGTAACTGGTAACATCCAACTTCAAATCTTCCTTGAGGAAATGATGGCATTTAGGCTGGGGTCATGTCTATAGCACATAAGGAAATCTGTCTCTCTGTTAGCAGGAGCAAGCAACAAATGCTGTAAATACTATAAATGTCAAATCAGCATTATCAGTGAGAAATGGATCATTAATTATATGAGCTGTAGGCAGCTGATTCTGAACAGCAGAGGAACACTTGAAGAGTGTTAAACTGTTCAGTCGCTTTGTAAATACTAAAATCTGCTTGACTACAGTAAGCAGTATCTGCTCCATATGCTGTGCATACACTCCACAAAAAAAGATTTGTTCTGTGGTAACACCCTCTGTTGTCCTCTTCTGGCTGCTGACATCCCAAGCTTACTCATGTTTCAGCCCATGGTGTGGAGTGCAGGTCATTGCAAGGCTTCCTCCTGAGGTGCTGTCACGTGCCACACTTCATTTTGTACACCCACATATTCTTGTAAAACCTTTGGTGTAAGCAGTATCATTAATTATTCCATCTTAGAGTAACACATCCTGAACCCATCTTGTTGACCAAATGTAAGGAAAGGGTCCCATGTTTCCATAATGCAGAAGCTGCTATAGAAGGTGCTTGACTTCAGCCTCCCAACACAGCTGGAGGACAACCCAAGGCTCTGAAGATTCTGACAGGTGCTGGAAATGATGAGTTTTTCTTTTATTTCTTTTACTTCTTTTCTATTTCATTCAAAACTGGTGCACACTGGTGTTTTAAATTTTTTTAATTACGTTTTTGCAAGAAGACACATTGGGAAACCCTTCTGTAACACCCAGATGGATTTCATCTCATTTGCATTCTCATCTCCAAATTTTGCAATCTGTGTTTGTTTAAAAAATTTAATTAAAAAAAGGGAAAAAAAAACCCTTGTCTAAGGAGGTTTATCCAGGTAGTAGAGTTGATGGCTTCACTTGGATCTGTGTAGTCACTGGGGCACTTAATATTCTGTAGTACTACTTCATTATTTGAAAAAGAGCATCCATGCTGTTGCTGGGATCCTCCTTTTTTATCTTGTGGGTTGAAGTGCTATTTGCTTTCTTCCAGTCTCGCAGTAATTCCACATGCTTTTCAAAAATACACACCAGTATACATTGATTCATTATCTCACATATTTCCATGAATCAAATAGTTGTCATAGAAGTTAAGAACTTAGAATTTTTATTCCTCCTATCTCCATCCCCTTTCTTTTTCTCATCTCCACCCCAGAAGTGCAAACGCACCAAGCAAGTGATCACACAATAGCTGTTAGTCAAGACTGGAACTAGATATTCTAGAGAGGATACTCCTCACACATAAAACCATAAAAATCTCCTAGCATCTTTTAATGAGCTTACTCTGAAAGATCAAAACATGCATTGTGACACACGAGAGAGCAGAAGAGATCAACAATATCATTGAAGTCTTAACTCTGTGGCAACAGGGTGTTGTTAACTTCAGCTAAGCATCTTTGCCCAAGAAATGGATAAAGCAAGAAACTTTTTTTTAAATTTCTTTTTCTTTAGGTTATTATTTTTTAAGTCACTTACCTCTTTCAGTAGAATATCAGTTGTTTCTGGAATCTCTTTAGCACTGTTGTTAGCTTCCTGCTCTTTGCTATTTGATCTGCTTGCTCAACCATCTTTTATACTGTGACAGCTACACCCTCTCGTAATAATAACTTGTTTTTGTGCAGTGCATTCACCTCAGTGATTGAACCAGCCTACTCACAACCTTACAAACCTGAAAACACTGTTTTAATGGGATGCTGTCTACCCTCTAGTAGTCTAATTTATTAGTGGTATTTTTTCTGTGATTTCAAGATCACTTCCAATGTGGCTTCAAGGATCCATAGCAAATGGTATAGATTTACTATAGACCAATATGGCAAAGAATTTCAGTCTGAAATTGATTTTTCCCATTAAATTGAAATGGTTCTCAAAAGGACATTTTCAATGAATCCACTTTGACAGTAGAATTTCCATATGCTTGGCATCAAAACTTTTCTAATGGAGGTTCAGTGCCCAGACTTAACAGAGAGTTTAAAATTGCAGTAAATTACCTTTTCATCCAGAGCCCTTGTGTTTGTAGATTCTAGTCATACTAAGACAACACATTTCAGTGACTGCCAGTTACACGGACTTTTACCAGAGTTTGGGGAAAGTCCTTCTTGGTTCTTCCCCAGTTTGCATGGCCAGAAGCTTGAGCAGCTGCCTATTGCTGCAGAGATTGTTATTCTCTAAAAAAAGTCTCTCAGGGAGATCTTGCTGTCATGTTTAATATGCTTTCAATGGAGCCCAGCTAGGGATTGTCCAGGAGCAGCTATTGCAGCTGTTCCAGCTGTGCCTGGCTGGGCTCCTCTCAGGTGGCCAGGAGTGATGAGCAGCGCTCTGTGCTGCCACAGGGCTGGTGCAAAGAGCACCATGAGCTTCTCTGGAAGAGTGGTTAGCTTTCATCTTGCAACATTTTTGTTTGCTCAATTACTTCTTTTCATTCCTTGCAGACCTTTTTCCCAAATCAAATGTTGGTTTTTAGTTTTTTTGTTTGTTTTGTTTTGTTTGTTTTTTAAATCAGAGACTTGAGAGCAAAACTTGTCATCCCCTGGATATAAATCTTGATACAGACATACATCATAGGGAAAAAAAATTGATTTTTGCTGATTGCCTAATAGTTGCTTAGGTAACATGATCCCATTTAGTTAATTCTGTCTGCTGATTTGGATCACTGTCATCTGTTGTATACTTTATTTCTCTTGAAGCTCCTCAGTTTCAGTATGGTCACTTTCAGTGTGAATGTCAGGCCAAAAACACTGACATTTTTTGTTTGATCTAGATATTCTGATATTATAAAGATCAACCATGTTTTGATAAAGGGAGTTAGACAAATGTATGTTAGTTAAAGATTTGGAAAAAAACACATAACTATAGCTTTTTCTGGAGCTTAAGAGGTTCTGTGTGAAAATCCTCCTGAAGCTATCATGGTAAGGAAAGTGCCAGCATAGTACTATAAAATATGCAAACAACTGAAATTTGTGGGAGACCAATAAATCCAAACTGACCTACAAGAAAAAAAGGAGTCAGTGAGAATTTGGATTATTGAAGATGATAAAACCATTCAATTCAGAGCTGCACTACAGAATAACTGTGCATCTTGCATGAGCACAGTTTTTGGAAGTTGGCCTCACTGAAGGTTCGCCTCTTAGGTAGTTTCAAAACTCATTGTTTTGTCATTTTAAAAATGCATATGCATTATCTTCTGTTGTGTTACTTAGATAAATTCATCTCTATTGCAGCAATAGACAGCCCAAGCACAGGCCACTGAGAATAGCTGGGAAAGTGATGCACAAATAAATGATCATTTGACAGACTTCTTGCTGACATTGTACTTAGCCCCAGTGCTGATAGCATGTGCTGCTTTCCTCTTTGCTTGATGCATCCCCACTCTGCAGGAGGAGGACTTTGCTCTGCTTGCTATAGATTCAGCATTTTGCTCTTACCTGGCAGGAGGGCACAGGTAAAGTGTTCACATGTGGCACCAGGAATAAAATAAACTCTGAACTAAGTCACTCCAGCACATAACATTATGACCTTTATGGGTCTCATCCAACTTGAGATAGTCCATAATTCTATGTGACTGCCCATTTTAGAACTTCAGCAGGGCAAATCAGAACAGTAACTGTCTCTTCTTCCTAAACTGCAGAAAAAAGTGACACAAGTAAAAAAATATATGTGAAAGTAAAAGATCAGAAAGAAGGTAGAAAACCATCTCCTCCACTTGTTTAGAGCCAATTCAGAGTGAATCAATGGAATAGGAGAAGGCAGAAACTGCATTTTGTTAATTGCCACAGTGGTGGGGGTTTGTGGCTGGAAAGGTGATTGATGCCAGGGCTGGGGCTGTGAGCAGTGTTCGAGGTGTGCCTGCATGCCAGGCTGCTGATTTTCAGTGAAATAGGAATGGATCCTGCCCCAGTCCTTCTGGGCTTTTCTGGGACACCCTTCTGCTGCCAGCCCTGATTCTCCTGTTTGTGCAGAGTTCAAACCCTCCCTGCTTATCAGCCTTTGTTAATGCCCACTGTAATGAGGTGGTCTCCCCACCACCCACATTCTCCAGACCCTGAAGTAACAGAAACAAAGCCTGTGCATGTGCCTTTTCATGGGGAATGTGATTTTGAGCTCTCACATGCTAGACTTTGATAAATATTGTCACTATTTCTGGATGTGAAAAATGGGATATTTGCCCTGACCAGGGAGGGGGGAGGAAGAGAGAGGAGGAACTTTGTTCATATTACTGTTGATTTACCCATGAGAACAAGCCAAAAAATTCCAAGATATTGATCAAACTTCTGAATTTTAGCACAGGATTTCCAGAAAAAAAAAAAATGTAGTATTTGTTTCAGGAAGTGAGTTTTACTCCACAAAAAAAAAGAGGAATAATAAGATGAGCTGATGAATGAAGCTGTTTCTGGTTGTCTTTAGTTGAGACTGATGTCTTGTTTGCAGATATTTCTGTGTTGTTTCAGGTTGCTGTCCATCAATACCCAAGGAAATGCTTTTCATGGGGGTTTCAATCACTTGATAGTTTTGGTTTGATATTCTGGAAATTCTTTTTCTGTACAACAAAGAGAAGCCTGCAGCTGACAATCCTCTTGCATAAAAAGCAGCTGTTTCTTGTATTACCTCCAGGCAGGTTTCTTTCAGGACTATTAATGGATAAAACAGTGGTAGCAATTTCCAGTTACCACAAAGGGCCTAATTCTCCATCACCACAAGATATTTAACTGATCATCAGTCAACTGGTATTCAACAAGCAATACATGTTTATCTGCTGAATTACAGCCCATTGGGCTGTTCAAGGACATGTCTGTGCTTAAACTCTGTACATAAGTGTACACTAAGTGGTAATAACTAATTAATGTCATTAATATTAGTACTGCTTAGTAGCTCTGTTTTGGTTATATGTGGCTCTTCTCTTCAGCCTTGCACTCATTCAGGTGTCAGTGAATTCTGCTAGAAGTTAAACAGCTCCATTAAACAGGAAACTTGTCTTTGCTGTCTCACAGTTTAGGGTCAGCAGCGATGCAGTAATTTTAACTTAACATTTTTATTGTGTTCTTGTTGGTAAATAGAATAAAATCAACAAATATACCAATGCATACAGTTCTCACAATCCAGCAGTGAGCTGACCTTAATTTCTAGCCTTTTTCAGGGAATTCACTGGATTAAATATTGGAGTTACTACTACCTGGATGCCAGAGAAGGGACATAGTTTCTGCACTGATAACAGCAGTGTTCTACTGGTGTACCAGCACGGCTTCCTGGTCACCCTCAGCTCTCCCGGGGAATCTACTAGGTACTTATATTTTTTGGAAGAGAGCTAGGAAAGACTTGAAGGAACCTTTCACAGCTCCTTTTCTTCAAAAGAAAGAGGTTTGATATTGTGGTCCCTGCTTACAAACACTTGCCAAATATGATACTGATTTTAAGATTCCTCCTTTTCCCAGTCTGTGATTTCCCCAGATTTGTATATTCAAATAAATTTGTCTCCAATCAAAATGCATCTGAGGCACCTTTGTATGATTTTTGGTCCTCTGAGACTAAGAAATCCCAAATTCCATGCAAGAGTGATGTTCCTAGGTATGTTTTTATTCCTTTCTACTTGAAGAATGATACTAGCTAGTTCTAGATATGGATTGGCAATTAATTATTGTTGACTAAAATCACAGCTGGATTTGGGACAAAGCTGGAATGCATTTATTGGAAATGAAATGTACTTTTATCTGAAAATGATTTGTCAAATACCAAAGCCAGGCTTGAGACTGCTGAATTTTTGCTGCATTTTGGTTTAGGTTTGTTGGTTAAAGTTTGTTATTTGAGGTGTTCTCATGAGGCCTATCTGCATGATGCTCTCCTGCTGTATGCCACACCTGTGAAGGAAATGTTAAACCATGGGGCTATGTCTGTAAAAAAATAAGTTAAATAGGGAAAGATGTCTGAGTGAAAAGCACTTACTGTGAATCTGAAACAGCAATGAAATCCCTTTATTCTGTAAGCATTCAATGAGGTGATGTTCTTGGCTATATACACTTGGAATTAGCCAACAGGATGCTTCCTATCACAGCTTGTAGCTGGAGGGGTGGTTGCAGGACTTGTGAACATATACCAGCTATAGGTGTGTTTTGAGGTGGTTGCTAAATGTTCTGTCACCAACGAGGATGAGATCAATACCTCTAAATCAGATCCCAGCAGTCCTGACAAAATGGCCTGGTTACCTTAAACACTTCTCAGAATAACCTTTTGTTTTGTCTTTTAACTCCAGGACATTATGAGATTGCTGGGCTAGGGAGAGGTGCTGCTGCTTGAGGATAGACAGGCAGCAAAAGCTGAGTAAAGTACAATGAGTTTATCATCTGACCAGCTGTGGCAGCAGCAGGGATTACTGGCCTGGTGCCAGTCCTGTGTGGCTCAGGCAGTTCACCAGCCAATATTCGGGCTATCCCCTGCCTGGCATTCTAGGAAAATGATTTTTGAATGCTTGAATGTTGTCCTTCACTAATAAGCAAAGGAAATTCAACAGGGTTCTGTCTGTCCATCCTGGGACTTTTCCATTGAATTACAGCAGGTCGACAGTAGTTGGAGAAGACTGCCCTGATGTAGTCCAAAACTGGGAATAATAGTGAGGATATCAAGCCTTATCCAAGCTCATTATCCCGGTTGCTCTGGAGAAAGAAAACACATGTAGAAATGCTGCTGAGCAGGTGGGAGAGGTGTGGCACCAGAACAGGAGCTGCACATCCTAGGCAGCCTGGTTTTGGTGCTGCTAATAGAGGAAACTTGTTTCCCCATCTGACAAATAAAGTTGTGAAGTGGTTGAAAATCTGTCCTAGGTGAAAACACTGAAAAAAAAAATCAGTTTAGTCTGGGGAAGGACCACTGATACATTAATTTCAAAATATTTGTTTGGGGTTTTTTTTCCCCTCCACTTTTCTTTATATATTGGAAAATAGTAACTTGCAGGGTTGAGGGTTCAGGTTTATTTGCATCACGCACCCCAAAACTCGGATATGCAGTACAATAGTTGTGCTCCTTTTGTGGCTAAAGGTATAAACCCCTGGTGATGTTTATAGGTGCAGCCTACCCATCCCCAGTGGGATCAACAACACTGAAGAAATACCTGTTATGTCTATTATGTGAAATTCCTGAGTGCTGCAGTTGCTTTAGAGATAGGCCATGTACCCAGACAGAAGCTGAAACTGCATTGTTGGCCTTCCCCCAGGTGAACAGCCCAGTTCTGGCTGGCTGTGAGGGCCCAGGCACGATGGAAGGTAAGGGCTGCCACCCACTGAGGCCTGGTGGCACACCTAGCACAAGTGTGGGGAAAAAAATCGTTGATGTAAGCTTCCTCCCAGGCTGTTAACCTTTGAGTTTTATTTTATGTCAGCTATGGAAACTTGTGATTTGCTACTGTGTGTCACCAGGTACATAATAAATTGTGTATCAGAACCCTTGTATTTATTGTATTGATTTTCTGTATATATGGATATTCTCTTTCCAATACAGATAAAATAAATGCAAAATTTGCAAGTTTTCTCAATTTACAACTCATTCTCAGGAGTATCAGATCAATCTACCTATTTTTCCTTATTTAATATTCTGTTGTTGCAGTAACACTCCTCTCTATTGGAATGAGTGCCAATTTGATATGAGCCCCTGCCATGACCTGCTCATGACATTCTTCACATGTCATTTTTTTCTCAGTTTGTAAAGAGAAGATTAAATCTTCCAGATGAATCAGTTACTGGTTTTAGAGTCCTTTGAGGTACTCACTATAAGGTGCTAGTGCAGAAGTGCTGGGCATGGAGACAGTGAGAAGTGCTCAGAATGTTCTTATCAGCGCTGATTAATCACCATGTAAATTTATAGTGCTGGGCAAACTTTTCACAGTGATAAGACGTCTGTTTTAGCATTAGACCTTTGCTTCAGCTTTAGGCTTCAGCTTTAGGCCTCAAGACGGTGGCTCTCCAAGCTGTAGCATCCATGTGCCCCACTTCCTGGCATGCTTTACTGCATCATTTGCACTCTGCAGAATGTGCTTATGGGAAAGCAGAATGAAATTTAAACCTGCAAGATCTTCTCAAAACACACTTCAGGGCCATGTTACCAACAAGTCTGTGCTATATTGTGGATTGTCTTTTTATGATAAAGTTAATTTAATATACATCCTGAATGTCTTTATCTGAGGCATGTTGGTGTGCTTGCTCCCAGAAGAAAAATGCTGATGTTATTTTTCTGTTAGGAGTAGGTGAATGTAAGCAGAAGAGTAACAGGGTGGGATCCCTTCCAGTGGATGCTTTGTGTCACAGTGTGTAAATTCTCAGAGGGATGATCTGTGGGAGGAGAATGTTAACGTGGGTGAGACCACATGCAGAGAAAATTTAGTGAGGGGGAGGCACAGGCTGCCAAGAAGCAATCTGGGAAGGCTGGAGACTGGTTGCACCCCAGAGCAGCAGCTTGCATTGCAGGTGGGCTTCCTGCCATGGAATCTCACAATATCTCTCTTAGAACCTTATACCTAATAGGTTCTAATACCTGTTAGAACCAGAGCATATCTAAGATAATTGTTTGTAAAGAGGTGTGTTCTTGGTTTTCCCTGTAACAACAAAGTGAAGAAAAACATATTGGAAAACAGGGCTGGTCTCTGCTTCTCAGTGCAACCTGGCCTCAGATAGCACTCAGGACACTTTTCTCAGCCTTGTGTGCCTGACTGCCAGGCTGTAAGATTTACTATTTTTTTCTCTGAAGCCACTGAACTTGACCTTTGTAGGGCTGCAGTGATTTGCTACATGAAAGGGCCATGGGGTCCAATCAATCAATAGCTATTTTTCCCTCTGCACCTGTGAGCTGCTCTTTGGCTGGGAATAACTTTAAAAGACTTGATCTTCAGTACACAGTGAAAGGTTCACTCCTAATACAGACCCTGCACATCTATGATGTATTTTGGATGTAGTGAGTCTTGATACTATTCTGAGATAGGGTTTTTCCTTGTCCCTGACTTGGACATTTAAACGAAACATCATGGATTTACAGAATAAAGAAATGAAGTTGGTTTTAAATGAGGATTAAGGCTGGAGAGTTTCTATACATGGCATCTGGATCTGGTGCATTGCCTGTGTTTATATTGTGTAATGTCTGGCAGCACATGCAATGTTTACCTCAGTGTGCTGCAGAGTTGAGGTCCCCCTGCAGAAAGGCTCTCAGCCCTGACGTGCTTCACTCCTTGCAGGTGTTGCACAAGGTGGGCATGTCAGGTCAGACCCAGGCTGGCACCTCTGCAGCAGGATCATGTGCATGTTCCCCAGTAAACACCTACTGAGGCTTCATTTTAAACTTTGCATTTGAAATTGGGAGATCTCAGCACAGGATATGAGGCATTAATGATTGACCATAATTAATTCTGACTTGACAGTCTTGGTACCTGCTCCTTCTTCCTCACTACTGGACACAGGGTGGCATGATAGGAATCACAGTGCCAATAGCAATGCTTGTTTGAGAATACAAAGGTACCAGCTTGCATTGTGGCATGCTTGGTCATTTTAGATTTGACCCATATTTTCATTGGCAGTTTTTGTTGGACCTCTTCTGAGTTATTTGCATCTGCAGTGACTGTCAAATAAAGGCTACCCAGGTTAATGCTGTTTACCCTTCGCAAGTGAGAAGTGAACCTACTTTTAATGAAAAAAATATTGGGCAAAGTGTGTCACTGTACTGACAACACTGTGCTGCAACCTGTGTTGTTATCATCTTGACACCCGTGTGTGTTCATCTCTCTCCTACTTCTTGTCATGACCTCAGTGACCTTGTGCTTCAGCATTGCAGTGCCAAACTGTGGGAAGGAAAGAATGCAAAAATTCATGTCTTGTTAGAGTTCATCCAAATGGAAGGAAGAACTGGGACAAAACTCAACTGGAATCTTTGTGAAGAGAAATGTTGGGTTCGAAACAGATTATCTGCATCCTCTCTAAATAACCTTCCTGTCCCTACGTTTCTGTGGCCAGACTTGTGTTTGGCTTTCAGATGCAGAGATCAAGGCAAGCATCTTCGTGTCCTGACAGCTGGAAAAGATCCATCATTTTAGCCCATCTGAAATGATGAAGTCTATCAAACTTTGCCTTGTACTAAAATCTTTAGCAATCATTGCATTTTCTGATACAGGCAACACAGTGTTTAGTAGAATAAGTTGTGATGAGCCATATGCAGGTCAGGAAAAAAAGACGGTGGATATATTTTATGCGAACTATTTAGGATGGACAACTTTTGCTTTCTTGAGGAGCAGAAACCTGTTTGTGTGTTGCTGCCTTCTCCAGCAGATAGACCTGTCCACAGTCACCTCTGGCAGCTGTTTTTCAGTTGTGTTTTGATTGTTTTTGGCAATAAACCATTTCTGGACTGTAGGGAGATAGTGATCCAGGAGGGCTGCCTGAACGGGAACACGGGCAGCAGGTTTGTGTGCCACAGGCTCCAGCCCATGCCGGGAGGAGGCCTGGGAATTCACAGGCGATCTTCATGGCTGCTGAAATCCTGCAAGGTTTGTTCCAAAGACACGCTCCTGGCATAACCGGGAAGGAATTAATCAACCTGCCAAGGAAACTGGGTTCAAGGCTTTCTGCACGAAATAGCCGCGATAGGAGTGCACTGTATGTCGTAAAAGCAAGGCAAAACAAACAGGCTTTGGAGATTTATATTTGGTTGAAGAGGTAAAGCCGCTTGAGGGGTGCTGAAGCGCAGGGTGTCAGTGGGAGGGGAGCAGAGGAAAGGGAGGCACTGCAGCCAAAGCGGGCGGAGAACCTGAAGGGCGACTATCCCGGGGCAGAGCGTGCGGGCAGAGCTGGACACCGCCCGTCCCGGCAGCAGCGCCGGACACCGCCGGACACTGCCGGACACCGCCAAACACCGCCGGACACCGCCGGACACCGCNCGGACATCGCCGGTCACCGCCCGGCCCGGACACCGCCCGGCCCGGACACCGCCGGACACCGCCGGATACCGCCCGTCCCGGCAGCAGCGCCGGACACCGCCGGACACCGCCCGCCCCGTGCCGGCAGCGCCCTCTGCTGTGCGCGCCGGGCACCGCGTGCTCGCAGCTCGGCGCCCCCGCGGGCTGAGGCTGCGGCCGGAGGAGCGGGGGGAGCCCGTGGGAATGGACTGAAATGTGTTCCTTTCACCGCGAGGGTGTCAGGGATGCGCCTTCCAGCCCGGGAATGGACTGAAACGTGTTCCTTTCACCGCTGNGAAGGGTGATTATCCCGGGGCAGAGCGTCCGGGCAGAGCTGGACACCGCCCGCCCCGGCAGCAGCGCCGGACACCGCCGGACACCGCCGAGCACCGCCAAACACTGCCGGACATCGCCGGTCACCGCCCGGCCCGGACACCGCCCGGCCCGGACACCGCCGGACACCGCCGGATACCGCCCGTCCCGGCAGCAGCGCCGGACACCGCCGGACACCGCCCGCCCCGTGCCGGCAGCGCCCTCTGCTGTGCGCGCCGGGCACCGCGTGCTCGCAGCTCGGCGCCCCCGCGGGCTGAGGCTGCGGCCGGAGGAGCGGGGGGAGCCCGTGGGAATGGACTGAAATGTGTTCCTTTCACCGCTGGGGTGTCAGGGATGCGCCTTCCAGCCCGGGAATGGACTGAAATGTGTTCCTTTCACCGCTGGGGTGTCAGGGATGCGCCTTCCAGCACGGGAATGGACTGAAATGTGTTCCTTTCACCGCTGGGGTGTCAGGGATGTGCCTTCCAGCGCTGCATTATCTGCATTACAATGAGATTAGAGAAAGAACATTACAATGTTCTTTCACCGAGAAAAAGGAGCTGAAAATCCTTCACAGAATTATTCAGGAGGCTCCCTCTCTACAAACAATAGCAACAATTCTGTAATGCACTTATGCTTCAGTATGTGAAAACACAGGTACACCCACCGTGTTCATTAATTGGAGGTGTAACAGCTGTAGTCATTCTTCCCTCTTTCACATTTAGGATCCTGGAAGTTTCACGGAAAAGTTCTAAGAATGTTTTTGACACTTTCAAGAGGTTTTTTTCAGTATTGTTCTAGTAACTAATGGAAGTAAGGAACCTACTGTTATGCTTGTTGGGGATTGTTTCATGTTCTGATATTTCCTGCTTTGTATAAATCATGATTTCCCTTTCCAGTGCTTTTGTCTTGCTGTTGTTACTCATGTACAGACCTAACACCTGTACCCTGCTGTGTCTGCCATTGGCTATGTCTTCAAGGAAGTGTAAGGCTCATTAGCTTGTTTTCCAACCTCAGACGTGCTCGACATGCACCCACACCATGTAACCATCCAGCACTGAGCCTGTCCAGTCAGCAAGACATCCTACTCCTACAGTGTGCTCTACTTAATCCAACCAATCAATACTGACAACACTGAGAATCAGAAAAGAAATGTCAGGTAATTAACTCTGAGCACCTTCTAATTACTGCTACATGAGAAGCACCCTTTCTTCCCATCCTTGACATGTTCGGTTTGTTTTCGTTTTGTTCTAAGACTTCACAGAACAAACAGGGACTTTGCAAGACCGGGCCTGGAGGGGAGTTTGGTACCACACTGAGACTGGCAGGGAAGGGGGACCCTGAAGGTAAATTTGGCTTTGAAAAATGCTGAGTTTGCACATCTCTATATTCTCTTTAGAAACAAGTCCTATTGCCATCACAGCTTTTTAAAAGAAGGCGTTGGCAGAATACATAACCCAAGGGTTTTCACTAATTTAAAATGCCAGCAGAGACTTGGGAGAAGCAAATCTGCTTTGGGATTTTCCAGTATTTGAGGCACAAAGCTCATAGAATATTTTATTTATCTGGTAAAATGGTGCACAAAGATTTTTTGTGGCTTTCCTTTTTCCTCTGTAAAATAAACATCTTTAGTAAAGAAGTCCAGGTCCAAACACGATCAGGGAAAGTTACGAAGTACAGCTGGGCTGCATTTTATAATAAAACAGCACAAAACCCAATCACGAAGAGTAGGTGGAAGATGATATCTGCAAGAAAAACACAGGTCATATGTGAGTATTTCCCTGTCAGCTTCCTTTCACCTTCTCTTCCCACCCTGTTCAATAAAACTGCATGCCCTAATGTGGCTTTGTCAACATACCAAATGTTAACAAATAGACTTTGAAAGGTGTGTTTCAAAGCCTTCCCAATCAGAAATGCTTTCAGACACCCCTGTTAACCCAGTGAAATATGAGTGTTCCTTTTTGGGGAGAGGGTGTCACAATTAGAGAAAGCATTGTTCAGTATCAGAAGTTATTGCTATGATTTTATTCTCCAGTGTGAGGGATGTACCAAAAGAAGGGAAACAAAGTATATAACACTGGGAAATAAAATATTATTTTGAAATGTTCACTATTCTGTCAAATTTACTGATATTTCAGGTTTTTTCTTTGAGCTATGGATCTTATGTTGACAAAGACACTCAAAATCCATATTTGAGACTCATACTTTCATTATCATACTTTTCTGTTTACCTGAGAGTGTGTAAAATCTGGATAAACCTTTGCCTGTATAAAAGAAGAGGAAAAAGACTACATCAGAATGATGTTTAAAATAGGGCAAAGCGCACCAGTGTGCTTGTAAAAGCAGAACAGAAAACTTTTGTCACATTTTGAAATTCTGAATATTTCTTCCTCTTGGATTTACTGTTTGAAGTTATAAAAGGATCCTCAGTTCTTTTACATTCTAACATCGATGGGGGTTTACTGGTGCAACATAATGGATCGTAATAATTCTACTCTATGTGTATTTGTAATTTTAAATTGGCTTTCAGATTGGTGCAGGTACAGTTAATAAACTAGTATAAAGGGCTCTAGTGAAAACATTGTTTGTTCCAAGGACTTGTTTCAAAAGATGAACCAGCTCAGAGAGAAACCCCTGATGCCTACAGAAGGCAGCAGTTGGAGGAAAAAGTTGTTCTACAGCAGGGAAGGCTGACGGCAGTGCTCTCAGTGTGTCAGGAGGGACAGGCACAAAGCATCCCCACGACACACGAAGGTGTTGCTGGAGTACGGACCTAAAGTGTAAAGAAGAACTTCCCTGCTGCTCCTGACCTCTCTCCCACCCCCGTGCAACCTGCCAGAGCATGTCTGAGCTGCTGCTGAGGTCACAGGCAGGTGAGCAGAGCTTTCACTGCCAGCTCAGTGTGTCAGTGGTTTGGCCATTTATCATAAATGCCAGAGGGGTGCCTTGACTCACTTGGCAAGGGAAGAGAATCGCACTGAGCTCTTCTGCCAGAGCTGTGGGGACCAACTTCTGTTCTACACTCCTGCTACCCCGGGGGAAAGGGGTCTGGCAGAGGGCTTTGTCTCCCTCTGCTTGCTCCTGTGCTGCCAGCTTCATTGCTTCCCAGAGGGAGAAGCACCCCACGGATGCAGCCACTTACTGCGCACGGTGATCTCCGCCACCAAAACGCCTCCGGTCTGCTCCGCGCGCTGCTTGCGCTTGTCACACGTCTCAAGAGAGCAGAGAGAAAGCCATGGGTACCAAAAGATTTAAAAATTGTAAAAAAATCCAGGCACAATTCTTATGTTTCCAACCAAGGAAATTGCTGCATATTTTCTGGGGACTTTTTCTTTTTTTTCCTGCCTGTAATTATTAGAAGTTTTAGTACAGGAGAGATTTAAGGAGAGCCTTTACAGTTCCTTTTCTGAGATTTTGGTGGGCTGCCTTTCCCACCCTGCCTTAAACAAAACTCCTGTCAAGAAGGGGGAAATTGAGCTCCATCTGTTTAACCCCTGACCTCTGTGAAGGCTTCTGTGGTTGTTTATTGCTAATGATAATTGTTTCCCATTGGGTAGAAACAGGAAGCACCAAATCCTTTCCCTATAGATCAGCTCATGTCCAGCACTAATGATGCCTGTCACAGCTGACAAGGTCTGTATTGGAGGCAGTGCTCTGCAGATTAAAGGTCCTTGTGCATCTCCTGACCTTCGCAGATGCCCAGCTGGGGGGATTTTTATTACAAACTCAGCATGTGGTAATTCTGGTTATGAGTTGCTTGTAAGCAGAGGCCACCAGCTTGGTTCAAGCTTAATTGCAGGAGACCACCAGCTGCATTTCTGAGTGGGAAGCGGACTTGAGGGATGTCACCTGATCGAGCAGTTATCCTTTACTGGGGGGTGAGGTGGGAATTCCACACAGTGCCTGAAAGGAGGATGTAGGTGTTTGACAGTAGTGCCAGAGGGGCACATATGAAGTAATGGATTTGTGTTTTCTTTTAACTCTGATCTGTGGCTGGATAAAAGGCTGAAGAAATGTTGAAAAACAAACTACAAAATCTAAGAGTATTTTCTGTTGCCTTTGAAACTTGGAATTTCTAACAATGCGTTTTTATAAAACATGCAAATTTTGCACAAGTTAGTTCCCCCTGCCTAGCACTGAGGCTGTATGATACAAAATGCTACCCTTATTTGGCTCCTGGACTGACAAAAGGGTTAGAAAGAAAAATTTGGCTCACCAGGAGTGATGCTTTCTCTTGTCTAGTAAGAAACATTTGTTGTTGAAATGACAGCATATTGGCCAAGGAGTATTTTCAGGGCTTTCATTTCAGGTTAAATAAAATTTGATTTCATTACATGAGAGAAAGAATGGCAAGGTTCTGACTTGGCAAAGGGTGGAGAGAGAGAAGTCTTTAAAGAAAGACATTTTATGGGCACCTGGCCATGTTAAATTATGTGCCTGTATAGCACCCTCACTGTACTCCCATCTGAGGATACAGGAATCCACTCTTCTATCTCAGTTCCTGCTCCAGAGACAATTTATGTATTTTATGCAGAGTAGGATGTCTGCAGGAGCAATGACTTACTGCAGCTTGGCAGGGAGAACTTTCCTTGGGAAGGGGGACTGGGAGCTTTGAGAGAGGTTCTCCCACTGCCCCCAGGGTGCTCTTAGCACCAAGATACTTGGAAAAATGGATAAAGCTCAACTTTCTCCTTTTTTCCAGGCTCGTGTTTAACTGTAGCTGTTTGTCAGACAAGACTTAGTCTGGGATATTGACAGGAGCTGAGTTTTTCAATGGCTACCTGATTTCTCAATACGTTTAAACAAGTTTCCCAATGTTGCCTGTGGCATGACAGGGGTCGGGGTGCACAGCTGGGCCGCTCGGGTTCACACAGTGCCGTGCCTGTGCCGTGCCTCCATCAGCTGAGAGCGCTGGCACTGGCTCTGACCCTCGGGAGGGGCTGGCCATGCTCGGTGTGGATGTGGCACTGTGTGTTCTCCAGCAGGGAGGCCTTACCACGGGGCAGGAGAACTTCTCACTGTCGCAGATGTGCGTCTCGCAGTGCAGCCAGACCTTGGACAGCTTGGGGATGTTGCGGAAGCGGAAGGCGTTGAACTGGAACGTGGCCCGGTTCGTCTTCCCGTTCTCGTGCACCAGGATGGAGTAGTCCGTGGCACACCTGTGTTGTGTGTGGAGAAGCAGTGTCAGAGCCCCCATGGCTTTGGTGAAGCATCTCCTGAGGGGACAGTCTGATGGAAGCATTTGCCCTGCTGTGGGCCAACTTTTCCTTTGCTCCCTTATACCCCACAACCAGCTTTCAAGTCATCCCAAGCCCTGGGCTGTGTAGAGGTGCTCCCCTGAGTCCCACCAGCACCTACCCCTTGGTGATCAAAGGCCAGTGGATCTGGTAGAAATACTCTGAGGAGGGAGTTGCCCAGCAGTTGTTGAGAACAACTTTAAACCTGGGGAGATACAAACCCCAGATTAGCCAGGAATGTTCCAATTGCCAATTTATTACTCATTCCTCCTTCCCTTGCCTACCTGTCACTTAAGCCCTTGGCTTCCACTCCAGCAAATATGTCAGAACCAATATCTGATGTTTCAACAACAAAGGGGGCTTCCTTTATACTTGAGAACTTGGCATTCTTTGAAAGACAAAGACAAAGGCATCATACATTACTCGTAACATGCAAAGCAAGGCATGATTCAACTTCAGACACTACTGGAGGTATTGACCCCAGAAATCTGGGTTCTTATAACCTGCAACCTCCAAACTCTACCCTGGTAGTAGGACTATTGCAAACTCAAGATGATATTTAAAAATATTTTTGTTAATATTTGGCATATAATGATGATCAGTGACAGAATATGATGCTGTTTGGGTTATAGCATGTATTATACCATAGCATGGGTAGGAAGCAAGCTTGTTGCTTCTGCTTCTGCTGCTGGGGAAAGCTGGTGGGAGTGAGAGAGTGGAGATGAGTGTATAGAATGGGAATGGAGTTGGGACATGGCCACGTGTTGGAGAAAAGGAATGAAGACAAGCAGAAATCACAAGAATAAAGCCAGCCTTCTGAACATGGAGAAGTGTGGTGCTCAGATGAAAAGTTTTTGTTACAAATACACTGAAATGCCTGCCTGAAATCCCAAAGCTTCTTGTTAGGTAAGATGGTAACAAAGCTAGCACCAGAATTATACAGAGAATATCAGGTTTAGTCCAAGCGTTGGTTTACCTAGAGGTAAATACTTTTACCTGGCCTATAATTTTAACACAGTGTGTTCCTAGTTGTGCTTTTTCTAGCTGTGCTAAAATAGAGAGGCTGTTTTGGTGCTTTTGACTGTGCTTTTGTGGATAAAAGATTCCAGGATTAGGAGCTGGCTGCTCCAGCAGTGCAGTGGAGATATGGAGAGGAGAGGGATGCTTCAAAAGATCTGCCTGATATCAAGGGACAATGTTTTGTTGGCAACAGAATTCCAGTATGACCTAAAGACCTGTGGGGTACATGAAATATCTGTCAGGTGAGAGGAACAGGGAGAAAGCTGCAAGAGAAATGCAAGGAGCTTTGCTGTGTCTATAGAGGCCATGCAAGGCCAGGAGTACGTGCAGATTCATGCTGCTCTTGCAGTGGGACTACAAACAAGTTTTGATTTTTTCTTATAAAACCTGTCAGCAGGTTAGAAATGTACCTCTCAGCAGAAAAATCTGCCAGATTTTGAGGGATTAAAAGAACAGTTGGCATGTGTCTGCTCTGTTCACTTTAAGTATATCCCTGTTAATCAGCAGAAAGGACCCCTGCCAATCCCACTGCAATTATCTGTTCCAGGTTAGTAATGTGCTTCATGACATATCAAAGTCAGGAGCAGCAGCCCTGTTTTTTGCAGCTCTTGGGCTGAAGCCTTTGTAAGGTAAAGGTGAAGGAGTGGCAAAGAGCACTTACAGAGTAGAAGTTGAGGGACAGTTGGCTTTCAAATGAGCCGGAGCTCCCGTTCTTCACATGGACAGTGGCCACCCTGGGGACAGGACAAAATTCTGCATGAGTGAGGCATGGTGATGAGGACAGGGTGAGACACACTCCCAGAAGAGGATGTACCTTTGGTCAAAGGCAGCCTGGTTCACCAGGTAGTTGGCATTGTATGAGCAGGTGAATGAGTAATTCACGGGCTGGCTCTTCACAATCACTGAGGAGTCATTGGAGACAATGGAGTTATAGAAGTGATACACGGGATTCTTGAACTGTGGATGGTGAGACAAAGAAATGTGGGCAGTACTGAGTCTTTGAGGCATCAGGAATGTACTTTGAAACATGAAGACTCTGATGTCAAAACAGCCTCCCCAAGGAAACACGGTTTGGTAGCTCTTTATATGCTGTGCTGCCTATTCATATGCCATACTAAACATAGGTTCTGTGTAATACAGGTGCAGGTGAACAGCAGACTAATATCACTAAGCCTGTGAGTATTTTGCCTGGAACTGCAGAGTGCTCCTTGATACTGCAGTTTGCCTCCTCCTTCCCTTGTACCTAAAGCTTAGTTCAAGCTGAAAAGGACAGGACTCTCTCAAGTGAGTCCAGCCATTTCCTGAGGCAGAGATGCTGACCTCCATAGTCTTACCTCTGACTGTGTCCCACAGTATGATTTGTTTTTGGGTGACAGGTCTGGGATTGTGAATTGGTAATATCCTGAATCATGGATCCCATTGTAGCAAATGCCTCCAAGTGCCAGCTGATTAACCTCCCATCCATAAGGACACTCTGGAATTCTGGTAATGATGGTTTTAGGATAGCAGTATACTAGAATTACATCTGAAAGGAAAAAATGATACAGCTAGAATTATTCAGTGGTAATTTCCTTTCAAAGAGGTGGGTCTGCCCTCTTACTTTCCATTGGGCTTAACCTTCTGTGAACAGGGGTGTGTGCTGGAAGGTCCCATAATGAGAACAGCTTTTGCTACACAAAACTGACCTTTAGGTTGTTAAATTCTGTCCTCTTTGGAAGAGTTTGGCCTTTGCCTTCTAATCAATGCAGAACTTTGTGTAAATTTTTTATCTTTCTGGAACAGCTGATTGAAAAGCAGAGAGACTGCTGAGAAACTTAAAGTAGAAAAGGATGGCACTGAAATATGCTTCATTAACTTATGCTGCAAAGCTGGCTTCTGTAACACCACTGACTCCATAAAAATGATACTGCTGAAGTTGTTTGGTAGGCTTTGTAGATCCTGCAGTGTTTTGTAGTGGTCTGATCTCGGCCACAAGAGATATTCTGCCTTTTCCCTTCTTGGACTGGCACTGAAGTGCCAGCACAAACTGAATTTTTCTAATTGTCAAGTTAAAAGCCAAGATCTAAAAATAAACTGAAGAACCTAGGCCTGCTAATGACAACAGAAAATGACCCAAACTCCCAGCCCTGTGAACAGCAGTGCTGTGTGTTTCCAAACATGGTGATTGCTAATATGGACATGAATGTTGAACATCATAACAGACAGACTGATTGCTTCATGATAGCAGAATTGGATATTTTTACAGGCAGAGTTAAATTGAACATCTGATGGAAATTTTAAGGGCAAATATTGACTAACCATTAGTGACCTGAAAATTGAGAAAGACTTCCAATCAGTAGAGTGAGAAAAAAAGGCACCCTCCCTGGAATTATTCAGTTATTTATTTAAAGCCCTTGCCACTCTCATTTTTTATGCTAAAAGCCTCATTTTGTAGCCTTTCCATGTCTGCTAGGGAATAATCTGGGAACATCAACTAGAGACCTTAACAACTCGCTTTTTTCTGATTAGCAAGCCTTCAGCACATGCAAGCTGATTCTGCTTGTGTTAATGCTCAGATTTATAACTGGCAAATTTACAGCTATGAAAATCCCTGCTTGTGCAAATAAAGGTACTAAAATAAATGGCTAGAGGGCCAAATACTTTAGATATACCATGAAACGACTGACAGTAATCTGACAGCAGTCATGCACTAAAAAGCAAACACTAAACTGAGGCATACTCCAACACGTTTCTAAAGCACATTTTGTAATTGTGATGAAATCTATACTACAGGTCTGTCTGGCACCAGATCACTTCAGTTTCTAGGCAGTAATCAGTGTGCAATTAGAGCCTTACCTTCAATGATTTTTGCATTTTTCTTGCTTTAATATAATGATGTGGTTCAAGAGTTCAGCCCAGCACATTCAATCACCACTGGCAATCTGACTGTAGTCCGTGGGACTAAAGCCCAGTTTGGGCAGCAAAGATCTGCTGCATTTAGCCTGTACTATCACAGAAAATTTCTAATTAGCTTTCTTGCACTCTGGTTATTGCACAGAGTTTACTATAGGCCTAATTCTTTGTGGGGTTAGCTCTTGAACAGTACATTCTTTATTGTGCTAGCTCAAAGCAGATCAATAAAAGAAATGTAAGGATTAGCTGTACAGAATCCACAGTTTAACTTTCTGAAGGAAAACCTTTTGATTTTGAATGAAAAAACCTCTTGGCAGCTTAATTACAGGAGAAGATCTTAGGAGACTCTAAGTTATTTTACCTGCTTTATTTGGGCTGCAAGGCCCCGCAAGAGCTCGAGCCAAGATGACCAGCAGATAAATAGCAAGAGTCACCATTTCTTGCAATGATCTGAGGACACAGGAAATAAAAGCTGAAAATGTCTTTAAAAGTGGAAATAAAAACAATTCGTTGTCTGCAGTCCTGAACTTGTAGTAGCTACTGTTAAAACAATTTTACTATTTCAGTTTAGTGGTGGCTTTTAGTTATTCTAGTCTGATTTCTTGCAAAGAATCTAAACCTAAAGTGCTAATGTAATAAAATGAAACTTGAACAGTGGGATTTGAAAAAAAGAGGGAATAGAAATCACTAGAAGAAATATGACACAAGAACATATATAATGTGATTAAAATTTAGTGCTGAAACTGTTATCTGTGGTGATGGCTATTCTGATGTATATAATCTTAATGTCATGTAGCTCAGTTTTGGTAAATTATGCATTTTCTCCTTTGCTGCTAAATGTTGAGTTTCTAGGAGAACATCCGTAGAAGTTATTTACATTTACATTTCAAGCCTCAAACCTGAAAGCTGTTTCCCACAGAGGAAAAACATGTACACCCTATGGGATTGGGACTGCAGTTCTCATATTTTTCCCTTTGCAGACACTCTTCAGTATCAGCCCTCATACACACACATCACTAAGCAGACTAAGTCAGAAGTAAGAAATATCATTTATGGGAAAAGAAAAAATCATTCCAATTCAATAGTTCTAACAAAACCCATCAATTTCATTTGAAATCAATTTTCATTTTTCATTTTCACTCAGCCTCTTTTTAAAAATATATATTTATAAAAGAGTCTTAAAGTACGTATCAGTGAAAACTCCTAATTATAATCCTATGCATTCTACAAGAAATTAAGAGTTATACCTACAAGACAGGAAGGAGCTAATTATTTCAGATTTTCATTCCAGTCTTATTCCAAAAGCAGCGCTGTCAGCTCTTTCCAAGATGTCTTCTTTCAAATGAACCCAGCTGGTTTTATCTTCGCTTTATATAAGCCATCTTGTAAAAGGAGCCCATCTCTGGTTAAATCTCAACCCGCCAGTATTGTCCAGCGTGAGAGGAAAAAAAAAAAGAGTTATAGAAAAGCAGTTCTCTTCCCCTAGATGGGTCTGTATTGCTGCTATTTGATTTTTACAAATCTTTCTACAGCGTTTTTTTACAGATCTTGCAAACAAGAAACCTGCTGAAGGTGAAAAATTTTTTGGTTTGTGAGTTTATTAGGAAAATGTACAATTTCTGGAGAAGCGAAGCTACAACTGCCTGCTAGAATTCCATGAAAATGTATTTATAGGAATCAGC
Source organism: Polioptila caerulea (assembly GCA_013397295.1). Lineage (NCBI taxonomy): Eukaryota > Metazoa > Chordata > Aves > Passeriformes > Certhiidae > Polioptila > Polioptila caerulea. The sequence continues at coordinate 386,506 of VYXF01002939.1, forward strand.
TGCTTGTCTTAAAAGGCTTATTGAGAATGTCAAGCTTTTGTGCCACACAAGTGGACAAAAGCAATGGCAACAGATCATACATTACCTTTGGAGTTGGATTTTTTACTTATTTTTTTCTAAAAGCTCACAGGCAGGTAATCTGAGTTTAGGTAGGCTCTTCCATAAGCCTAGGCATTATACTACATAATAATAGTACATAATGCTAAATGCTTGCAAGACTCTGTAATAGACATTGAATATTAAACTATAGATTCTGTAAAATTTACCATTGCACAGAAAACTGAAACAAATTTACTCTTTGTATGACCATCAGTCTTACAAAGAAGAAGTTGCCTATGAAAGTCTTGGCTAGCTGGTAGGATTTTCTGGTGGCCCATTACATCCTGTTTGTGTCAGCTTTTAGTGAAAGGCCCAAAACAAGTAGTGGGCACACTACTGCTATTTTACAGAGAGCATGGGCTTTAAACAGTCTTGCCATGTAAACTGGCCCAGCCTCAGCTTTGGACACTTGTACCCACCCAGTTCTGTGTGCTGTTGAACCTTTTATGCTCTGATACCTGTCCTGAGTCACTAAACAAGGAGCTCACTGACCTTGCCTGTGGGACCCCTCACACATGGTCTGGTGTCTGCTCTTGTGCAGAGCCTCGCTCTGCCCCATCCAAGGCAGGACTTTGGTGGGCATCTGCCTCCTCCCAAGCAGTTTTTGGCATATACAGTAATAAAACTGTACCAGTTGTCAGTAGTCTGGAGTTTTTGAATGAGAGAGTGGAATGGAAGAGCACAGTGGCCCTGAGCTAAACCTGAAATGCTCAACAAGGAGTTTTTAGCTGTCCTGTGAGTGAGATTTACAGGAGCTCCTTGAGGACAGCATTCACTACAAGAAGTGTCTCGAGCCAGAAGACCTGAGCAAAGCAGGGCCATGGGTGCTCCTGTGTTGTGAGAGCTGCTCAGTGTGCAGGTGAATCTGCAATGACATGAAGAATTAAATAATCAGGGTGACTTCTTCTGGCAAACTGATCCAAAGCCCTAAACAAAGGCTGAAAAGCCAATACATGTCAGTGCTTTATTTCAAGTATCAAGTCTGAACCAGGATTGAAGGTTTGCAAGGAGTTGCTCTCACTGTTCTTGTGAGTGCAAGCCATCACATTCTGATTTAAATGAAATTACTTAAAGATGGACACATAGATAAAATCCTCTGGCCAGAGTTTATTGTTATTTTAATTGAATTAAAGAATAATCCACTGAACAAGAACCAAAGCTCATCAACCATTTGGTGTGATCTCTCTAACTAGAGATTACCCCCATCAGAAATCCTAAAACAAGAAAGATTTAACTCCAGGTCTCTGTTTTATAGCCTCATCTCAAATCCTGCAGGGATTCAGGCCTAATTTTGATTTCCTAAGGCAAAATCTAAATATACACTGTGTCAACATGCACTCATTTTTTGTGTTTCTGTGCGTGAGTGTGTGTTTGGTCTGGAAGAAGAAACCAGGGTTTCTGGTGAGACTTTATGATCAAGCCTGTTGTCAGGAATATATAGCCCAGAAACAAGGGGAGGCTTGCAGGAGAAAGCTTGTGATTTGGGGCATGAGAAAGGACTCATGGCTGTGTACAAGCTAATTCTTCAAACTCAAAGGATCAGATTCAGCCCTGGGGTTGGACTTGGCCTATCAGGCCTGCCCACACAGGGCTGATTTGGAGCAGAAGATATTTGGCTAACCTTGATTAGGCATAGTGCAAATGCCTTGCTAAAAATTATGTAAGTGGTCCACCTCACCATAACATTAACAAAGCTCTTGAAACACAGATTAGCTTTTTACTGATAATTTTTAACAAATACTCAAATTATCATTGGTATAATACTACAGGTTTCAGTGGAATTACTCCAAAATGGATCTAATCCCATAATTTGTAAGAGAAAATAAATCTCTCACTATCTTCTCACAGAAAACTTATCTCCATGTACATAATACCCCTTTTAGGCAAAAGGTAGAAAACAGAATGAGAACCATGAAACAAATTTGGCAGTGGTGCCAGCTGGTGTACAGTAGTTTGCATTTGCATAAGAAACAAGCACAAAATGTACCTAAGACAACCAGAATTTGATACCTGCACTGATAAAGGTGAAGGCTTGGGGAAGGGTTAGATTTCTCTCAGAAAGTGCACACACAGAAAAAGGAAAGCCATTAACTTGCAAAGCAGACCATTGAGGATTGTTGCAGTTCCCTGAGTCTTTCCAAGCCCATTGAATAATCTCAGCAACCTAAGTATTTGCAAAGATTTCAACCTCGAGCAGATGAAGGCCTTATTGTGGATCTCACCTACAAGGGCAGCTTGTGTCTCCAGCCTTGTTCCTCACATTGTGATGGAAAGCTGTGTGAGTATTGGGTGTCTGGCTCTGACATGGAGCAAATGAGGTTCTGCTGTTTGAACCTGCAAGGGATATTGCAACATCCAGTTTTCATTGGTTTTGGACAGAACAATAAACCTGAAGAGTCCCTTAGCTATATGGAAGGACTTATGGGATAATGAGGATCAACAGAGACAGGCAGCTGATTCCTGGGGAAGGCAGATCAGCTGGCACTCATCTAGAGACTGCAATGTGTAAATGATGGTGTTTCCACACACCAAAACCTGGCATACCCAGTTTTGTCTGGGATAAGGGGTGTATTTATCCCACAGGCATAGAGACATCCATGCTGGGTCTGGAAGCATAGCAGCTGTATTTATATTTGGCCTGATCTGAGTGAGTGGATTTTCTTGTAAGTGCAGCACTGTGTTGGTACAATCAAATTTTCCTGAAGCCTAATGGAGCTATGCTGTGTAGTCTTATTCCCTCAAGTCACAAATACCTTACGGATTTAGGATTGTTTTGCCTTTTACTGTGTAAATACCTTTCCAGTGGTTTATTACTCATGGCACATGTTGGTCACTCACTTTAGCACATGACTGAGTCACCATCCCTGGAGGTATATGCAGATGTGGCACTAAAGGACACGGTTAGTAGTGGACTTGGCAATTGGACTTGAAGTTCTTAAAGGTTTTTCCAACTTAAAGGATTCTGTGGTTCTATTCTATGAATATTTTAGCCTTGTGAGCAGAGTATAGTACAATGCATGTATGTACAGAGAGCCTGGGACCCACAGATTTCCTGCACCCCAAGTACCCAGGTGGATGATATTCTTCAGTAACTGCACAAGACCTATCAGAAGAAGGGGAAATCAGAGGAAATTGTCATTTTGGAAGAGTCATGTAAAAATCAGAGATGGATGTCCAGGCCACCGGAAGAGACAGGCTTCTGCTCGTGACTTCCTTGTGCATTAGCTCTGTGTAACTATGCAACACTGAATCATAATTTTTCAGCAATCACCTGCAGCCATGGGCTTGGTGAGACAGTGCTGCTGCTGGTACATTCACTCCTGGGGTGTGAGAGAGGACAGTCTCTCAGCTGAAGAAGCATTCCCTTGACAATTCTACTGTTCAAGACAGATATTTACAACAGCAAACCTTGCTGAACACAAAATTGTGGCTGAAGTAAATCATCATATTTCATGTTCATTTGAATGCCTGATCCTATTGCTGTTTAGCTTTGCCAGCATATTTAATGTTCTTTGGATGCTTCTCCAGCAAAATCCTGCCTGTTTTGCAGTTTGCTACTGCTGGAACAGAACACCAGAAACCAGCTGAGTTTCCTCAAAGCCTTTGTGAGGGTAAGTACTTTATTTGGTGTAATTTTTTAGGGGATGTCTAGCAGCTAGCTAGTTGTGAAGGATAAGGATTTGGAGTTTGATTTAATAAAGATGTGGTGCTTGATTTAATGAATGTATGAGACGTGTAAAACAGGTCATGGGAGACCAGAAGTGATGACTTACACTGGTCATGTGAGACCTCACTCATCCTTTGACTGCCTCTAGTTGGAGATGCCTAAACTTGCCATGCATGTAATTAATTTGTCTAAACCAGCCATGTATTGCGTTAACAGGTGCTGTAAGGTGGCCAAGATACCTGCACAGATATCTGTAAGGTGTCCAAGATAGCCTGTGACACAGGACCTTTGGGACACTGGGGCACGTTTGGCGTGGGAACTGGAAGCCAGGCAGGATAGTCAAGGACAGCTTAAATGACCCTGGATGTCTGTGTGTGGGCATCTGAGTGGAGACCAGCCAGACACGCTGCTCTGGTTGGCTTGACATTCATTTTGCTTGCCTTGGGAGCCTGAGCAGCCCTGCACACTCAGCAGCACACATGCCTGAGCCTGCTCCAGCACCCTCCAATTACTCACTGAGTGCCCAAGGACAGCTTCCAGGCAGAAGCTGAAGCACTTCTGGGGAAAGATAACTTTGATCTCAACAAGCAAGAATTGCATCTGGGTCTCCTGTAACCCTGGGGGAGGGCTCTGACCACCAGCCTGCTCCAGCTGTTCTTTGAAGAGGATGTGGCTGTGGCTGCTGGGCTCCACCGTGTCCAGAGCTGCTCTCCCACCTGGTATGTGTCAGAGCAGAACTGCAGGGATTTTCTGTTGAGAACACAGGGATTAAGTATTTTGTAATGGCTGGTTATTGCTGTGGAATAGCATTCTGCAATCACCTGAATGTAGCCTAAATGGCTTCTGAGGTACATAAGTGTTTTTTTGGATCTCAATCATGCTGTCCTGTAAAACACCTTGTAAACCTTTTAGTTCTTGTTATCTCAACAACAGGTCTTGATCTTTTGGCAGTGTGAGTGGGACTCTCACCTCAGTGTGGGGGAGGTTTTAAAGAGGAAGGTGAGAAAAAAGGAAGAATTGACTCTTTGTGTCATTCACTAGTTTAATCTTCTCAGTTTGGCAGCTGGCTCTGACACAGTGACCATTCTCTTCTTGCTCCAGTAATGCTCTCTTTTCTGGGCATTATCCCACTGGTGCTGGGAAGGTTGCTGAAATATGATGTTTTTTAGTTTGGGTTGGGGTATGTCACAGCTTTAAAAGAGTCTGCAGCAGATGTCTAATCTTCTGTCTGATTCCTGGCCATGTGTGTTGGCCATAAATAATGCTGCTCACCCAGCCTGCATGCTTTGCTACCAAAAACCTGACAGAAACAGGACTGCAGTGCAGTGAAACATAAAAAGTATACTAAAGGAAAATTTATGTTCTGGAGTCCCTCAGTGGTAATTAACTGCATTGACTGCTGAGAAACTGATCCTAAATGTATGCTGCTCATTAAAAAAATACGGTTATGAAGAAAAAAAACAAAACAAAGACAAATGAAGGGGCAAACTGATAAATTTCAGAAGCAGGAGGAATGCTGAATTACAGTAAAGAACTTGATTGCCACGTAGCTTGGAAGTGCCTCATATTCCCAAGCCCAGAAACCTTTCCTCAGACTTGCAATCTGCATTGCCCTGGGAGCCTGGAGTGCTCCTGCTCCCTCTTTAACATCTCTACCCTTACCTGAGCTACAGAGCCCTTCTGCAGCTTCCTTATTTCCTCATGGTCTGATCCAGTTGAATTATAAACCTGCTTTGTGGGATCCAGATAGAAATGCACACATGAAGGACTGCTAAAAATCATGGTCTTGAAAAGCTCACCATAATTCTTATCCTTTGAAGAGTTAAGATCCATTTGTTTTCCCTATGAAATAAACTTTCAGTATCTGTAGTGCTGCAGTCTCAAATCAAACACAAACCTTTGCACTTCTATCAGTGACAGCTGCTGATTAAAATCACAGTTTTGGTTTCCCAAGCTACATAATCCTGCTAGTTCATTCTTAGACCTACTTTTCTTAGCACACTGTATCCATTATACCAGTGTTGTCCTCATTTTTGAAAGTTTGTGATTTTTGGCAGTCTGATAGCATCATCCTTGGAGACAGTCTCTTTTGCTGTGAAAGAGAACTGTTTGTTGTAGAGAGTTATGTGGCTCTGAGAGCTACATGTATCAAACTTAGCTGCATTAATTAGCTGGTGCTGTGCTTGTAAACTGATCATAATAATGCTTATCACAATCTTAGTACCATTATCTCCGTTTCGCAGATAATGGAACTGAGCCCAGTGTAGGGCCCTCGAGCTGCCCATCCTGCTCTTACTTCTCCTGTGCCACTGACAAAGTAAGCAGCTTGGAGCAGGAAGTGTCCAAGCAAACTCTGGGGGGGGGGGGTTGTCTGTGATTGAGGAAAGTTTTCCGTGAAGCTGTGGAACAATTGCTTGGAATTCCAGGCCATGTCTTCTGGAACAGAGGACTCACATCTCAGAGGTTCTTTTGCCACCTAAGGTAGTAAACTCCCCCTTGCTTGTCAGTTTACCATTTCCACTGGCCTTTATGGCTTTTTGACACTGATTTGATGACTCACAATTGATTACCAGTTGAGCATCTCAGTGGATTTGCCTCTTCTGATGCTGTAAACAAAGCTTCTCTTCTCATTTTGTCAAGACACATTCTTTAGCATTCAGCTTGCAAAAAGGTCACTTTCTGAGACTTCCCACAGATAGCAGACCAGTTTCCAGATCAGTTAAAGGGTATGATTTTATTCAAATTGCACACACTGTTGATGACATTCAGTGAGATGGTTCTCTCCATTCACCATGATTCATAGTAGCTGAGAAATGTAACAGCTTCATGCAGTGGAATGGGGCAGAGCAATTGATCTAAAGGTTTCAGCTACTCAGTTGGGTTTTCATTTCCTTGTTGCATTATGGCTCAACCAATACCAAATAAAATCTAGGTCTTACTTTTTTAATTGTCTGGAGACAGTATTTCTTGTAGAATTCACTTAAACACCAAATGCAAGAGCTAGCTGTGGTACTGCCCATGTACAGCTCTTCAGAGATATTCATGGGCTCCCTCTGATAGTCAGGTTTGAGAAAGCTGACACCTTTGTGTTTTCTTCTGCTGAGCTGTAGCTGATGTTGCATTGATCACCCCAAATCAATTCAACCATCCTGGCCAAAAGTACTATTTGCTAGCTTTTAAAATGACAGTTTTTCTCTTCTGATGTAGCTTACAGTAATGTAATTGGAGGAAATACGCAGTCTGCAGCAAACCATCATTTCAGTCTAAGCTGGCTGGAGAGAGCATTGTGGTCATCTGAAAAATGTTTGCAATTATGATATACCAATGGCATTCATGTAGTATTTCCTACAAGTTATTCCAGAAAGTATGACACTGTAGTTCCTTTTTATGAAAATCCCTCAGGAATACAATAATCTGATTACCTTCCCAAGGATTCATAGAGTTGTTCTCCTCAGTAACCCACTACAGCTCCAAGTACTCAAGCCTCCAGGACAGACTGTGCTCAAGACTCCACATTGATTATGCTGTTAATGACGCAGGAAGCTCTGCTGTTGTTTGTTTATTCTGAGATTAGCTAAAATTAGAACTTGACCTTATGTTCCTGAATTAATTTAAAGGCAAAAATTCAAGTTACTGATTCTGATTATTTCTTTTTGGCAAATATGATCTTGAAAGCCAAAGCTCTTTGAGCTGTGAGTCAGTTCTTGAGTGATTTTGAAATGAAAGGTGTCTGCCCCAATTGATATATAGGAGCAATAAACCCTGAGCAATCTCCAAGGTAATGCCTTTACAGGCTATGCTGGGCATGTACAGATTTGTAAGATTTTGAAAGATCAAGAAGATTTCAAATCCTTATTTTAAATGCTTGAAAACAGCTGGATAAATTTAGTAAATAGACAGACCTTGATCTGTTGACTGTTTGGATATACCAAAAGCATGAAGTTGAAGAGTTACTCTTTGCATTTCTGGATGGTCTTGATATCTTAAAAAAGAAAGAACAAAAAGAACAGGGAATACTGAATCTTTAACAGCAATAGGTTGGGAAGATACATTATTGATGTTTCAGAAAGTGTGCAAGGCTTAAAATGCTAAACTTGAAACACTGGGAAAGGGTCGGTTTTCACAGGCTTTTTCTTAATATCAGCTTTGTTTTTTCTCAGTGGGCTCCAAAACAAAGTGTACCCAAATCAATAGTCAGTTCTGAAAATGTGAGCTGATTTGAGAGTATTCTGATACATCATCCTGGAAATCTTTTGGGGAAAAAAAAATGTAGCTGGAATGCCCACACTCTACATCTGATTCTGGGGATGAGTATGGTATTATTTTGGCATAGGTGAAATCAGTGGATATGAATATAGAGAAGATATGGCAACAATGGTATTTTCTATGTTTGCAATACAGTTCATTTCAGGCTCTCTGAGACCTTCATGCAGACTTTAGTCCAGACACCAAGTGGCCAGGAGATGGTGTTAGTGGTGTACTATAAACAGACACACGTGGCACAGAAAGGGAGTGACTCGTGAAATCTGGTGAAGACATCTTACCCTCTTCTGAATGGTGCCCCATCTTTTGGACCCTTCCTTGGTTCTGATTATTTTCATTATCTATAATAATTATGATTTAGTGTTGCTGTTTCAATATGGCAAGCAAGCAACGATATGAGGGCAACCACAATTTTCTTGTATCTTCATCAATACATTCATTAACTAATAATGTAGATAATTTATTAACAGATAAGTAAAAATAGAATAGATCAAAACCTAAATCACTCAGGAACAGTAGATGTGAGTGAAATAAGTTCAATCATCCAGGCCTTTTTTACTTCTCTTCCAAGCCTTAGTCTTGTGGCTAGTAACAAGTAGTTTGGAAAGGTGTTCCTCTCTAGGACAACAAATGCCATATATTCCTTTCCTTCTGCACCTCTGGTCAGGAGCCAGCTCAGCTGAGATCCCCAGCTGCAGGGTGACCTCAAGCCTTTCAGTCAGCTTTGTGAATTCCTATACCAGCTCATTTCTCTACTTCCCAGTCTTCATTTTCCTCATGTAGTTGCAACCCTTATGATCTGTCCCATATATCTGAGGGTGTTACTATGTAATGTCACCTTTTGGTATTCTCGCCTTCCCACCTCCTTCCTTGTTTCCTGACCCATCACCTCTCTTTGCAGTTACCCCTTGCACGGAGCTCAGCAAACACTGCTGCTCCATCAATCTCCTTCATTTCATGACTTTGCCCATGCTACTTAAATATGCTTGTGTGTTGTAAATCTTTCCTTCCAACAGTCCTTCACGTTGTGCAGGGTTTCCATGGTGGCTTCCTTCTGGCTTTTTCACCTCTGCTCCTCTCACCAGCAGTGTGACAGTGGCCAGAAATGGCTCTGCAGGCAGGAGTTGGTGTAGGGCAGACAGTGGTGGTCAGCTAACATGATTCCTTGGCAGCAGGCTGTTGCTGTGATCTCAGGTTATACATGCATGGGTTTTTTTATATTTTAAAGCTATTTTAATCATGACTATCCAAAGAGCAGGAAATAAAGGCTCTTGTGCTCTCTGCATTACTGCTCAGTCACAGCCAGCCTGGACCCTTTAGTCTCAGTCTGACCACGCTCTCTTGAAGTGAGGAGGCCAGGTACAGCCCAGCCCCAGGAGCTCAAAGCATGAAAAGGGATACTGTACCTTGGTATTTCATTTCTCTGCCTTCCTCGGGGAGGTTTCTGAAGCTCACTGGGCAAAGGGAACTTGCCCCTGCATTCCCTGAGGTGTGGACTCCCTTACCTCTCATTTTGCACACAGGAGGGGCAGTTCCCCTGGTTCTCTTATCTCTTATTTGCCCGTCCATGCCAAAGTTGGGGGCATCCTGACTAGTAGGCAACGTAGCTCAGGTGCAGGGACAAGCCCTTATATTTGTATCTAAATGCTGTATATAGCCATCTTATCTACAATGATTATTATCTTTTAGATGTAACATACTGGACAGAGTGTCCTGGATGGCTTGGGAAAAGAGCCATTGTGACTAAAGGTCACTGAGATCAATCATGCTGATGATTTATTTTAGTGCTTGGCTATTGTGAATTTTCTGCTTGGCCAGTGTATGTTTATTTATTTATTTTTTTTTTAATTGTGTGACATTCTCTGCAAAACTTCCTGTTTACGCACAAATATCTTAAGTGCAGGGGACTTGGCACCTTTTAAAAATTGGTCTAAGGGATTTAGATGCCTAACTCATATTTTTTTAAAAGAAGTTAGTTAGGAATCTAAATCTAAGGATTTCAGGATTGCAAAACTGATGGACTTTTCCCCACTATTATTAGCACAGGAAAAGCTTCTTCCTCTATATTTGCAAATATATCTATTGAATTTTGAGTTCCACTCACAAGAGCCTTTTAAAAATTAACTCTTATCTTCCACCAAGTACCTTTTCCAATGAAGCTACTTTGTCTGCAGTTACACTGCTTTACAACGAGGCTGTTCAGCCCACCATGGATTCTTTGGATTGGTCTTTATCCTGCAAGTACAGGAGCCTCCAGCACTACTGAGGGCAGCTTAGAACGACTGCCCTGAGAATATTGGCAGAGAGGGCCATTTGGAAAAGCAGTGTTCACTCTGAGAAAGGTCTGTTGCCCTTAAGTTATTTAAAATGAGAACTGGTCAGGAGATAATGCTCCATCCCATCAGGAAAGTACATCTTTAGGATATATCCATATTTCCATAGAATTCATTATTTCAATTTTTCAACCAAATTCTACAGAGAATGAATGTGGAAGTACTGCAATGCTCTTCAGGATTGAAAGTCTGGTATTTTATCAGTTATGCTTACAAATCTGAAAGCACTTCTTGTTTGGGTAAGTTTTCTAGGCCACAGAATTCTCTGAAGCAGAAGCCTTTTCTTCCAAGAGCAATACAGACTGAAATTTTTACTTAGGAAAAATACACTTATTTGATGTGTTTCTTTCTAAAGATTGCTCTTTAAGAAATTGAAAATGCCAGAGTCTGTGCATAAAATTGTGTTTGAATACAAAGGACTGGTTAATACAAAGTGAATACAAAACTGGAAATCTGTGTATGAGAATGTAAAGAACCAGAAAATAGGCAAATGTGGTCAGGGTACACACATATATGGAATCCTAAGGAAAACAGCAGTAGAATTCAGGAAACATTTAATCAGTGGTTTGACCATACCTTTGGCTCCAGTTTGGTAAATATGTGACTACTCAAGGTAAGGATGCCAGAACAAGAACATTTTTAACAGGTCACTGACTGTTATTTTAAATGGGCTCGTGGCATCAGGCTCTCTTAGATATAGTGTTAAGAAATTCCTTGTGTGGAATGGCATCCTGTTCTGTTGAAATATTTTATTATTTTTACCAGGCTGAGAAATCTTTTGATTGCAATTTAATATAATTTAATTGCTACTAGAAGGATACCCTTCAGGAGCTTACTAACCTCACTCCTGTTGGAATTTCTGTTGCTGTAGTGATGATGTTTTCCAAACATTGTTTTGGAAAAAGAAATCTAGGGTTATCATTAATATATAATTAAGATAGCTTCAGTTTGCCTTCCCGTAACACTATGTGCATAGCTACAATAAGATAAGAGTCTTTAGGTAGCATTTACATTAATTATATTAATTAGAGAGTTGTTAGGGTAGTATTACTACTTTATAGCCCTTGTACTGACCATTTTGATATCCATGTGCATGGACACTGCTTCCTCTAATTTTGGTGAATAAGGACTATCACAGTTACCTGGGAGAGGACTGTGAGTCCTCTGTGCAACAGAAGATCCCATGTCCAGTCATCCAAAATGACCAGTTTCAGGGTATGGCAGCCTTTATTTTCTTCTGCAGACATGATGAAGGTGAAATATATTTCTGAGAAACTGGAAGAAATTCAAGAAATAGAAAATAATTTGCTTGTACTGGGCAGAGATTAAACTGCATAAGACCTCAAGTAAGACTGTGCTTGTGCTTTGCAATTGTAACTTTTCTAATTTTGCTTTTTTACAGTTTATGTTTTAGTGCTCATACTTACTGAACTTGAGAGTGTAAACTGCATCTGCATTTTGACAGAAATTAAAGTGAGGAGTCCCCTTGTTTTTCTATTATATCGATAAGTTCTTTTTGTCACTGTGATGGAGGGTGCATATCTACATGCAGAATACATTATCATTTTGGAAGATGGAATTAGTCCATTTTTTATTCATTTCCCTTTTATTGATAGTGTTAAAAAGACTGCAGGATTAGCACCAACATTACTGTTGATTGAGTGGCCTTGGTGACACTACAATCACAGTTAAGACAGATTCTATTGCATGAAAGACCAAAGAAATGAAATTACAGAGCCTGGTTTAGTGAAGGATTTAAGAGTGATACACATATGAATGAAGAACTAGGGTGTCAAAGCAAGCTGGAGAGTTCTGGAGTGGTTTGGTAAACTCCAAGACAGAATTCAATTCAACAGTTGTGTGCAGATCCTGATAGCTCAAAAAATACCATTTTTAAAATTATACAAAAGAAGTGTGGTTTCCTTTACTCATTGTAGGAAGCTCTGAGAGGCAAAGGAGAAAGGGGCAGGCTGATCAGTCCAGGCACTAATTAGGGCCAAGGTCTCTTTTGGCAGTTAATGAGTTTCTAAATAGCTAACGAGCAGCTGATAGGGATCGGAAGAATACCCAGCCTCTGCATCCTGCTTTTATCTCTGCCCGAAAATGAGAGATACCTTTAGGAGATACAGACAGTGTTTTGTGGTCAGAAGTCTTCTATAGAAATATCTGCTTCTCAGGTGAAAATCTCTTTCTTATTCAATGCAAGGGAAAATTTAAATACATTTTTAGTCTCCTGAGATTTAGAATTATTTACATGAGTATTTCTTTAGCCTTACTGCAGTGCTCAGGATAGGACTTGAGTGATTTTAACTGTTCTGGTCTCTCTGACCCTGCCTTTGGCTATGCTTCCAAAAGTGTCTGACATAACTGCTCTTGTTTGCACCTCCCCTCATCCTTGTATGCCAGATAGCTTTTGCCATCTTGCTGACCTTCCTGCCAGGTAGACATTGCACTAGCACAGCTTTTGCGTAGCATTCATTTGGTTTTGAAAAACATCAAAAGGCAAAGGAAATGTAGCCAGATAAGTGCATGAGAAAAAAGAAATGAGATGGGAGGCCAAGTGAGCACAAAGCAGGGGGGGATCTGCCCTTAGGGCAGACCAGAGAGGGGGGTAGGGGCACTTTTCCAGTGTGTGCAGGGCTGTGCAGACACGTAACCCTGAGCCCAGCCAGAGGTGCAGCCTGGCCTGTGTGTGTTGAGCTGTTCATGTGATTCACCCTCAGCTAAGCACCCACCTGTGGGTACAGGAGTCAACCATGCAGAGACAGTGGGGATTTATTCACTCCAGTTCTCAGCTTACAAGGGTCTGGTCTTCCTGAACCACTTGCACGGCAGATCTGACTTCATTAATATTTTCCCCCCACAATATTCTCTGCTACTCATGTCTTAATAGGTGTTTAATTACATGCACGAGTGAAGTGGAATATTCTTTTATCTGCTCTAAGATTCCCCTTTATTTTCACCACCTTACCTCTTGGTAGATCTGCATCAGGAAAGACCAGAGCATTTCTTTGCAGTTTTAAATACTTGTCATTCCTGTGGTGGCTCATTTCTGAGTCACAGCTTTCCTATTCAATATAGAAGAAACATTAATATAGCAACAAGTAATTAAAAAAACCTGGAATCTCTTTGGCTCACACTACAATTGAGTATGATTCCACAGCTGTAATTAAGTAGGCCGTGTCTGGATGTGTGTTGCATCCATCACCTGCCTCCCCTGTGCTAAACTTCAACTCCCCGTGTTGTTCTTACAAAGAGTAATGAAAAGCAAGGCTGGGAACAGAGACATTTCTTGATTGAATGTCATGGAGGCCAGGAATCCTCCTGTGATGTGTTGGAATGTCTTGTGCTGATCTTGAAACAGCCCATGGAGGTAGCTTAAGTCTTAGGATCTTAACACTGAGGGCGTTCAGCCTTTCCAAAACAAATTACCTGCCACCTTCTTTCTGGAAAAAAATAATTCTCTCCCACCTGTAAAACAGGTAGCTGTTAATTCACCTACAGGTTATAGTCTGCTTTTATGTGATGACTGTTTTTCTTAGATGTAATGGCCTAAAGATAGGATTTTACTTATGCCATACTCATCCTTCTCTGGTAACTGCTTTTGGTGAATTATCTTTGTCTCTTGACTTTAGTTAGTAGATAATACACCTGCCAGCCAACACCTAAATAAATTGGTTATCTGAACAGGATGTAGATGTCTGTACGGGCAGAATGTTATAAACTTCTATATTATTCCCTTTAAATTGGCATATGAAAGGGAATTGCCAGTGAGTCATGTACTATTTGCAGATTAGTACTATCTAGCACCTGGTGCCAAGGAAACTGATTTATTCTCTGTTATTATTTTGCTATTCATTACCTTGTGCAATACATCAATTGCAAACATAAATACATTGTGTAGTCCATGGTTAGGAATAAATCTTGTTCTGTTCAAGTACGTACATGCTAGGTGCTAGCCCTGGCACAGGGAATCACATATATTGTGCAGTTTCCTTGGATTTTTCATATTCTGTTACTAGTACTTTGATGTTTTTATTATTTTCATTTTTTTTTTTTTAATTTGGCTGCTTCATTTTTGATCCCAACTTTGAAGAAATTATTTGAACAAAATATTTTGGACTTTTTTCTGAAACTCACAGTGCACACTGAGGGTCTCCCATATATTTTCAACCTCTATGTATCTTTGACAGTTGTAGAAACTTTTGGGAGGACATAATTTCCCCTTAACTTTCCCACCAAGGTTCTTCAGCTAAGGTATGTTTGTTTATATTGTTTTTTGTATTGGTTTTGTTAGGTATGAAAGACAGAAAGACTCTGTGATATGATATAGAACATTTTTCTGTTTTTTATATCTCGTTGTGTTCAGACTGGAAGCACTTGGGGAACTTTGGGGCAGTACAAAGCCTCTTTCCAGATCTGTGTGTCCAGTTCAGGAAGGACTGGTGCTTTTCCTTGGGTCTCTCCTAAGGCTGACTCCTGATTTGTGCAATGGTTTTTGCAAAACAGCTTTCTGATCCAATTGGAGACTGCTCCTAATCTGCTCCCACTGCTGGTTCCATCAGTCCTCGGTCCTTGGTGGGATCTGTCATTCAGCAGCAGGTCCTGCCAGCTGTGCCCTGGCACTGAGGGTGAATTTTGGCTTCATGTTAACTTAGCACAGTGCAAGGCACCATTCCATGCAACCCCTTTTCCCCCTACAACCTCTAGAGGCTTTTTCCATTTGTACTGTCCTGCTCTGGGATGTATTGAAGCAGTGCTGTGGGGACAGAGAACAGGCCCTGGGCACAGGCCAGCTGTGTGATCACAGACGTGGAATATCACCCTCTGCCCTTGGCTGCCCTTCAGCCTCTGCCTTATATTTTTAGCTTTCAGTGTCTTTACTGGGAGAATTGTCTCTTATTACAACATTTGCAGCACACTGGGTGGATTAGCAGTTCTGCTCACTCCTCCTCTGGTCTCTAGTAAAAAGCAAAAATTCAAAAATGATTCCTTAATTTTGATGAAGGAAGAATTGTATTTCCTAACATTACATGACAAAGCATCCTTGTTGAAAGGACTTTGTTTGAACTGGCACCTAAGCTTGGATGTCTCTGTCACACAGCAGGTGCTTCAGATCATTAATCTCCTGCAGTCCAAGCTGGTATTTATTCCTGTCCACTCTCAGATCCTTTTGCTTGGCATAGCAAAGCATACCATGCACCCCACAAACTGTGCTGGTGATCATATTTAATTGTACATCAGCAGATTTCCTATAATTAGCTCCATCACAGGGAGATCCTTGGAGATCCTCAGTGGGAGGATTAATGTCTTCTCCAAGGACAGAAGCAACCCTGCAGGGGAGATGGAGCTGCAAAGTTCTGCTGGAGGAGATTTGAGCTGATTAAAGCCTTTGATGAACAATCTGTAGTTGTTTCTATTTCAAAGTCCAGGCTTTGACTTCCTTGAGCTGTAGCACTGTAGCACAATAACTACAAATATCTCAGGGTTTCCTATCAGTTCTGTGCATCTAGATATGCTCTTCACTGATTTGCTTTAATCCCAGACTGTCAAGGTTGTCAGCTGGGATGGGGTTTGGCATGACTGGAAGTCAGTGGTTTGTCTATATTTGGAATAGTCAATTTAAATGTTATATCCAGTGCAGAGAAACTGGGTCCTTCAAAGCCTGTTATGAGTGATGCATCTGGATGCTTGAGGCATCTGCTCTGGGATCAGAAGGACTGTGCCCTAGAAATGAATGTTTCTCCCTAGTGTGGCAGGTATAAATATCTAGCCTTAGCTGAGTGAAGCTCACCCAATGTGTTGGTCCTTCAGTCCTGTTCATCTTTTCCCAGCCTCTCAGTAATAGCAGTATCAGCCTCTCAGTATTAGTAGGACTCAGCAGGACTTAGGACAATTTTTCTAGGTTCCAGGAGGCACAGACAAAGCAGGTGGAAGAGCAAGGTGTGGCAAATCATTTATATAACTCATTTGGGCCTGTAAGTCCACTCCAGTTTTGTGCTAATAATGTTTTTTTAAAAAAAACCCTCCAAACTATCACCTTTTCTGACTGTACTAGAGCACCACCTGCTACCTTGCAGACCTTGTAGGTCTCACAGGTGCCCAGAGAGGCAGAATCAGAGCTCCTCTCAGGCTAGAGCTGGGGCTACAATTGTGGTCACAGCGTATGCAATGCTGTCCCCAGTGATTAATCCCTCTAGATTAAGAACCCACAATGGTTTTCTGTGTTACTATTTCAGACTTTCCCACCTCATTAGCACCACGTCTGTTTTGACTCATCTGAATATCTACTAGATATATCAGCAACTGGATTTTCCTAGGTAATAGTATATAATAATCTGATTTCTTATAGGGATACATTTAAGAAGACTAAATAATAAATCTTGTGATTTGGAGTGAGCTGTGTCTATCCTTCTATCTTGTCTTTTATTGCCATTGAATCTTCAATCTTATTCCTTCCAAAATGAATATCCAGGGGTTGAAATGGAAATTTTGAAAGTGTATTTTGAACACTTTGGCATGCTGATGTAAAAACGTGAGAACTCCTCATAGCTTTCATTCTGCCCTGCTTCCTCTCCATGGAAAGTGCTGGTTTGAGGTATGGCACAGCAGCCACCAGCTCATCCCAGTTGCTTTGGAGAGGTGTCTGCTGGTCCTGTTGCTGTTACACTGGTGCTGAATGGCTGCAGGTTTTTGTTACCCTCACTGCTGTATAGCTCAAAGGTGTGTGTGTGTGGGGCAGCTGAAACCACACATGCACAATGAGCTGGAAGTGGATTTCCAGCCTTGCACCATGGCTCCTGTGAGTAATACACACGTCAGAGGCCTCTTCAGCATCACTGAAATTCCTCTCCTGAGAGGGAACCATCAGCTCAACAAGTGTTTGAGGGTCAGGACTTTAATTTTTACTAATATTATTTATTAGTACTTTTCTGCCTCAAACTGCCCTTCATGTCCAAATTTATTGGAAATTTTGCTCTGTGTGTGTGTGCATTGTGTGTCCATGTAAATAGAACAGAGAAAAGTTAGTCTGTGATCATGGATTTGTCCACAGATTTCAAAGAGAGGAAACTGAAAAGCTTTTCTATTTTGAAATATCACTGCAGAGACCTGGGGAGATGCATTTAGGAGCATGGACTCATATCTCAGACAAAATCTCTCAAGGTGGATTATACCAGAGCAGATGTTGCAGAACATATAACCTTGACAAGGAGAGGAGAATGAAGCCAGGGAGCTGCCTTTGGACTGCATCTCTCCTGAAAGACAAGGATATTGTTGATATTAAACTCACTATTAAACTGTGAGCTCATCATCTTTCTCCATAAGTGTTGCAGTATTTCTGAGCTGACATCTTCATTTTTTAGCAAGTGATTGGGACAAAATTGCTCTTATTTTTAGATTAAATGAGAGATGATTAACAGCAAAAATTCCCCATAAAGATTAACTCTATGTAATAATTCCATCCATTCTTTCATGCAAAAATTATCCAACCAGCTCTAGTGCAAGACACTACTAAAACCTGTTAAAAACACTTTTGATTGCTTGGCTCCTACATCTGACTGCACCATATTAAGGTTAATGCATTAAATTAGTCTTAAAGCTCATATTGGTTACAGCTGAAATAGCCAAGATATTTCAGCATGAAGATATGAAAGGTGGAACCCATAGTTTCCAAAGTCACCTGAACAAGTGCGTTGTGTGAAACTCTCTAGCATTGTTGAAATCAGTTCCAGTTCAACCCTTGTGATTTTTATTAACTTTGAATTGTCACCAGTAAAAGTTAAAATGTATTAAATGCGTGCTGAAAACATCCTTCACTACATTGCTGCAGTGGTGCTGCTGCAGAATGTGTCTTTGGCACATTTGGTGCTCTGGAACTTCATGACATTTGTTCTTGTATGCTTTTTTCTTGGTACCTTTATTGGTTGCAGGTTTTCTGTCATGAGGATTTTGTCTAGGTAGCTACAACATATCTTTTTGGCTTTAGAATCAAGAATAAAAAATATAAGTTGCCTTAGTGAAGTTATTTTTAAAACATTATAATGAAGTCTGAAGCAAATTACTGCTGCCTAAGCTTACTGAGCATGAACTTGAATTGGCATCAGTAAAATCATTGAATCAGAGAACAGTTTGGGTTGGAAGGGACCTTTAGAGGTCATCTAGTCCAGCTTCCAAAAGATGGGCAGTACAGTAATCCGTTGTGTTAGAAAGAGGGTACGGGCTGAAAAATGTTTAGATGAAACTGTAAAATGAGGTATTTTAATGGAAAATATGTCAACATACAGAACACATTACTCTTCACTGACAGGTGTTATCCAAACCTATTATTAATTGAGCAATCCAGCCCTGCTTGTTCCTTGCTGTAAAGGCTGCAGGGGTGATGACATAGGCGTGTGTTAATCAAGTGTCAGTGGATCACATATTTCTCTCTCTTGCAGGACTTAACATTCATCAGTCTAAGAGCATCTCCAAATAATACTTAATTATCCTACCCAACATCCTAGCAGGCTGGTAAGTATTCTGCCATTTTACAGATAATTATAAAAATACAAAAAATTTCTGACTGGGAATCATAAACAATTGGATAAAAGCTATTGTTCCTCCACTTGTGGTAAAGCACATGTATAGAATTTATAGACTACTGTGTTACTCAGCCCAGCAGCAATGGGTACCTCTACAGGAGAAGCTACCAGGTGACATCCAGTCATCAAATTCAACTTACATCACTCACAGTGGATGGTAACATGCCTGTATCCCATGCAGAAATGTCACCATAGATTCATATATTTATAGTTTGGGGATGACTTCTTCATGCATGTAAACAGGGATGTTTTGCTTCCAAATCAGTTTCAGGTATGTTGCATTAAAGCATGATCTGATAGTCAAACTATGAAACCCTAGAGGCATGAGTAGCTTACCAACATCTTCATCTAATAAAAATTAAATCAGTTTTATGATCATGTGGACAATGGGGGAAATACAATCTTACTCAGCACTCTATGATTAAAATGATTGACTGAAATAGACATTTAGGAGCCTTGTAATGGAACGTATATATTTGGACAACCATAGTGGAAGAGCAGTTGTTGTGCACTGAAAGAAGTTGTTACAAGTCATTTCAGCCATTGGTTCATGTCCAGTAACACTTCCAAGATGGGACTTCTTGGCTATTTTAGCATGAATGCTTGAGAAACACTTGGATGCTTTGGGCATGAGGTTAGGGGATGATTTATATAGGAATGGTCAATAAACACCTTTTACCCATCAAGAGCATGTGAAGCTTGTGAAATGATCTTCTGACCCAGGATAACCCATGGAATCTGCCCACCCCATTTGAGTGTTGTAAGAACAGCTGTAGGTCCTTACATATTCTGGCATCACAGTAATGGGAGCTGTAAATGCCTCAGCAAGACAGATAAAATAGCAAGGGACAGAGATCATCTCTGGCACCTCTCCTGGGTACCTCCTCTCTCTGTATGGATCATTCTTTATCCAGGGAGATTTTATTTATGTCCTTTCTCATGACCACATATGTGGCAGGATTGCCAGGCCATGGTAATGCACTGGCTATTTTGCCATATTTTTTGCATGAAAGAAAATACAATTAGAGGTGTCCATACAGTGCTCAAGACACTTGCAGGCTGGAAAATAAATGTTTTTCAGATGTCTTAGGATAGAGCAATATATGAAGCAGAGCAGTTTAATTTCTCTCAGAATCACTTCCTGTTTTAAAGTTATCTTTATATGTGTTCTCTTTTTGCTATTTTTTAATTGAGCATGAGAAATCCCTGGTTAAAAATAAGTCTGTGGAATGATGTTTGTATGTACCTATTAGTTAAAACAATACATTTAGGATGTTGTAGATGACAGACAGTTCTGGAATAACCAGTACAAAGAAACATTAAAAAAATTAAGATATGAAGGTCAGAAGATGATACATAAATGCTCCATCACATTTCCCAGATTTTTTTCCTGTACTCATAGATCCTTTAGTTTGTAAACAGAGGTTTAACTGAGCATGTAGAGATAAAATGGAAGTTTGCCAATAGTAGGCAAGGAAAGAAACCATCCTATAAGGCAGCACACTGGTTTCCAAACTGTAGGTGGTAGAAACCACTTTGGAATCCTATTTCATTAAGGAGAGAATGATCCTGTCCAACACAATTACAGTGTTCTCAAGCAAGGCTGATTTGGATGCACCTTGTAGCAATAATTCAGGAAAACACCTTGATCAAGAAAAGAATGCTTTGGTGATTAATCCCAATGACATTACTGTGGCCTAAAGGGCTCTGTCAAATACAATGTGGTTTTAATTAGGTAATTAATACAAATATATTCTGGTAAATTGAATTGTTGGCATGCAAACAAACTGGTTTTATTTTATTTTTTTTAACTTAAATGAGAGAAAAGATACATTATCAGTATATAAGCTATTTTCCTTTTTTACTCCCAGAAAACAAAATTAAACCATAACCTGGATAATCATGTAAAAGATGTACTTTTTAAAGCTGCAATTTGGCATCACTCTCCATGCAGTGTGTTTCCATTCTGGGGCTCTCCCTCCCCCATGTTTATGCTCTCCTTCAACAACAGGAAACAATGCTACTCCTCACAAGCACTGGGATGTGACTGTCTGAGCACAGCTCCACAGACACTTCTAATGGCTCTGCTACTCTGCACAGCACCTGCCCCTCCCCAGTTATTCCTCACACTGCTGCTACAGTTGGACTAGGGTGATGTTGATGAGGACTTCTTTTTCAGGTGGATCATTTCCCCTCTCTAGATCACTGCACACCTCCCTGATGAGGGAGGTACTTTGCCACTACCATGTTTTAACCAAAAAATCCCAAAGGAATTGTGTGTTTTCTTTCTGTTGAGAGGTGGGAATAAAATGGAAAAAGGGAACAAGGAAGGCTCAGGTCTTCAGGTGACTCTTAAACCTGGTCTTTGGGCTTGGTTGTGTAGGCTTTTCAGGGACTGAATGTATTTATTTCAGCATTTCCAAGTGATTGTATTTGGAGAGATGGAACACTAAAATAAGATACTCTACAGGGAAAATAGACTGGTGGGTTAGAAGGAAAGTTGGATGAATGGATTTTTATTAGGCTGTGAAAAAGGTAAACCTCAAACTTCTTTCAGCACTCCTACCCTCCTTAATGCAGCCCAACCCTGTCTGCCTTAGTTATCCAGGATTACAATTTTATTGCTGTTTAAATATATTTGATTCCAAAACATCACCTTTTTATCCATTTTTAACACATCAGTCAAGGAGCAAGCAATGCCATGGACTAAAAAAAATCACCTGGTCTTATCTGAGGCCTGATGATGTTTTAAATACTTGAGTGTTTTCTAAAGATGTCACCTAGTTAAACTCTGATAAACTACTCATCTTTTAAATAGAATTTCTGACCACATAGTTATGTCTGGCCATCCCTATTCTTCTTGGCTGAGGAAAAAAATCTGCTTTGTTATACTAGTGGAAATCTGGAGTCATCCCAATCTCTACTGATGTAAAAGGGACCAGAGTCTGTCTCATATAATATTTTGTATAGCACTTCAACTTCTGTACTATGAAGTATTTAAAGTGGGGCTTGGAATGCTTCTTTCATTCAGAATGAAACATATTTATCAAGAAATTAGAAAATAATTCAGAAAATATTCTGAAGGTAGTGCAAAGATATCAAATATCATGTCTTCAGTTTAGAATAGAGGTGTGGATAGCCATAACTGCCTGACTTTAGGCATACCCTGTAACCTAAGTTAACCTCTGAGATTAAAGTATTGCCTGAATTGACAGTTTTAATTAAAGAACACTAATAAACTTTGTGCACTAAAAAATGGAGTATGTTCTACCCCTGTGCTAAATTTGAGAAAGTTGCAGTGCCCTGGCATCATGAAGACAGACATCAAACTGTGTCTGAACAGTGAGTGAAAAATGAGATGACAGGAGAGAGGCCCAGGTAACCTCAGTGCACAAAAGTATCTGTTTGCTAATGACCTGTTTGTTTTAGACCAAAAGTTTATTATTGCAGTCAGTGAAGATATGAGTTGAATTGCACACACATTTTCTGGCAGCGTTGGATAAAGTTTGTATTAACAGGTTTTGAAAGATAAAAACTTCACAATGAAAATCCACTTTGTAGTAGACTATTAAGACTACCAGCAACAGAACTACAGAGCATCCCAGGAAATGGATTTAACACACACACACAAAAAGAACTTTTCTGCAGGTAGAATTTGCTTTCTGGCACTGCTTTGATGATTACTCAAGATCCTGTCTGTGCCATGGATTTTCATCTGCCGGTGGTGTTTGCATTAAGTTGTGTAACTGCTTCTTAATGCCTGTTACGTAAGGATGCACAGATTGCAGCTCCATGAGGTGTCCTGCACAAATCACAGCTGATAGTGTGAGCGTGGTTTCAAAGGTTACTCTCAGCTGAATAAATTTTACATTCATTAAGTCCTCCCTGCGTAAGTTAAATGCTTGGTTGATGCAGAAGGGTGGAGTATAAGCTCGAGTAGGGCTCAGAAAGTGCCTGTGGTTGTCCTGCAATAGAGTGTAAAAGTTTTGTGATATTTATACCATACACCACTGTGATGGCTTTCCTGGTTGGGGGGGAGATTTACCATTGGCTTTTGCCATGCTGTGATTTTAGGGATCTCAGGCTATATGAGCTGAAATACAAATAACATGTAGATAGAGAAGAGATCAGAGACATAGTCAACATTCAAAAGAGGGGGTTTTAATTTATTTTATACTAAGTTTACCATTTTAGCCCTTTTTCTTGTATTTAATTTTACTTAGGCCAAGTCAGGATGTGTACTGAGGAAAAGGAGTCTAAAGATATTTGGACACTGCACTAAATACAGAATGTAGCATAAAATGGAAGAAACTGAAGAGAATGGAGATGAGAAAAGGAATCTCAGTTTAGCAAAAATGAAAGTTTAAGTCTAAATCAGAAGGCTTTTTAGACACAGTTGGAATTTAAAATGTTTTAGCTATAATGTTACCTCATTTCCTTCTCTATCCTGAATTTAACACCTTTCTAAATTATTCATTTTAATTCCCATAGCAAACACAAATTACATTTAAGACACTTCTTCACTGGAGGGCTCCACCAGGGTATATTTTCTGGTGTGGTCCTCTGAAAAAGCACACCTTTCTTTGTATGGAGGCTCTTAAAATTCTGAATATTAACTGACCACAGGGATATCACATTTAACTGTGGTCAGGAAACATCTTACATAGAGTCTCCTTACAAAGAGAGAGAAGCAAAGACACAGTGGATCATGCTACTGAGCACAAAGTTGCAAAATGGCACACAGACTCTTTAATTGTGCATTTTTCTGCTTCCAAATATTCTAAGTATAGACATAGATGACTTTTTCTCCACACCCACCTTTTCTGAGATTAAAAAATGCCTAGATTAGAAAATAAATAATATTTCAAAATATATTGGCTCTTATTTTAAGGGCTGAGCAGAAGCAGATACGATATCTATGCCAGTCCTTGAAGTATTAGTTAAAATATAGTAACCAAGTTATTTTTAGTAGCAGGTATTGCTTGGGTAAACAAGCTATGAAATTTTGCTTCAGGTTTCATCACACTGGGTAGGATTACTGATGGTACCTCCTGGCCCATACATACTAATGATCTACCAGGGGAGCTGAAACTGAATGAGGAATGATCAAAAACATCAGATGATACCATGATGTAGGTTGGACTTGGGGCTGATATTTGCAACATAATTCTCTTGAAAGACTGTTCCAGAAATTACTTGTTAAGTACACAGGAGCCTTCTCCAGTTCCTGATCTGGCCGGTGCTTTCCAAGTATTTTTTATGCATTAACTTAATTAGCACATTTTAAACGTGTCATGTAAGAAATACCAAATACTAACTAGCCACAAAAATGTATCTGAGAAATGTCACAGGTGAAAATGCACAGAAAGTTCTTTTGTGAAAAAAGCTGGTGGAGAAACACAACAGAGCTTGACTGGGGAGGCTCAGTTTGATCTCAGAGACACTGCAGTAGCTCAGGACAAGAAGAAAACTTTTTGCAAGGAAGAGCCAGAGGCAGACACATGCCCAGTATATTCTGACCACTAAATCAGATTTTTGAATACATATTCAAAGTGCACTGGTCTGCTCATTACTTTTTGCATTTCATAATATAAATATAACATTTATCATTTATTATTATTATAATCATCATCATCCTATTTACAAACTGAAAGAGGGAAAGCTTTGGCTAGGAAAAAGTTCTTCACTCTGAGGGTGGTGAGATACTGAACAGGATGCTAAGGGAGGTTGTGGATGCCCCAATCCTGGAAGTGTTCAAGGCCAGGCTGGACAAGGCCTTGAGTAATTTGGTTCACTGGGATGTGTCCCTGCCCATAGCAGGGGAGCTTGGGACTAGATAATCTTTAAGGTTCCTTCCTAACCCTTAAGATTCTATGATAAAATTACACCAGTATAGTCAATCCATAACATTTATTAAAAAGTTCAGTCACAAAATGCAGAGGTGGTTATCTGCAGTTTCCTAATGTTTTTCCTCAGAAGAAATAAGACACTGTGGCTTCAGGGGGCTCTTCTTCTTGTCTTTCAACCCAAGTTCCACTGCCTGTTAACACCAATTCTAGTTTGCCTGAACTACTGTGACACTTTCAGTAAATTATGCTGATAAACAGGTGTTTAAATTTGCTCAATTTTTTGATGCTGGATGAAATGTTTTTTCTTTGTGACTTTGTGTCTCCAAAAGACAGGGCTTTTAAAGCCAAAATCTGATCTAATCTTCACTTGTACCTCAGGTTAAATTGACAGCATTAAGTTGATGACAAAGGTGGCAATCACTTCTCTCCCTCGAAAGACCTGGCTCAAAACATCCCTGTCCTACAGCCTGGGGTACTTTGCCTCAGGAAATATTTAATCTATTTTTGTAGGTAAGAGCAAAATAAACAAGAACTCTCCAGAAACCACTCTTGCTTTATTCATCCTGTGGAAATAATGAAAGGGAAAAGAGTAGTAGAATAAGGTAGGCATGCATGACCCTTCATTACCCCAAATCTGAGAGCTGTGGGGTGACTGAGCCCACAAGCAGCTTTATGCACCCAGCCTGTCATGCTGTGACCCATGTCATTTTCCTGAAGCAATGGCTGGTCATGTGTGAAATACCAAGTTAGTAATATGTTCTGTTGTTTTATAAAGGGGAAAGACAGGCCCTGCAAAAACATCATCTTCTAGAAAGAGATTATACCCTTTTCAAGGCCTCTGCCACTTCAGGTGAATATCCTGCAATAACCAGGCAATTTAAGAGTTTAGGGTATACAAATAAAAAGATTTCTGTTCTCATGAAGGTATAATGTGCTTAGGAAAGTATTAGATTATGCTTCAAAGAGTGAAAAAAAAGCTGTGTAAGATTTTATCATGATATGAGTTGAATGTCTGTAATTTAGTAACTGAAAAAGTATGCTTTTGTTGGGTCAGTTGGTATCGTTTTGGTCAAATAATCACCCACAGTTTTTGAAATCTAGCATTGCAATACAAGTTCAATGGTTGGCTGGATTTTAGGACTTAAGGACATTTTTCTGCAGTTCCCAGATGCAAGAGACACATAAGTGGGAGTGAGAAAAATGCCTTTGTTTGGGAAACACGCTGTGGGAAAATTGCTCAATGTGATTTGAGTGTCAGAATTGGAATGTAACAACTGGTGTAGCCAGATTAGTGCAGAGAGAAGGCCAAAAGCAAAAAATTGCTTTTTGTCAGCGTTTTCAGTTAATTTTGTCATGCTGAGAGAAGATTTATAGTTTACTTTTTGTTGATTGTGTTCAGAGACGAAATTTCAGTTACATAAAATGAATTATATATATCTATAGTAAACTAAAGCCTGGAGACCTTCTATTTTTTAGTTAGACTGACTTACAAAATGGAAATATATCTAGACATCTATGGGGATTTTTAGTTCCTTTGTGCTTTGTGCAAAGCCAAAAATCAGCAAGAGCATTTTGTTGGCTTGGATAAATTGGGAATCATGGAGTGTTGCCCTTTGGAGGTGTCTCTCTGTTTATCTCTATAAGAGATAATCGCATAAGGGATTGGAAAATATTGGGAGTGTAAAGCCTTCATTGGAATATATGGCAGACTGCATCAGGACCATTGCATCAGAGCAGAACTGATGCCCACACACTTTCATAACTCTCCCAAGTTGTTTCAGAAGATGTCTCCAAAATTCTGTGAAAATTTGTCATCAGGTCTTGTGTCTTTCATGGCAAAGGCATTAAGACTCTTCCAGTGTCCCACCCAGCAGGGCCTTGATTGTGGTCCCAAATACCTGAAAATGGGTGGGATACCCTGTGATCCAACACCTGGGTCACACAATCTGTTGCAAAGCCTCTTGTGCGCTGTTGTTGAAAGAGCTGTCTGTGATCCCAGCTTCCAATATCTACACTACTTTACAAGATGTGACAAGTCCTTCTGAAGCCAACAGCTGCACAACAGAGCAAACCTGAGCAGTGAAAAGTGCCTCCTTTTGAGATACTGATGAAACATTTGCCTAGAACCTCATAAATATTATATGTGTTATTTATATGTGTTATTCTAGAAAAATTCACAGTTCTGCGACTCAAGGATGAGTCACAGCAAATTTGGTAAGATCACTACTTTGTAATTTTTCTGTGAGATACCATTTTTTAAAAAATGGCCTATACTGCCCTTAGCTCTTATATATCTCTGTTTTCTATTACATTCCTTGTTTTCTTTTTTGGAAGGATAGAAAGAAGCTCTGGATTCTGGAAAGGGAACTAGATGAGAAGAAAATCTTTGCTTTTTGCAGAGAAGTTGACAACAAGTACAAGTTTATTTGGCTTGACAATAAAGTTATTAGTGAAACTTGAAATGCCTGCAAATGCAATCTATTCTTTAAATATCAGAGTCCCCCACACATACCAATTTTTAATTATTTACAAATGGATAATAATTTGGAATATCCAACAATATTTAGAGCCTCTATGCAGTAAATAAGTTACTTCATCTGTTGTTTTTCACATAAAATCAGCTCTTGGTTAGAACATCAGCTTTGCAAATACCCTCAAGAAACAAAAGCAGAAAAGTGTAACCACCCTTATAACACATCCCCCTTGCTCACAGCAGGCAGGGGGAACCCTGCATTGTTATGGCAGATAATTGCTCAAGGCACGAGTATGGGAGAATCTTGTTCCAAATTCTGCCATTCTGCATTGCTAAATTTAAAATGCTGGCAAATCCCTTTGGATAGTTAGGATTTTCTGATTTTTACAAAATGCAAGTATGTGTGTAATTTCTTGATAGAAAAATGGTGCTAAGTTTGGAAGTATAAAAATTAATCATGCTGGTTTTAACCCAGTTAGTTATACTGGATGTTTCTGTTAGAACAAAAGCCTTTTTTGTACTAATGTGAGTTACAAGTTCAAGGGAAAAGGTAGGAGCAGCTCGGGCTAAAATGCCCTTATCTTTTAAAAATTAGAGAAACACAATATATTACATAGGAGAGAGTCACTGTACTCTTAATGAATTTTGTATTTGTTCTCAAGATAAGGGGGATGAAATAGAAAAGAAAAAATAATTTATCTTGAAAGGAGATAAAAGTATAGCCAAACCATTTTTACATACAGTCTTATCAGCCCAATTCGTGGCCACTTGCCACTCTCAGATGCTCTTAATATATTGTATACCAAAGGCAATACTGCTGACACTGAGTTCTGCCACTGCCAAACTGCATATTCATTATTGTTCATCGTTCGTGGTCAAGTTCAGTCACTGCAAACAAAGAACTTTTGTCTGGATTTTTACTCCCTCCTCACAAAGTTTTTTGTTTCCTAACTTTTGTGACGCTCCCCAAGCTGAAAGATTCTTTTTAAAGAGGATGCTGTGTGCTCTTTTGTAAACACATCTCCATTACTAAAAGTGACATCATGGGAATCACTGGAAATGAGCTCAGAGAACAGACCCAGGGTAGAGCCGATGTAAAAGAAGTCCCCTTGTCCCTGCTGCCTCCTCCTCTGCCCAGAATTGTCCAGCAAACAGGTACTTTGTTGAACTCCACTGGAAGCTTCATGAGGAATTTAAACATAGGAAGGACTAATCATTATTTTAGAAAAAAAGAGTCCTGCCAGCTCTTTCTCCTCTGCAGGCTGCTATGCACAAATGTGGTCAGCAGCTTATTCACACAAAGCCAGGGTTCTGCTCATTTGCCATCATATGCAAATCACCTCCCTGGACTCTCTGGCACGGCAAACACTTCAGTTTAAGGACTTTAAAAAGATGGATTGCAAAACTCAGGCATGCTCCCACTCCTACTGAGATCAGTGGCAAGCCTCCCATTGGCTTCAATGGAAGCAGGATAGACTCTCCCTTTTCTGGAAGTGAAACCCAGCGGTATTTGGGCTTTTTGGAGCACATGCAGCTCTGAAAGTCTGTTCCTTCGGGGCATTCCAAAATTTTTGCTATTTGCTTGATTCCATGGCAACACATCACCATCAACTTTTCAATACTGAAATGAGATTTTACTACTAAGCCTGAGGATTTATACAAGTGTAAAAAGCTCTTGCTAAGCTGCAATTCCCATTAGACTAATTCAGGATCCTTTTCAAATAAGTGACGAAATTATCTCTGGGTTTATTTTAGAATAAGCCAAGAATTTTTTAAGGTTAGAAAAATGGGAAAACTGCTCAATCATACAAGAAATATTCTTTCATTATTACACAGAATCACTATGTTTAAGTAAAATACTGTCTCTGCTTACTACCCTTTTCAAAACAGTCTAAAGAACAGCCTAAGCAGTTTTCTCATAAATGATACAAAAATCACACTCTAAAAACTGCACGAAATTATGATACAGCCATTGAGGCTTTTCTTCTGATTTTTGTGTTACTTATGTCACACAAATAACTCTTTTGCAACCCGGAAAAATATACCAGTGTAAAAGTGTACAATGATAAAACATGCCAAAAGCTCCATGTTGGGTTTTAAATGTACTACAGCTCATCTTTTACAGAGGGAAGCAAAGCAGAAAAGCTGACTTTACACTCAGTGGCTGAGAGTTTGCTCTGAGTTACAGCATAGAACACTGAAAACAAGTGCCCTGTTTGATACCCTGTTTTTATGAGTGGAAGGGGAAAAAAATCAACATGATTCCACACCTAGAGAAGGTTAAGTTGTGTGTAAGCAGTATTGACAGACTTTTATAAAGTAGCTGCTAAGAAGTTCCCAAATAACAACACAAATGCAGTGAAATAATTAAATTATTCAACATTAGTGAGAATTTTAACAGCCTTATGTTTCCTGCTTTTTCTTAGACTTGATATATGTTTATTGCCACCTCTGTTATATTCAGTTTTCATGTAATCCAGCTCTTGAATTATCTCCTCCAATGTGATTTCTAAGATGATTCAAGCTCTGACTTGCCTCATTGCACGCAGACTCACGCTGGAAGCAATAAGGGTGTGGGCTGCAGCGTTTTATTTTGACTTTGCTTCTGTGATCTGCTCCTTATACAAAGAGAGTTACAAAAACACAGGATGTAACACTTGATTTCACTTTTCTGAGCGGAGTTCAGAGCTTCCCCTTTCGATGCTTCCAGCACCCCTGGGTGAAATGCACGCCAGCCTGAGTGTGGGATGTGGCCCTGCTGCTGGTCACCGGGTCAAAGGCAGGTGTCTCCTCCTCTGGCCTGCACCAAGGCCGGGAGATGCTCACGGCGCCAGCTCAGCCGAGCTCGGCTGTAGTGACGGGGAGCACGGCTGTGACAGAAGCACCGGGGCTGTCGCTGAAACACGGCTCTGCTCAGGTTAGCGAAGCAGCTCCAATCTGCTCTTGGCTGCAGCAGAGCCGGCTGAAAGCACAATCTGCCCCTTCTTTCCCAAGTGACCTTCAACAAATCACTCCAAAAAAAAGGTGATGTCGAGTCAAAAGCTCTGTTATAAAGCCGGACAGCTAAGGGCGGGTATTGCATTTTAGAAGTGACCAGAGATTCTGGGTATGTTCCCTTGCAAGACCAAAACCAGAAAGTGGGTGTTTGGCACTACTTCACCAGCTCTCCTTCACAAGTACTGAAAAATTTGAAATTCCTGTCCTGGATTATGATAAAATTGAATGAAAACTTTAGTATGTGAATGTTCTTCAAGAAATACAATTACAGACTGTCCTTTCTTTATACAGAAAGTAATGTTTTAGAAAACTATTTGATATACACAAATATTGGACTGCTTATGGCACAGAAATACAAGTTTTATATGAGTTGCACATTTCACTAGCTCATATCTTACTGTATTTTTCACTTTGAAAATTAGGCATCTTTTATTCCAACATCCACATAGCAACAAAATACTTTTCCTTGCTAAAGGAGAACTCAGACTCAAAATCCCTTCTGACCCACAAACAGCAGAATGCTTTTCGTAAACACTCAGCTCTGATGCTCCAGTGGTATTCCCTGGAGGCACTCAGTTGTGGGAACTAGGGCAGCTCCCCTATGCATGCCGCAGTTAGGCTTCTGTCTATCACATCTTACGCATTTTCTTTTATGCGTGAAAGGCAGTTGTAACTCTTACTCTACAATTCTCATTTGTAATAATTTCAAAACAACTTCTAGAAAGAAGACCTTAAGGGCAAAACTAACACCTCGTGCTACTTAAATCTCTAAGCAGAGTATTTGCATTTAGCACAACCGGTATCTTTTATTTTGTCACTTTATTCCTGTATTGCACTGCTGTGATCTGGACATTCAAAGAAGAAATGTAGGCATGAGCCTTCCTGCTGGGCTGTAACTCAAACCACGGAGAAACTGTTTTTAAATAGCCCAAGAATGCCAAAGCCAAAAAAATACCCTCGCCCCTGTTTGGTTACATGCAGCAATCTCAATCAACATTTACTTTTGCGCTCAGTAAAAGGCAAACTGGCACTGCTGCAAGGCCGGGCAGGCAGATCAATACCTGTCCCGAAATTTCCGCAATTGTTCTTAGCGGCAACTCGGAGTCGCTGCAAACCCATTTAAACACAATTTTACATCGCTTTTCCAGCGTTTTCCCGTCTGGCAGCTCAGATTTGAGAGCTAAACAGCCGTGAGTCGCTGCTCCCTCTGGGCTGGGGAGGGGGGCGGGGGAAGCGGCTGTGGAACCATGCGGCGGCTGCAGCGGGGCCGGGGCGGCGGGCAGGGCTGGGCACGGGCAGGGGCAGGGGCAGCGCAGCGGTGCGGGGGCCGTGAGGGCGGGAGGGCGGCATCGGGGCATTTTTGTGCCAAATAGGATGATAACTTTTGTGTTTACTTGTATTTTTTTAGATA
>VYXF01002939.1:418845-655370 GCA_013397295.1 Polioptila caerulea
GACTAATTTGAATAAAAGGCGGATTGAATGTAAGAGGCAGCAAAGATAAAGGGATGACTTGGGTCCAAGGCTATGCGTGGTCTGCATGGTTGTAGTGCCTCCGAGTCCCGTTTGTAGTGGGAGCTCTCTGCGTGCAGGTATCACGGGATGGGTTCGGGGCAGCTTGGGGAGCACACTAAGAAAGGCAGAAACGTTGGACTGAAGTTTTAGGTCTTGCTGTTGCAGATGTTAATTTAGCATGCTGGGTGGGAACAGTCTCATTCCTGATGGCCCACAGCTTGGCCATGATAGAGGTTTCCTTGCAGTGACAGATGGAAGAGGAGGTATTGACTCTTTACAGTTTCTTTTGGTGAAAATGCTGGGACTCCTATTTCAGTGGCTCTTGATAACAAAGCGATTTAATTTGCAAATAAACTGTACAACACTAAGTCGGTTTAGTGTGTTTCCCCTTTTTTTTTTCTTTGGCCAAAGGAGAGTTATTTACCGGGCTCATTATATGAGCTTACAAAACTTCCATTTCAAAATAATAATTCAAGTTTATATTTCTTTACTGCTCTTTAATCCCACAAGACTGAAATGTCACTTGTCAGCAGTGTGTTCACATTTAGAAGTGTGCTTTTTTTATAGAGCACTCCTTCCCAAGGAGTTTGCAAACTGGTTTGACTACAGCTAGACCAGACACATGAAATATACTGCGAGATAGGATTAGGTGAGAACATTAATGACAGTTTTTGTAGATCACAGGTGTCCTTGAGAAGCAAATTATGAAAAAGCAAGGTCACAGAGTGCAAGAGAATAGTAAACTTATGAAAGTGTCTGACATGCATATCCTTATGGCTGCAGGGTTTGAACCATGCAGTAAAGAACAGTGGAAAATTACAAAGGGGCTGTAGTGACCTGTTATGGGAAGAAGAGCAGGGACAAGAAAGCATGCGGGAAGCTGGTTGGTGTGCTGTGCTCATGGAAGCCAAACGTGCTGGGGTTTTAGCATATTAACATCATGCTGATTCCTGGCTGCAAGGAGACGTTTTTGGAACTGGACTTTACTGAAGATAAAATACCGGTTTGCTAATTTATTGCTAGATGCCCATCTCTGAAATTAGGCGTGTGATTCTGTGCATGAGTATAAATATATGAATATACAGATAAAAAGAATATATATGTGCACGTGTTATTATTTTGCAGTTTGTGATCTTCAGTTCAATTCCTGTGTCATGGATGAAACTGCTTTGTCCCTTGGAACAATAGATGTTTCCTATTTGTCCACCTCAGCAGACTGCAGCATCAGTAGATGTAAGCATTCCAGTGAAGAGTGGGTAAGTAAAAATTTGGAATGTTACTGGCCATATTTACCTTATTATTTCCTCAAGTTGAAGGTGGACTTTTTATTGTAATGAAGAATGAAGATAAGGAATTATGTCTCTCATGCATGATACAGTTTGGTTTTAATTTAACTTGAAAGGTAAGGAGGAACCAATAGTTCAATTCTGTGCCAAAGAGTAATATTGCTAGAAAAGAAAAATCCTGTCAAACTCTTACAGTCTTCTGGTGTGATGTTGCTAATAATTTTATATAGCAGTAAATGTACAGAATCCCATTCTGGAGTAGCCAAAGTCAAATAAGAAGCTTGTTGCTCTTCTGGGTGATGTAGTTTAAAGTGTGCAGGTGAAAAGGAGCTTGATGCTGAAGTTGCCCAGTCATATAGGCATTGAAGCTGGAGCTTTCTGTGCAGCCCAGGAAGCAGAAAAACATTGGTGGATATAAATAAGGAGCCTATTAAAAGTCTGTGTCCTCCATTGAGGAGTCTTGGGATTTGGAGAGGACAAGGAGGCAGTGAGCAGAGTGGTCTGGGTGGAGCCAAAAGAGCCACATGGGGACTGGGGTGGTGGTAGCTGGTTTAGCAGCATAGGTCAGGAGGAATTAGAGGTGGATCTGGAGAGGAGGAGTCTGAACTTGATACAGAAGAATTGGAAATACGGTCAGAGCTGAGGGAAAGGGCAGGTATCTCTGGCTGGGATTTCTGTCTAGCTAGATCAAAGTTCCATGGAGCAGCACGCTGCAATAACCAAGAGGTCTGTGAGAAAGTGGAATTAGGGCAGGCAAGTCAGAAGAGATAGAAAGGAGGGTTTGTAAGAAAATGCTGGAGAGATACACAAGGGATTGGAGGCAAGCAGAAGGAAGATGACATTGTTACAAAGTTAGTTTTGGAGTTACCATTAAAGAAGGTGATAGAGGAGGGATTATGACAGGCTTAGCACCTTGATACTTATTTATTTCAAGATGGAAGAGTTAGCCTTGGAATACTTGCCAGTTCATGCTGCTTGCCAGATGTGATACATGCACAATGTAGTTTTTATGCATCTTCAGCATTGCTTATGACTTTCTGGGAGTTTCTCCCTGGGCTGAGTATATGGTCTGTATTTGTGTCTTCCAATACTGTTTCTGCCCTGCTGCTCTGCCACTTAAAAGTTCTATTTTAAACAACTTTTTGGGTTTGGATGGTTTGTTTCTGTAACTTCTCTTTTAATACCAGAAGTAACTTTCCTCTAAATAAAATACATGGTTTAAAAATGGCAAGCAAGCAATAATACAGTGAACTTCAATGGAAACAATCAAACAATCAAGGTCTTTGAAAATATACTTAACTACAATATTTGCAGTAAGTTCTAACATAGAGAATGAGTTCTGTGAATGCAATCATACTGGATTTTTTTTGTTCTGTAATCTTCAGATACAGTGTAACTTTAGAGAAGGCACAGAGGTTCCTTTTTCATATCACTCTGTATGAAACTGCTGAAAGTGCCTACAGAGTCTATGGAGTTAATATTTTGGATACATTGAGTCTTCTTGCAGTTTTACCGGGTGATATTCAGTTGAACCTTAAAATACATTGCTCGTATTGTAAGCACCTTTATATTTTGAGAATGTAGTGTGCTCTTAATTTCTTTCCATTTTCTCAGCTGTTTCCTTGGTGTTTCTTAATTAACAGCTGTCATTCCTCTTAAAATTTTGTCAGCCCATGCATCAATTCTTAGATACCTAAGTACAACACTGAGATTTTGCTTCTATTTTCTGAAATTTTAGAAAAAAAATGGGAAAGATTGTGCTTTACGTAGCTGAGGGGTAAGTTTTTGTGTGTCTGGCAATTCCTCTTCCTCAAAGCTTTCCCACACACAGCAGAAAACATATTTCTGCATTTTTGCTCAGTGGTCTTTTGTTCTGCAGGGGGAGTGTAACTCTCGTCCCACTCTGTTCCGATCTGCCACTTTAAGATGGAAGGAGGCTCTGCTGAGCAGGAAGAGGCCGTTTGTGGGACGGTGTTGCTATGTATGCACTCCCCAGAGCCGGGTAAGAAGATTACAGAATGGATTATGTTTGACAATAATGCATAGTTGCAGCGTAATGAAGTTGCAGTGGTTTCCTTACTTTCAGAATTAAGGTCACGATGTTTTCACTTCATGAAGTGCTGTAGTTTTTCACTGTTCTTTGTGGTTGTGTTTACTTTGTCATGGAATTATAGGGTGCCACACACCTGTTTTGATGCTTAGTCTCCCACCTCTCAGTGTGGGCTTACTCCTTGCACAAAACTCTCCAGCTCCTCAGAATTATTACTAGGAAATGGGATAGCAAAATTATCTGGTGTGTTAGTTTAATAATGGGAATTTGGGGCATATCAAAGTGTGAAAGTTTGCTTTTAGGACAGTTTAATTCTCTATCCACAGGATAAATACAGTTTGGAAGCTAAGCAGTCAGTATGCTTCCTTTCCAACTTGCTCTGTCCTGTACTTGAGAGAACAAGTTAATTTTCTACACCTGGCAGATTCCTTTCCTCTTTGCCCAGCCTGGAAACAAGGACTGCCAGCTGTGATAGTGGGGATATTTGTCTGTTGGGAACAGTGTCAAGATGGTGGCTCTGGAGAGGTTGCGCAAGCTGATTTAAAATGTGAACTTTATTGAACTGCATTGGGCAGGCTTTCTGTAAGCTCAAGATGAAAAATGCTGATAAATGGCACAGTACAATTTGCAACCAGTTCATCATGTAATTTGACTGTGTGTACACCCCAGGCTTTAGATTGCCCTCAGTTACATTTTCATTGGCTGAGCTAGAAGGAAAATTTGCTTCTCTCTGACCAAAGAAGAGTTGTTATTTCACTCTGTTCCTCTGCCAGAACAGAAAATTGCAGCAATGACATACAAATGTGGTATAGAAATCCAAATGTATTGTGAAGGCTATGTATAATGTGGGCAACAAGACAAACAATTAGATAAACAGACTACTTCAAACAGACAAGTCAAGTGTTTTGACTTACGAAGAGGTGTGTATAAATCCTCAGCTTAGGGCTTTATACATTGAGTAATTAGCCTGTTTCTCTCAAACTGGGAATTATGCTTTAAAAATAAAAATCTTGTTCTGTATTTTTGTCCATTAAGAGACTAATTAACTATCCTGAGATCCCACTTAAGAAAGGGGCATGACCTATTAAGCCCTTTGTTGCCTTCTGCTGTAAGGAAAAAGATAGTTCCTTGCACAGACAGTAACAAAGATAATCCTCTCATTAGGTTCCAAATACATTTTTTTGGAGCTGCCTTTTTAATTATTTTTCTTAAGTAAAAGGAATGAACGAGGCAAGTTTCCTTAAGTGTGCTGACCAAACTGACAACTTGCCAATGTTGAGAGTGGGAAGTCTTGCTTCTCCCTCTTGTTTTCCTTTCTGCTCCCCTGAGGGCTGATCAAGTTCACTAACCAAGCAGAAAACTGCCTGCTTTATTCATTTAGTGTGTCTGTCTTAGCTTTTTTGTCTTGTCAGCATGAAGTTGGGACATTAAAAGAATGCTAGAGGTGCTGTAAGCTAAGAGGTGAGGTGTAGAGATCAGCAGGAAAGGCCAGGATGTGGTGGTAGGAGCTGGGCTGCTTCTCTGTGCCAGCAGGGAGATCCTGTATTGGCTCAGTTGGTCTCACAGAACCACATGCTCTGCCTGGCACAGGATTGGAGAAGAGTTAAATAAGGAAAAGCTAAAGTGTGACAGTACTGCTGGAGGATGAGTTTCATAGTGAGGTTTAACCTGACACTTAGAATGATGGTATAGACTGGCATTCAGTGGTACTTAACTTTGTTGCTGATTGTTTGGGAGACCAAGAACCAATTTTGCTTCTCTTTGCCAGAACATGTCAGCTTATAAGATCCACCAAAAAAATCACTGTGTCAAATAGTCAAAGAAATTAGCATAACATTGACGTTTCCTCTTAAGACCTTAGACCACCAGTTGGTTCAATATACAGCACAGTTGTGCTTTAGCAGGCAGCAGAAGACTCTGTTCTCACTGTAGCACATAATTTCTACCTGATTTGCAAATAACATAGGACAGTCATATATTTTAATTTTGTGGCAAATGGTGTGTCCTAAACAAAATATAAACAAATTACTCATATCTGACTACCACTGCAGAATTGGTCGTGAGGCTGTTTTGCAGCTCTGCTGTTGCTGGTGACCATCTTTCTCCTTTTCTGTCTTTTTGTTGTCTTCTTTGACATGTACAGTTCCAGTACTTTTAGCTGCAGTTCACTGCTGGCAAGGTACCAGTTTTAAAATTATGTATCACTTGGGTAGAAAGAAATTACCCTTTTGGTCAAGGTATTCACTTGGACTATGGAAGAGTAGAGTTTAGGTCTTCCTGCTAAAGGAATATTATTTGTGGAAGTGCTCCTAAACTCATCCCAGTTAATACCTTGGCATGTGGAGTCTGTAACAAGCTCTACAAGGCTGGACTAAGTTTGTTGTTCAGGCAGAGCAGAAATGTGGAGATTTGCCACCTAACCTTGGTTGGATATCCTGACCTTTGGGCTGTTGTTACATGATGCTTGATCTGCTGGCAAACTGGATGCTACAGACTGAGTGTCAAATGCTCGTGGTTACACTAATGCCCAGTATGACTTGAAGTTCTGTCTCAAAGATGAGTTCTGTATTGTGGCAAGGCCTAGTTTATGTTGCATCAGAATCTGATGAAATGTTGTGGCTTGAAGAGTGTAACCAGTACAACCACACAGTAAAGCCTAGAGAATGTTTTGAAAGTATTGGACTTGGGAATAGTGATTTGAATTCCACTTTCATTTTAGAAGTTTGTGTACTGTATAGGCAGGTTCAACACTTCTGGTTTTTATAGCACAAATGAAAAACATTGCATTATCTTAAATGTTATGGTGAATCTAACAGTCAAAGCTATTTTCATGTAATGAAATAGTCCATCATTTTTTTTTTCTTGGTTTTACAGGATAACTTCTTCAATTCTAGTATTCCTTCTTTGGGTTTACGAAATGTCATATACATCAATGAAACACATACGAGGTAATGTAGCAAGTGTTTCTTTTGCTTTTAAAATTCAAAGTGTTCTGATTTTATGGCAGAGAAATCTCGGTTATGGTCTGGAGTGAGTTGATATATATTGAGGTCCTAAAATGCAGAAATTTGTTGCTGACTTCAGTAAGGTGCTTTTCAAATCTGGCTGTGTGTATTTGGGAACTGGCAAAGTCCTTTGGGGTTATAGACAAGGAGCCTAGGGGTCAAACTTGTTTCACAGAAAACCCAGAATTTCTTCACAAAAAAAATCCTTCTGTGCAAATAGCAGCATCAGTAGCATAATATTAAGGGGACCCGATTTATTCCCTTATGCAGAATGACTTCAGGCTGCACTTTAATTTACTGAGCAGATCTGGCTCACAATTTAGGTGTTGACTATTACTACTTATGGCAGTTAAACCTGAGTTCATTAAATCTTACAAATCTGTCTCTTGTCTGGCTCAGTGGCAGAGTTCAGCTCCTTTAAAGTTAAGGTATAAATGAAAAAGAATCAAAAAAATGAAGATGTGTCTGCACTATTGGAATCATATCTTGTGTTCTGAGATGAAGATACTGAAATTGCACAAAAATATTCTGTTCTTCGTAAAGTTAGTAATGCTTGCTAAGTTTTTTTTTTGCAATAATCATTAGCATAAGCAGGTCCTGCAGTGTTTGTTGTAGTCAGAGCAAACAAAGAGAGGCCAGCAGCCTGAAAGAAATGAGCCAAAGTGTCTGAGTGAAAGAAAGGCAGCATTGTGTGTGCTTGAGAGGGAGAAAGCTAATGTTAGAGGCTGTTCTTTATTAAATTGGAATTAATTACGGGTTTTTTAAGAGTTGAGCTTGTAGTTTGGAATATGGAAAAATAACAGAAATACTGTTTAACTATTTAAAATTAGTTTAGAAAGTCTAATGCTTGAATGGTTTTGAATGGTCAAAGATACTTGAATTGGAAATTTAAGGTTAAAAATATGGGTTAATGAATTATTCTGAAATAAATGCATCTAGCTCAGAATAGTGTGAAAATAGTGTAATTATAGTGTGAAAATGGACAATTTTAATGAAGTTCTGAGGTCTCATGGGGCACCGTAGTCACAGTTCCCTGGCCTTAGAAAGTGAGAGGGGTTCTCTAACTGCCAGCATGCTGTAACTATGTTGACAGCCTTTATCTGAGGTTCAACTGCCAGTTTAAAATGTCTCTTGACAGGTCCATTCTGTGTCCTTTTTGTCTTCTCTCATTGCTACATGATCAGAAAACAGATTTTTCCAATTAAACTGTATTGTGTCTAAGCTGTAAAATTAATATAGAAGCCTTCATACCTTGACAGATCCCTGCAATAACTGTGCTGTTCTGATACGTTCATAGTTACCAAAAATATTGTTGTCAGAAAGAAGCATATCCTTGTCTTTGCTTTCTAGAAAAATCAGTAAGGCTCTCAAACTCCAAGGAGAAGGTGGATAAAGGAAAAAAGCAATTAAAACAGAGTTGCCAGTCTTCTTCTCTGACAGCACGAATAGCTGGTCTGAATATTTGTGTAATCATTCTGTGCCACACTGTGCCCACAGCTCATGCATGTGCACCCATCTTAATTACAAATTACAGGGCACTCAAGGGCTTTGGCCTTTTGCAGTGTAAAAGTTCTGTCTCATCTTTCCTTGCAGTTTTTGACACATGTATAAATTTACTGAAATATGGTAGGGAGGTTTAGCAGCCAAGATCAGTAACTCGAGTGGTGACAACGGGTGAGACGTTGGCGGCGCTCCAGCATGGAAAGCACCAGGAGCTTTGTCACCCACGGTTCAGTTGGGACACTCGCTGGAGCAGCAGCCCTCAGGACAGGGCTTTTGCATAATACTTACTGCTGTGGGCTTAGGGATTGCCAGAGTTTAAATTTTCATCCAGCTGTTGATTCTGCCCCATCACATCATCTCTGCTGTTTGGGGGTCCCCAGGTGTTTGGTTTGTGTAAGTGATGGCTTGTCCACTGCTGGCCTGGGAAATGAGGGAGGTGAGGAGAGGAATAGTGATGGATAGCCACTGTGGGGCATGGGGTGTAGGCCATTCCTGTGCCACGTGCATCTTCTGTGATGTTTGATATTCCAGATAACGTTTTATCAGGTGATTTCTGCTTGTATGATTGAGAGAGTAGAGGATAGGGTTAATTTAAAGAGAAGAGACTTCAGATGTTACCTTAAGCACTTGTATTTGTAGTGAGATTTACTGATTATTTTGTGGTTATACTCTTGCTAAAACTTTGCTAGGAGAAGGTATGGAGAAGACACATAGGACTGGGTTTTTGGAAACACTATAAAGGAAGAAAAGCTAACTAAAAAGTGGATTTAGCTTTGATGGCTAAAGCAAACATATTTTCAAAAGTGTTTGTGAGAGTTTACCTTGCGCTTATGCGAGCAGCTTTTCCAAGAGGACTTGGTGTTCTTTGAAGAAGTTGGCAAACCTCTCAGCTGGGCATTTACTTTCCCTGGTGGAAGGGAGCACTAAATTGGAAATCAACACTGTCGCTTCTTTTAGCCTCACTGAGCTGGCCAGTTGGTTCCAGGGGACAGTCAAAATGTATATGCTGCTTGGTACATTCCTGTGATTCTGTGGGTTTTTTAGGGCCAGTGTCACCCGGAATTGAAGGGGTGCAGACCCCAGTTGGCTCAGATGTTTTGTGCTGTGCATCAGTTGTTTCACCCATAACATGAAAATATTGGCAATTTACTAGAAAATACAGAAGCTTTTAGCCCTTTATAAAATTTTACTTACTTTTGCTTCTTAATTGTATTTTTAGTTGTTTTTAATTCTGTTCTTTTTGGAAGCAAAATATTTTGGGGATCACACTGAAATACCCTTCATATTTTTGTAGGTACAGAGGGTGGCTTGCAAGACGCTTTTGTTATGTCCTTTTTGTGCAAGAGAGGGATGTTCACAAGGGTATGTTTGCCAAGAACCTGACAGAAAATGTGCTGAATAGCAGCAGGTAAGATGACACAAAATTAACTGCTTTTTACATTACTAGCACATTAAAATATGCCTTAATATAGACAAGTTTGGTTAATCAGACTATTTAAAATACTGGAAGATGCAGTATCTTTAGCACAGCCTTTCAGGAATGTAGCTTGCAATTTCTGTTGGGATAGTGAAAGGGGGGAGTTTAAGGATTACAAGTCTCTAAATAAATGCTGTGTAGTGGGGGAACCGCAGAAAAATAAATTGCTACATGGGAGCTCTTCAAACTTCTGTTTATCTAATTCATGTAAGTCATTACCACTGAAGTCATACTGCAATCATCAGAAATGGTCAGTGTTTCAGAAATAATAGGAAAGCAGCATTTTGGAGTACCCTGAATGTACACCCAGAGCAAAAAATGGAAAAAGGCTGTAGAATGGAGTACTCAGCCTTAACTTTGTGGAACTTGTTTTCTGTTTCATATGCCTCATTGTAAATGGCATCTTGAGGCCCTGATCATCTGTTCAGGTATCAGTTTTCCTTGGACACAAAGAAATTCAACCATATGCTTGCTCCTTGAGGCTACTTTGTTGTCAGAGGGCATACACTGCTTACATTAGCATTCCTAATTCTCCTGAATTTTTAAAGCTTGTGTCCCATCTGAAGATGATAGTGTTGCTTTTGAAAAGTAAAGTTGTGCTACAGTCATGGTGTGTTAAAGCCACTTACTGTCTCCTGGGTATGTTGTAAAGGGGGAAAACAGCCCTTATAAAATTTTGTTAGAGTTGGTAAAACTGAGAATTCAAGGGCAACGGTAATCTAGAAATTCAAAATAGCAACTGCATAAATCCTTCTAAAGAGGTAAGTGAAATTGCTGTGGCAGGAAAAAGAAAACATTAACAAAAATGAGATTGTGCCTGTTCCCCTGAATTGTTAACTTTTTAAACCATTTTAGAAGATTGGCAGTCACTTGGTATTAGTACCTGTGAACTGTGTACATGCTGTTTCATGCAGTCACCTTTGAGCCCATTCAATCATCACCTGCCTCTTAAATTAGAGCTTGTAAAACTGAATTAAATTTAATGCATTTGGAGTACACAATAGTTCAGTGTGAATGCTTTTTGTGTTTGCAAGTTACTCCTGTAGTAACACAAAGCTCATTCTGAGCTGTTGATGTCTGTGTCTTGGACACTTCTGTTGTGGGCCTGTCTCAATAAACTTTGCTTTTTAATGTTAGAGTCCAGAAGGCCATTGTAGATGAAGCTTCTGAACCCAGTACTCCAGGTAGTTTTGTTCAGACGGATCCTAAAGCTATCAACAAGGTGAAGAAAAAAGCTCGGAAAATTCTCCAGGAAATGGTAGCAAATGTGTCACCTGCTTTAATCAGGTAAGAAAAATGTCTCATCAATACTGTCAGTGAGTGGAAGGATGGGCAATAATAGTAGTTGTATTCCTTGGAAAGGCAGAGGATTTCTGCTGCATCTGAAAATGAAGAATATCTTATGATAAGATTAAATACAAACCCTTTTCTCCCAAAACTGGTTTTGGGGCTAATGCTTAGATGAGTGTTGGCATCACTTGTTGTTTCAGGGTCATATGGGTAAGAGCAGCTATCTGCAACATCATATACTGAAAGACAGTTTTCCTATTAGCCTATTCAATATTATAATTTGTATTATAAGTCTTATGTTAGATAAAATCTCCTCCTGTGGTGTCTACATTTACTACTGAGGAGGATTTTGTCTCTGTTGTATTTCTAGTTCACAGCCTTCACTGAGGTTGATACAGGATTTGTGTCATTACTTCAGGAAGCTGAAATGTGGCTACTAACCACAGGCAAAACCTTGTTTAGCAGTTGGATTTTATAGTAATTTTGTTTGAATATAAATTATCAGATGAACTGGCTTTGCCTTTAGTCATACAGGAGCAATATAAAACAGAGGCAGAAGCTTTTTGAGTTGTGTTTGTTTTCCCTTAGGTTGACTGGCTGGGTGTTACTGAAGCTGTTTAACAGCTTCTTCTGGAATATCCAGATCCACAGAGGTCAAATAGAAATGGTCAAAGCAGCCACAGAGGTAAGGGGGGTGGGAAAGTTCAGTAAAATAGATTTCTGAA
Source organism: Polioptila caerulea (assembly GCA_013397295.1). Taxonomy (NCBI): domain Eukaryota; kingdom Metazoa; phylum Chordata; class Aves; order Passeriformes; family Certhiidae; genus Polioptila; species Polioptila caerulea. The sequence goes on from VYXF01002939.1 coordinate 430,242, forward strand.
GTAGTTTCTAATAATGTTTGCAGCACTTCTCTTTTTGTGAGAGTTCTGCTAAGTCTGCATGAAATGCAATTGTAGGTAGAACTATTTTGTATCTGAAATACAATAAGAACACTGGGAAGCAGTGTTCTTAGTTAAATACATGCTCCTAGAGTTGTGTAACCTAAAGTACTATGTGAACTCTGGGTTTACCTTTGATTCAGGATCAAATTTTAACTATCAGGCTGGATGATTATCTCAGATAACTATGCATCCAACATAATTTCCATTTTTTTGAGCTGAGGCAGCCAGCAATAAATTAATAGATCTAGTCAGGATTTTTCACTTTTACTTTGATTTGGAGTAAAAACCTTTAAGAAAAAATTTTCCTATTGAAAAACTGGAAACAGATTTCTAATAAGAAATATTTATTGAAATTGGTCAAACAAACTCCTAAATGCTACCATTTTCTTTACACTTAAATGAATTAACTCTTCTTGCAGGATTTACCTTAGAAATACTGATTAGATAAATGAAACAAAGAAAAAGTTCCTGTTCTTTCCTTGGTTTTTTTGAATACTGTGTTCGGGAAACCCACTATTCATAAATCCTTGCTAATATCTAATAGAAATACCAGTACTTTGGTGACAGTGAGGATTTTTCCACATCCCTGATTGTTCAATTAGTGTCTCAACACTGTGAGTCTGAAGAAACTGGGAATATTAATAATTGTTAATGTAATGGATACAATTGAAAACTGCTGTCCATGAAAACTAAGACTAAAGACAAGTTGAGTAAAATGTTCTCATTGTCCCAGCCAAAGGAAAACCAGGAGTAAACAAACTCAGTTGTGGTAACTGGTAAATACCCTCAGTTCAGTTAAGATGAAGCTAGCAGTCTCAACAGTGGATTTAAGAAAAGGAGTAATATTCCATGTTTCTTACCAACTGACTTGTTTCTTTTTTCCTTCTCTCCCCACCATAGATGAATTTGCCTCTGATCTTCTTGCCTGTTCACAAATCCCATATTGACTACCTGCTTCTTACATTCATTCTTTTCTGCCATAACATCAAAGCACCCTACATAGCTGCAGGGAACAATCTCAACATCCCCATCTTCAGGTAATAACCTCTCCTTATTTGAAAAAAGACTGAGGTGATGGGATCTGACCTATTGCACCAAATGTCCGGGTGTAAAATTATTTGACTGTTATTGGGCCATCATTTCGAACTTCTTTGGTTCCTATGACATGTTCAGAGAGAGGGACCATCACAACATCCTGAGAAGCTCTGTTACAACCTTAGTAGGGTAAGGAGAGAAGATGGTTTGTTTTTTTTTTTTCGGAGTCTCAAAGTGGTTCGGTGACTAAGGAGAGAGAGTTGTGTATGGACAGCTCTTCATGCAGTTTGGTGAGCTGGCTAATGAGCAGCAACAGTGCTGGCTGAATAATACTGTGTGGGAAAGTATTCCACTTGAGTCTGTGTTTAAATTATATTTCTGGTGGCTGAAGAACCTGAGGTATTTTAGGTAATATTTTGCCATTGAGACAGAATTTGGGCATATTTGATATCTGAAAAACCACTGGATATTGTAGGAAATGATGAGGAAAGAAGGACACATCCTTGTCTTGGAGGATGTGTTACATCAGTAGGTGCTGGCCTGTAATAATCCCAGTGAAAAAGGCATTCATATAAATTATCAATTAAAATGCTGGTTCTTAGGGCCAGCAGAATAAAGGTTTTGCATAGGTAATCTAAACTACTCTTTGGGCACTGGGCACCCTGAGTTCTGCAGCATTCAGCAGGCCCATGGTTCACACATAGCACCCTGTCTGAAGAAAGGGGTACTCCTGTTTGGTCTTTTGAGCCAGTGAAGGATTTTCTTGCAAGAAAACAATCCTACTCATCATTGCTTCTGTCAAGCAGAAGGGGTGTCCTCTTGAGAACTTCTTGCTACACTGTGAGATAAATGCAGGACCATGCAGGTGATATAATTGCTGGTGCCAAGTGGGAGCTGCCTGCAGATTGCTCTGTTAAAATCAGCTGGCTCAGTTGATTCTGCAGCTGAGGGGAGTGTGCAGCACACCACGGGCATGCAGGCCATGCAGTCTGTGCAGCACAGCTCAGGTTAACTCTTACATGGATCACCAGCATCTCAGTGTGCAAGAATCTCCTGGTCAGTGGCCTGTCAAGGCAGTGAAATGGAGCAAGACAGTGTAAACAAGCCTGTTCATAAGTGAAATAGATAAATGTTTGTGTAGTCCCATCACATGCAAGTAAGTGTAGCACAGTTTAGTCTTTGAGAATTTCAGTTATTTGAATCCCTGTTGTATGCAAGGAATTATTTGGTGATTTATTATTTGGTGAATTATTATTTTTGGAGATGTAGTAGTTTCCTGCAAACTGAAATCAATGAGTCTAATCCTTCTCTGGTGTGTAGCACATTGATCCGCAAGCTGGGAGGATTTTTCATTCGTCGGAAGTTGGATCAGAACCCTGACGGTCGTAAGGATTTCCTGTACAGAGCTTTGCTCTACGTGGTGTGTATTTCTCCTCTTTTCCTTCTGTAGGTAGCATTTCACTGGGGTGGCAAGTGGGAGAGTCAGTTCCATCACTCTGGAGATGCATTTATTGCTTTGAATTTGTCTTAACTTCCAGGCTGCAAAAAGGGGATTAATTTTTGTATGAAGGTTTGAATTTATAGAATAAAGAAAGTTGCATGCTCAGCCCCTTTGAAGATGAGCAGATATCCACCTTGAATAATCCTTATTAAAGAATTTGGAATTAATGCTCTCTGAGTTAACTTATGCTTGTTTCACTGATGTATTTTGTTGTGGGGCATCTCTGCACTGATTCACTTAACACAGTGGAATTCTGTGTTCATGGTGGATTGATGTAATCCTTTGTGCCATTCAATGTAGTAGCTGTAATTGCATCTTAGAAGATGAGATGTGCTGGGAAACCAGAAGGAAAGATGGATGCGAATCAACTGCATCAACCATTGCTAGAGTTACTTTTAGAACAAATGTCATTATGCTGCTTATATATTCATGCAAATTCATTTGCATGTAGGTCTGGGCTTGTGTCAGGCATTAATTAATTACCAGTGTTTTTTTCCACAAGTACTTATGCCAATTCAGGATCTTCCAATGATTTTAAAAGGAAAAGGTTTCCAACAAGATATTTGAAATATAATTGTATGTTATTATACATATGTATACCAATATAATTAGATACTTATTTTTTTCTCTTTTCCAATCTTGTTTGTATTCAGCACATAGAAGAATTGTTGAGACAGCAGCAGTTTCTGGAAATATTCTTGGAAGGCACACGGTCTCGAAGTGGAAAGACATCTGGAGCTAGAGCAGGACTTCTGTCTGTGGTGGTAGATGCTCTCTTCTCAAATGCTACTCCTGATGTCCTAATTATACCTGTGGGAATCTCCTATGATCGCATAATTGAAGGTCACTATAACAGTGAACAGCTGGTAAGAGCAATCAAACAACTTGTTTTGCCTAAGGGATTTTCTGCTTATGTGCAGGAAAACGTGTTACATAGTTAATGGTTGTGCTAGTCCTCTCTTCCATGGACTCGGGGTTGCTGTTGAGCCATGAATCACAAAACATCTCTGATGGGGAGGGCTGAGGTACAGGTGACACACTTCTAAATGCAAATTCATGGCACAACAAGTAATTTGTTCAAGGGGATATCTACAGAGAAAAATAGTTCTCTAGATTTACTTGAAATTTCAAGGTGTGTCAAAAGCTTTGGCTTTACTTTATCTGCTGTTGCATGCATTTTAATTTTAAACATAACCTTTTAATTGCAAAGTGGAAGAAAAGCAAAACAGCCACTTATGTTTTCTAGGGCAAGCCTAAGAAGAATGAAAGTCTTTGGAGTATAGCTAGAGGAGTCTTCAGAATGCTGCGGAAGAATTATGGGTGTGTCAGAGTAGATTTTGCACAACCATTTTCCTTAAAAGTAAGTTTGGTATCTTGAAGGACTTTTTAAAGGTTGGACATTTTTGATGTTTCAATAGTGGGACACATTTATTTTGATTTTCTCTTTGTGGGTTATCATCTCTAGCATTATCTGCTGCAGTCCATTCTGGCAGGACAAAAGTATCCCTGTTTTTGATGAGCGTATGAGTCTTTGGACACGTTTGTATTATGCTGAAATAGTCTCAGAGTTGATATATTCGTTTTGAAATAGTCTAAGTTTTCTTACTTGTGGAGTTCTTTGTTTAGCAAGCAGTCATTAAAATGATCCTTATACTATCTAGTAATTCTTTACATTGTAGAGACGTTTGGAGTTGAAGGAAGCCGAATACTGTTTTCCAGTTTTAATAACATCTACAGTAGTTGAGGGAGGGCATTTATCTCACTGGATTTCTAAAATTGCTAAGCAAATTAGTAGCTATAAAAGTGTCATGGGTAATATATAATAAAAATCTGTATATTCTTTGAAAGTCATCATTTGTTATTAGTTCACAACTGTTACCTACAGTTCTTCACCATATCCTGTTCTGTAGTTTCTCAGAGAATTGGGGTAGTGTGGCAGTATCTGCCTTTAGTCTAAATTTTTTCTGATCTCTTTGCAGAATCTGCTGGTACTAATCTACATTCCACTAATCTGTATTCTTCCACAGTATACCTTATTTTTAGTGTGACTTTAATAAGATTAAGCACTGTAACAGCAACTTACTAGAACATTATTCAAATTAATTAGGTGTTCTTCTTTCTGCCCTACTTCTCTCAGAAAAAGCAGTAGGGTTGGAGGGCTTTTGGAGTGTTCAGTTACCACAGCATGAAATTATTGTGACCTGCTGCACTGCATTATAATTAGTGTAGAAGGGAAAGATACTCATTCACTTCCAAAGGAGAAGGCTTGGGCTATTCTTGGTAGGCAGTTAACAACTCTTCTTGGATCAGTGTAAGGAAAAGAGGGTTATCTGCCCTCTTAATCTAGTGAAATGCTAATCCCTGTGTACCTTCCCAGCAGCCTCTGAGAGGTCTCATTTGTACCTGTGTTCCTAATTGTGCTCTAGAACACACATATAAATGTGATAAATATAAATGTGCTAAATGACATAAATCGTTGAAGTGTGCCTTAGCTCAGATTTGCAGAAGTGTAACTGTAGTTGTGTCACTGCAGGTTTTTCTAAAGCAGTTGAGCTTGGGGGTTAATTTTGGGCATCTGCAGTTCTATGAGCACAGGCTTGGAAGCAGAAGAGAGTGTGAAAGGGGCTGTGGAAGTCTTTTTGAGCAGCTTTCCTGGGAGGGAACTGTTTTCCTGACCAGCAGGTTAAGTGGCTCTTTAGTTTCCCATTCTTTACAGAAACTGAGGGAACAGAGTGTCCTGAAAACAGAACAGTGTAAATTTTAACCTGTAATGAGAGGAGTTTGGCTTTTGAGAAATTTGGGATTCAGGAATTCCAAGCATGCAGTAACCTGCCTGCTTCCTGGGGGTTTTGGTTTGTGTCTTGCAACTGGAGTTTTGTGCACTAGTGTTTCCCCTTGGAGAAGTTCTCTGTCCTGGCATTTGAGGAAGGCAGGAGTAAGCAATAATTACAGTCTCCATGCTGGTTCTGAATGGGTGCTAGGCTTTGCTCTCACTCATGTTAATGAGGCAGTTCTCATTAATTTAATCATGGAACTCATCTCAAAGGAGTTGTTCATAGCAGGGTGCTGACAGAGGTTATGTGTTGTTTTCATAGCATGTTTTTTATGGAGTACAGATTCCTTACTGTGGGAAGTCTGCTCTTTGCACAAAATAAAGTCAAAAGTGAATAAGCTGTTGAAAACTTTTAATATCTCTGACCTCATTACTGCTTTTTTAGTGTGAGCTATTTTTAATCAGTTGCATTTTTGAATAATTGCCTTTTTCCTGTGGTAGCATTATCAGTTGAATGCAAGAATAAGGTGGAAAAAGTACAAAAAATAACAAGTCTTTTTTTAACAGGAATATGTAAACAGCCAAAGCCAAAAACCTGTGCCTGCTCCTCTTTCTTTGGAACAAGCTTTGTTACCAGCTATACTTCCATCAAGGTAGAGATTTTTTTGGAGTGTTGTTGAAAGAGAGGATGGGTTGAGATTTGTTTGTTTGTTTATCTTTTTAGTGTTCTGCGTTACATTCCAAGCAGTGCTTGAACTCCCCATGGATAATATAATTGTTTATAGAAAAGTACAAAACTTAGGCAATTATGACTGTGCAATTTATTTTAAGAGTTACATTCTTCCTGATGTTCAAATAAATTCAAGGAGACTTTCTTTTTCCTTTTTAAAAAATTTTCGTAACCTCTGTTGTTTTGTTTATAAATTTAATGTAATAACGTCGGGGGAAAAATTGCATGGTTAGTGAAAAGTAAAGGATTTGTTTTTAAACCTCACAAACATTTCACAAGGTTTTTGGAATAATTCCAAAGCAAATAGGACCTGTGAGTGAGTACTCCTTGTTTTCAAGGAGGTGAGTGTCAGAACTGCAAAACTGCTCAAGGGTTAGTTCTGCATTTGTTACATACATACACATTACAGTTGTTTTTTTCAGGAGTTACACAAACCTGTGTGATCCTGGTTGGGACAAAGTCAGTCCTGTACCTTTAGAAAGTTGTGAGTCCATAGAAACCATTTCTAGTTTGTAGAGAGACTGTGCTCTATCTTTTAGGCAAATTCACTTTTTCTACAGTTGTCCATATTTGTTAAAGGAAAAAGAGCAATTGGTGTTGCAGCAGAGTCATGAGTAGCCATAGAAAAGGCTTGCAATTTTTCTTTTGGTAGTCTTATCATGGGTTGTTGTCCAGTGCAGATAAATAATCAGGAAAAGTTGGTTGAGCTTTTTGCTGGTAACATTTTCTGCCCTTACCAGACTGTAATGGTATTTTGTGCTGTGGTTCAGTTAGTGTATATATATATAAAAGAAATCAGTTTATATTATTTTACATTCGGATCACAATCTTAATGTCATGGTGTTAATTTTTATTCTGTATTCAGACCCAATGATACTGTGGATGAAGGTGCAGGGGCCTCACTGCCCAACTCAAGGGATATCACCAGTGAACCCTTCAGAAGAGAGCTGATATCCAACTTGGCTGAGCACATTTTGTTCAGTAAGTGCTGAAGAGTATCACTACCACAGAATCCTAGAGTGGTGTGGATAGGGAGGGACGTTACAGATCATCTCATTTCAACCCTCCTGCCATGGGCAGGGCGGCCTTCCACTGGAGCAGGTTGCTGTCAGCTGCCTGTTTGCTTGTGCTGACAGCATGAAGTTGTGGTAATGTCACAATTCCTAATTGTCTCCATTCAAGTGATCATTTCATGACTTAAATAATCTTTACAATTCTCCATCCTTCCTCTTCAAAGTTTAATAAACTCTTTTCTGACCAGGTAGAAGATTTTTGTTCTCTTTGTTGGACTAGTACACTAAACTTTCTGTACTCTGAAGTGCTTGGTTGTCATATTGATACACTCATTGCTTGTCTCTTCATGTAAGGAGGTATTATTGGAGTGTCCTAATGGCATTATTTAGGATCATACATGAACTCATCTAGCTGCATGGACCAGTGTTGCCAGATTTTATAGGTTATGTGGTGTATGCTTCAGTCAGTAGATCTGTGGCTTGTGGTACCAGAGATACACAGAAACAGTCCTTACCTTAGTAAATATTTAAGCTTTATTCAGCCTTCTTAGTCCAAGTTACTTTGATTACTTCAATATTGTTTCTAGACAGACATAATACACTTTGTATTTCATTTGGTGGGTACAGTTCTGTGCCCACATCACTGTTATTATTTTTTAAATAGTGAGTACTCTTTTGTTTGTAATAGTGTTCTGAATGTCTCAGGTGCTAAACAAGTTTATCTTGTTCACCTCTAGCTGCTGACAAGTCCTGTGCTGTGATGTCTACCCACATTGTTGCCTGTTTATTGCTGTACAGACACAGGCAGGTAAGGCTTCTGTGCTGCTTAAATAGCCAAACATTGCTTTGGCCTTGTTAACTTATTTAAAAAAAAAAAAGTATTGATTTTACTGTTGCATAATACTGATTTTTAAAAAAAGAAAAATGCATTTAAATTAAAGTGGATTTCAAGTAGTTTGAGTGCTGATATTTTAGTTAGCAGTGGTGATGGAATGATAAATGCTCATGTGGAAATAGATCTTTGTAATTCAAAATGTTAAGCTTTTTTTAAAGACTACATGGGTTTCATTTATTGTATTAGGGTTTTTTTTTAGATCTCAAAACACATTCACTATTGAATACTCTAGAAACTGTTACATTAATTTCCAAATTGATTTTACTGTTCCTCAGTACTAAAATACTGTATCACAATGGCAGAATGATACTATTGTTTACCTGAAGTCTTGTGCATGAGAGTTGGAAGAATTTTTTTTCCTCCTCCAAGTTTGTTTTGCATTTTTTCTAAAATTCCTTCAAATCTGAAGCTCTTATTGCACGTAAATTGAAAACAAATGGAAAAATATTGGTCATTTGTATAATCCTGCTTGTGGAGGAAGTGTCACCATTCTCATCAGTCCAGTCTTTCCTGTTTTCTAAAACAGTGGAATCAAAGAAACATTTTACAGTGTGAACTGACTCCTTCTTGACAGAAAATAAGAAAAGGAGATGCCTGAGGAAAGGCTTTTCCTCATGTCTCAAACCAGTTGTTTAGTTTGTTTAGTTGTTTAGTTGTTTCTCAGCTAATTGATGGAATGTATGAAGTAATGGAAATAAGATACCTCTGACATGGTCTTGAGGTACCTTGAGGTATTCAGGTCTCTACAGACTGTGAAATAAACCAAGAAGCAAAGAAAAACCTTGCATTCCCAAATAGTTCCATGGCTGTAAAATATAATTGCATGTAATTCAAAACATGTGGAACTACTTCATCAAAACCTCTGTGAAAATCAGTTTTTCTGATACAACTGTTGTGCTTTGGATTATTGATAGTTAGTGTATTGTGTTTATGTGATTTACTGATTATGTGGTTTACTGATGGACTCCTGTGCAGAAAAATTGTTTACCTGTGTGATTCTGTGTTTATTTCTAGGGAACTGATCTTTCCAGACTGGTTGAAGATTTCTTCTCCATGAAGGAGGAGGTCCTAGCCCGTGACTTTGACTTGGGATTTTCAGGGAACTCAGATGATGTTGTCATGCATGCCATCCACCTGTTGGGGAACTGTGTAAATATCACAAACACGAGCAGAAACAATGAGTTCTTCATCACTCCCAGCATCACAATTCCTGCTGTCTTTGAACTCAACTTCTACAGCAATGGAATACTTCATGTATTCATTAAAGAGGCTGTTATTGGTATGTTTTGGAGTTTATCAAGGAAAGACTTCCTTGTAACCCTTGAAGTCAAAGTATCTGCACAAAAATCCCCATCAGTTTCTCATGTTACTTACTTAAATATATTTTTTTGCTTCCTGTTTCAAGCCATGTTTACCTTAACAAACAGATTTAAAGCAAACTTGTATTTTATTTGAAGAGCGTTTCCATTCTTTTTTCCCCTCATCCTTTATCTTTCTTGGAAGTATTTGTGTTTTGGTCACTGCCATAAGCAAGGCACTGTCAGAGTTCTGAGCCAACATGGCAAAACCTGTGCTTTGGTGAGAAGTATTTTAATGAGATTCTGTTCTGATCTGGCATTACTGGACACAAAATAGTGGTTAAGTCTGTCTTTATTCTTGAATGACATGTGCAATATTTGACTGCTTTTAGCCCCAGAAGTGGACAAAACAGAAGTTTGATGTTTCCTTTGCCATAAAGCTCTTTGGAAAATTAAAGTTTGCCTGTGTTTGTTTCTGCTGCAGCCTGCAGTCTTCACGCGATTCAGAGCAGGAGGTACAGAAATGGTACCAGTGGTGCTTCTCCCAGTTTAATCAGTCAGGAGCACCTGGTCCGAAAGGCTGCCAGCTTGTGCTACTTGCTTTCTAATGAATTCACTGTGTCTTTGGTAAGTAATTGCATTAATTTTCCACTTTCAGTTCTGCTTGCTACTTTAAAATTGCAGGATGCTCTCCACAAGGTTCACAGCTCTGATCTGTTCACTGTCAGTGCCGTGTGGTGGTGGGGGGTATCAGTGGCTGTCACACACTGAGTGCCACCTGCTGCTCCTGCTGGTGCTGGGCTGGGCCTGGGACATTTCTGCTGTGCTTTAGGGCTTTCCTGAGAAAGGCAGCATGAAGAAGCCCACCTCGAGTTGTGGGAAGCTGAGAGAGCAGCTTCTCTGACATATTTTCTGTCATTCCTGTCATTGGATCATCACAGCTGTGTTTGTGTTCTGTCCATACTATTTATGGGGTTTTTTTTACCTAGAGAAACAAAAGCCTTTGTGAGTACCCAGCTCCTATGAGTTTGCACAGGTGATTGAAATTATGTTGGGAAGTAAGGCTCCATATTCTAAAAATATCCCTTACTTGCATAGGAGTGCAGTACTCATGTTGTGCCACACCTAGTACTTAGTGGCAATTTTAAACATGGCCTGACTTCAGTTCTTGTTGTTACAAAGCACTGATGAGAGGTGATACTATCTCACTTTTCAGACAGTGCTAGATGTTCTTTTTCTTACATGTAGAAGTTACTTAAAATTCTAGAGATTCTTGAATTAGTTCTTACATTTGTATTCATACTTGACTTGTGCATTTTTACGGAAGCATAAGCCAAATTTAGTATTTTTGTCTGGGTAGTAATGTTAAATCATATACTGGAGTTCTTTAGTAATATTATCCTTCTGCTTTCAGAGTTAATAATTGATTATTATTTTTTTAACTAACAAAGTATTTCCTAAATGGTTATGAATAATGTAAAAGAGATTGGATTTTTTTATCCCATTTCAAAACAAGTAAGTGAATTTCTTGAAAGTGTTGTTTCGTTTAAATTCCAAATAGATCACTGTTATGAGTTTCCATAATTTTAATTTTATGATTATTTTATTCCAGAATTGTTAACAAACTAAAGTTTGGTTAGAGGCTATTAAAAAGGGAGAATATTTAATGTGACTTTCTACCAGTGGCAATGCATTTCGGAAAAATCTTGGACATGTTTTAAATATCCTATTTCATTATAATTTTTTTAATGTCTGCCAGGATAAATGCAAGAGTGGTGCATTGGGATTATGGTGATAAAAGTTTAACAGCTTGCATAAAAGAAATAATACTGCTGTATCTAAAACATTCATACTGAACAGGGAATGATGTTGCTGCAATGGGTGTAATGGATGTGACCTTTGCATTGCATTTCTTTTCTGTTTTGCAGCCTTGCCAGGTGATCTATCAAGTTTGCCATGAGGCTGTGGAAAGGCTGATCCAGTATGGCATTCTCCTGGTGGCAGAGGTAAAGTGGCAGAAATACTGTAGGAGTAGTGTGCTGTACCATTGGTGTTTTATGTTCCTCAGTTGGGAGACTTGTTCTGAGTATGTGTTGTTACTGAAAGCTTGTAACAACATGCCCAGGACTGAGACTGCTCTATTCCTCTGTTCCTAAGTGTCAGACAGTTGGGTACAGTCAGCCTGTGATGCTTCATGACTCTGTGTGTAATTTCATTTTACCAGAAAGGCTACTAAGGAAGACACCTACTTTTGTATTGTCTTGAAACTTGGGGTGTATTTTATTATTGGAGCCCTTTCAAATGTAGCATAGTGACATATTTTTATTTTGTACTCTACAGGAGTCAGGAGGCTAGACCTTCTGTCACTCTTCTATTCCTTTCCATTGATCTCAGAATTACTGTAAAACTCAGCTTGCAATTTCAGGGCTGTAGAGAAGTCACTGTATGGTGCAGTTTGCCAGAGGTGCACAGAGCAAAGAAAACCTTAGGAGGAGAGGCAGCTGATTCAGCAAATCTTTGCTTCATAAACTTCCTTTTGTGCACAGTAAACAAACCTTGGCACCCAGGAGGAAGCAAGAAGAAAACTCAAGTCTTTTTTACCAAATGTCTCTTCTCTCTCCTTTTCTCAATGCTGCCTACAATTGAGTCTCACCTGCTTGCATTAAATACTGGTTAATAAATGCATTGATAAGTCAGATGAGATTATAAAATAAACCTCTTGCTTGCCTGGATTTGGAATTTTACCTATTTACCACCTTGTTTTTGAAATTTAAGCAGGATGATCAGGAGGATGTTAGCCCCAGTCTTACAGAACAGCAGTGGAATAAAAAACTCCCTGAGCCATTATCTTGGAGAAGTGATGAGGAAGATGAAGACAGTGATTTTGGAGAGGAGCAGAGAGATTGCTACCTGAAGGTAATATTTTCCTTAGGCTACTAATGTTGAACTCTCTTGTGAGAGATATAAATTACTTTGCTTATTCAGGACAGGTACTGATAATTTTTTTTTTTTTGGAGGGAGGATTCTTGGTTTGCAATGTTAGTATTTTTGCACAATCCATTTGTCTCCTTCCTGTGAGGAAAACAGCTGAAGGAACATAAACAATCTTTACAGGGTGGTGGAAGAGCAATGATTAGAGTCCTGAAAATTGATGAAGACTCAAGTATCTTGGTTTTATTCTTTACATGCAGTCTAAAAGGGGCACATCCAGCTGGTATTTATATTCAGGCTATATTTCACTTAATAGATTGCTTATGTTGATTTTAGATATATTACTAGTTTTCTCAGGCCTGACACACACACTCTTTAGGATATCTTGTTAAACTTGAAAACTTCTGTCCATCTCTATGAATGTAGGGAGCCCTTCTGTTGGCTGCAGAACAGAGTGATGACTTTAATTTCATCTTGGGAAAATAGTAGTACCTTGGAGGAGGAAAAAATAGCATTGATCGTGATGTTCAGTGCCTGTTTCATCCCTTGTGATAAACCTCTTTTTTGTACTGTGCCCCCACACTGCTTTTTGTACAAGTTTTTGTGCTTTTATTTTTATTTTGGTTGCTGTTTTGCAATGTTGTGCCTTGCAGGTCTCTTCTGGTTTCCGTTGGTCTCTGTCTCTGAACCTTTTGTTGCCTTTTCTTAGGTGAGCCAGTCTCAAGAGCACCAGCAGTACATCACTTTCCTGCAGAGGTTACTGGGGCCTTTACTGGAGGCATACAGCTCGGCTGTCATCTTTGTGCACAATTTTAGTGGTCCTGTTTTAGAGTCTGAATATATTCAGAAGCTGCACAAGCACTTAATAAGCAGGACGGAGAGGAATGTTGCTGTGTACGGTATGTTAACCTGGTTTTGGAACTGAGTCTGATTCCTTGTGTTGTTTCTACCACAAGGTAGCCCAAATTGAACTTCAGTTTGTTTATCTCTGGGTTTTCTCTCTTGCAGCTGAGAGTGCTACCTACAGTCACGTGAAAAATGCACTGAAAGTCTTCAAGGAAATTGGAGTAAGTGTTTGGTGCTCAGAGCTGGCGACTGTTAAGTTTCATTTCAGTAATGAGCACAGTTTGGACATTTCAAGGAATCTGTTCAGTGTCAGTTTAAAATCAGTGAATGTATCTGTGGAAATGTATTGTGGGTTTGGAGTATTTTGTTTTCCTTCAGGCTGAGGGCTGTAACAGAGAGCACAAGCTGCAGAACAGGGCACTTCTTGCCCCTGGGAAGGCCTGTCTGGATGGATGGGTGACTAGACATTTATATTCACAGCAAATCAAATTCCTCTGTGCTACTCCATGTCCCTATTGAACAACATTGAAAGGCTGAGAGCACATTCTGTGCTCAGTAACAGCTAAATTTAATTTTGAAGGCTACTTAAATCTTAAAACATTAGTTCTTGAATTTTGGCTTAGCTGTGATTGATGCTCCTGAACCATCCTTATACACCTTCAGTGTTCACCATGAGGATATAGGTGTTCTTTAAGATAAACATTCACTTTTGTACTTTACCTCTAGTATTTTAAGTTATAAATCACTCATCTAGATTTTGCAAGTTAAGTGTTTTTCTTTCATCAGACCAGTGTGGCTTCCTGAATGCCAGATAAGATACAGCATTATAATTTTGGATGTTTTGACATTTAGGCAAAATGTTGCTGGGTATGGGTTTTGAAGTCTTTGCCGTTAAATTCTGATCTATTGAATAATCCAACAATAGTTTGCCTAGTAAAGGTGTCTTCCTGTAGACTCTGAATAGCTGTGAGAAAAGCACATATTGAATCCATCATTTTCCTACAGCAGGATAAACTAGAATGAAAAGTGGGACTAGATAATGTTTGTGGAACATCTGTTATAGCATAGCATCTGAATTCTTGTTTTTAAAGTGCTTACACTTTCAACTGGATGCCTTTGATTGTTTTGTCCCACACTGTTAAGATTTGTCTGTTTATCATGCACTGTACTTATTTCTACATTTCATTTCTTCCAAAACCCCTGAAGGGCTTCAACATTGAGTGAATTCTAATAATACCTAAAGGCATTTCCATCTAAGCCTTCAAGAAATGAAAAGAAAAAAAGTCTTGGAAATGAGGGAAAACTTAGTATAGACCATAACGCTTTAATCCCAGAAGAAAGGAGATTCCTTTAACTTTAACCATGTGAAGCTTACATGTGTTCATGCTGTGCTTCAGGTTTTCAAGCAGACTCAGCAAAGCAAAGATGTCATTTTGGAACTGGGCACTACGTTCCTACCTCAGCGCAACAGGCAGAAACTGCTGGAATTCGTCATGAGCTTCATGGTGTTATAGACCACACACAGCACCTTTGTCCAGGGACACGAGGACAGGTTTTGAGACTGTGGCAAAGCCTGGGGGCATTTGCTAATCCTTCCATGTGTAAGGTGCCACTCTCTGGGTAAGGCCTCCTCTGACTTGAACCACTGGAAGACAAGTGCCTTCTTACGTGTGCATTTATGGGTTTCTTACAGTCCCAGTCCTGTTGTAATACAGCGATATTCAGATGACACTTTCGATACAAGTGATTAAACATGTTGCAAAAAATAAGATAAATTATTAGAATTAGATGTGGAAAAACAGTTTTATCATTGTTACATTTTAAATGAATTTTAAAGACTGTAACAGATGCACAAGTGCACGTATTGGTGTTCTGTAGCTAACCCTGAGATCTTGAGTTTAGTGGCAACACAGCTTATGGCTTAACCAAGTAACTTTCATTCCAATTCAGTTTTATTGTTTTAAATAAACGGTTAAAAAATTTTGCTTAGGTAGGCTATATACTTCATGGATAAAGCCATAGTTTTTCATAAGTGTTAACATAAATGCCAAAATTCTAATGAAAATTACAGGTACAGACATCTGAGAATAATGATCATGTAGCAGGTGATTGTGAGAAACGTCAGCAGGCACACCTTGCACTATTAAAGCTGTGTAGTGCAGTGGTAAATTGCACTAATCACTGCTGTCAGGAAGAAGTGAGAGTAGTGTTCTTGTTTTTATTATGGCATCTGTCATTCAGCCAGATGAGTCAGGAGACAGTTGCCTGAATGTGAATATCTTGTAAAATCTTAGATTATTTAATTGAAAAAAAACCTAATAAGTTCAGGGGGGTTGTTTGGTTTTGTTTTGGTTTCTTTTTTTAATTAATAGGATGTCAGGTTTTTTTTTAAGTGGAGTAAAGATTTGATTTGGTGAAATAAGTTTTAATTTTGGCCCTAAAAATTTCAGCAATAATTTTGTCAGTTCTTTGGAAAGTGTTCATATATTCTGTTGTTGAGCAAACCTAAATTGGCATGAAGTAGTACCTCTAGAAACACAGAAATATAGACAATGTACTTTTGACTGTGATCTACAAAAAAAAGAAATTAATTCATAGGCAAAACTGAATGATGGATAAATTCTGTCCTATGAAACAGGACTCTGGTGTTGCAATTTGTTCCTTTTCCATGGAGAACTTGCACTGTAGGTTTCATCTCTTCTTCATGTGAGGGCAGATTAGATTGCAACCTGTAGTCCTGTATTTTAGTACAACTGATTTAGCTGAAGCAATAACTTGGTGGTATGTGCAGCTGGTTTGCTTGTGAAATGTGTTTTCCCTCCTTTATGCCTTCTAGATGAGGGAAATGAAACATTTCCTTTGCTGCATTGCTTTGCTTGATTCTCACATCCTGGCCTTGTGAGCAGAAAACCCCCCAAACTTCATCATGTAATCTCTGTTGCTTAACACAAACATGGAAAAGCATACTTGAATCCCAGCACTTGCAGTGTTATGCCAGCACAAAACTGATGCACACAATTAGAGTTTGTGGCCAAGGAGCTTGCATTTGTACTGTACATTTGTCAACAAGAATATTTCTGTAAATTTTTTTATTAAATGCTATTAATATTTGAAAGCTGCAGTTTATAGTTTATTAGCATTATACTGTTAGCACTGTGAGATGCATGTGTTTTGTCACTAAACCAGGTGCTCTACAACACTTAAAGAATTTCTGAACCAAAGCTACATTAATATGGATAAACACTTACCCTTGAGTCGCTTGTGTTCTTATGTCCTTCTGCTGTCTCAGCAGGACTGACTGCATCACACATAATTTGTTTTGTGAAGGCTACCAGCTGTTTAGAAAACAGTTTCATCTCATACTCACTGATGTGCACTGTTCATCCACCTGATGAATTCTCCATGCAATGTTTGTTGCTGATGGCTTCCATTTAATATCAAAAAAAGTCTAGGTGCTTCTGAATAACGAGCTCTCATAGTTTACTGCACTTCAGCAAATCTGAAGTGTACTAACAGCAAAGATTGTAAATAAAAAAAAAAATTAAAAATGAAGCAATATGAAGCAAACAAAACTTGAGTCATTTTATCAAGAATGTTTTGCAAAGGAGGTATTAGTTACCATAAAACCCAGGAGTACTGTGGTCACGGGAGTGTTCTGGCTAGGTGTTGCAACTAAAATAATTTATGGCTTACATTAAAAAAAAAAATTAAAAATAAATCTGGTTAACATAAATCAATGAGTGGATAATAATGCATGTGAATACACATTAATGGATACTTATATATGCAGAGGGAGGGACACTTCTAAAACTATTTTGGTTTTGTGCAAAAAAAACCAACCTGCATGTGATAGATTGGTACTAGGAATCATATGCCACTGGAAGCCCTTGCATTCTGCAGCAAGTGTGTATGTATACATGTATATATGCTAGTGTGTATGTTCTGACACACATCTATGCTTTTTCCTGAAACTAAAGCACAGAATGTAAAATTATCAGACTGTAACAGTCAAAAAGACTAAAACCAACACTTGCACTGTATTTACACCTTCAGTGTCTTCTGATTTTATTAACTTTTCATGTTTGCTTTGCTGTTAGAATTCCAGGTTGAGTTGGTTTCAGTAAAGTTAACCAGTAAAAGAGAAAGGACTGGCCCTCAATTACCACAACTGTATTTTAAGACTATAAGGACTGACATGAGTCTCGTAATTCTTATAAGCATAATACTCAGGTGTGCAAATCTTTTTGGGCCAGTGTCTTTCACACTCTAAGATAACCTCTCCACGCACATCCTGTAGCTGTCCCGTTTCTGGAGTGCTGGAAGTGTGGAATTGCACTCCCCGTGCGGCCGCAGCAGTGCCGCGTCCGTGCTGCCCTGGCAGTGCCAAACCTGCCTGCTCAGGCAGCACAGGGCTGCTCTCCCCTCCTCTGCTCAGCCAGCACAGGGCTGCTCTCCCTCCTCTGCTCAGGCAGCACAGGGCTGCTCTCCCCTCCTCTGCTCAGGGCAGCACAGGCACACACTTGCATTCAGCTGCCTGCCTGCTCCTCGGAGAAGTGCCCCAAGCACCACATGGCAGAAGGTTGAGCTGGGAGGTGATGTAAGATACAGTTGTTGTGTTTCTGTGCTGGTGAGCTGGGAACTGCTGACTGGAGATTGTTACTGTGTTTTACCTGTTATGTGTAATGCGTGTCTGTTGTAGAAGCACAGAGGTGTACTGGAGTCATTTTAATAAATTAAACTGTTTGCTAATATGACATTTAACAAGCTCTTCTAGTCTTCTTTTGATTTATTATTTTGTTGTGGGTTTTTTTTCAATAACTTGCTGAGATAATTCATTCAATAACTTTGTCCCACTGCAGGTGGTTTCTGAAATTAAACCACTAAAATCTCTCATTGTAGATGTAGCCGTACCAGTGTATGAGCTGGAGCAGAGACACTTAAAAAGCAGGTTGAGGTGACATCCCAGCTCCTGAGCCACTGTTTTGTTGCAGAGTGGATGTGTCATTTTGCCTCTCTGTTTCCACCTCCCCCAAGGTCCTTGAACATGGAGTTCTTTTGCGGCTCCTCTCTCCTCGTGGGGGTGTTTGTGTGTCATTCAGGAGCCTGGAATGGCTCTGATGCTACAGACTTCCCTTCTTATGGTGATTTCAAGCTGATCTGGAGTGTAATAAACACCTGTCAGCAATTGTGCCAGCATCTGGCAAATGTGAATTAATTGGAATGGGGCTTTAATATAATAAAACCTGCATAGATGATCGTTACCTAAATTGAGAGGTAAATTGAGAAGGAGGGATGCTGCTTCACTCTTCAGAGAAAAAAAGTTATAATCAGCTGATTCTGTAAGAGGCCTCTAGCAATGTTCACATGCAAGCAAGGCTCAATTAATTGACAACTGTAGGCTGAAGCAGGAAACTTAGAATTCAATTATTGTCAGTAGCTTGAATTAAACCCAATTCTTGTTGGTGATGACCTTATATGTTATTTCTGTAAATGTCTTCCTCTTTCTCAGTCTTTTGAAATCCCAAATGTCAGATAAACACTTATCTTTAGTTTTTCTATAATAAAAGCTTGTCAGGCTTATTTAGAAGAGTCATTGCTTTGAGCTCTCTGCTTTGTTCTCTTACAGTACATCGTGTTTTCAGTAGCCCTGTGTTTTCAAGTTAAGATCCACATTGATCTGAGTTGCTGCTTGAAACATTTTCAGTCTTTATTTATAGATGTTCCTTGTGTTTTGCAGTTCTGGGCAAGAATTACTGTCCTTATTTATTCCCCTGTAAGCTGGCCAACCTGTTAATGTAATTATCCAAAAGGTATTATGATAGTTGGTGCTATCTTTAGAACAAGGGACTTTCTGTCTTTTCTGAAGAAACGTGTAGGAAATATTCATCACTGTGTGTTGTGCCAGAGTTCAGGCCTGAGAGACCATAAACCCCCAAAAGATTTTCAACTGCTTTCATCTGTCATAAGGCATTGGCAGTTAGAGAAACAAAAACCATTTTAATTAATTGCTGAGTAACTATTAGTTATACAAATCTGTGTGCACGTAATTATGCAGTGCAAAATTTCAGTAAAAGACACGTAGCATAATTGCTATGAGTAATTTGCATGAAAAGGTTGTTTTCCAGCACAGTAATACTGTTGGTTGTTAAATTGATAGTATTTGCAATGTCTTGGTCTCAAATGTTTTCCGGAGCAACAGTCCCTGAGAGGTGAGGAAACACAGATATGGAGATCAGATGATGTAAATTAGGCTCAAAGATCCACTGAACCCGTGCATGGCCTTAGACACATCACTTCTGATGCTGTTTTCTATTTTCATTAGAAAGTTGAGGATCTGCATGCGTACAGGTATGGAGTGAATTTTTTCCTCTCCTTGAAACACAAGTCACAGCCAGAATGAAATAATTTTGGAGTTGAAGGATTAGTATTAGGAGTGGACATGATTTTGGATCTGTTCTGAGTCTTGTCTGTTCACTATCTTCATAGTGACCTTGGGAATGGAAGAGAATTTGCTCATTACATTTGTAGGTAACAAGATCTGGGAGAGCCAGGTAGTCCAGTGGAGGGGACATCATGATCCCAGGGGTAATGATACATTTTGGAAAGATCTGAAGGCATTCCAACCAGGGAAGTACATCTGAGAGAAGACCAACTACTGTACAGGCACAGGAGAGGAAATAAACGGGCTGTGTAGCAATTCTTGGGAGAAAACTCCAATTTACTGGCAGACCACAAGCAGAACATCACTTAGAAGGGTCCTGCTGCCATGGAAAGGGCAGGTGCCATGTGATGATACTCTTACTCCTGCACATGAATGATAAACACAGGGCAAAACTTTGTAGTCCATAAGGTTTCAGCTGGGATACCATGTTCTGTTTGAGGAGCTCTGTTTGAAGGATGCTGCAGGCAAAATGCATGGGGGGGCAGGGAAAGTCTTGCCTTCAGCCCCCTGTATGAAGCAGAGAAGAATCTGGATTATCCCCTGGCTATGGGAGTACCCAGACTGGATAAAAGTAGTGAATTTAGTCTTCAGTTGCACTGAAAAGAACCAGGGTAGATAACATTTTTTTTTTTTTACTGTGGGCAAAGAGAAGTGCTGAGATAGATGACCAGGGAGGGCTGATGTTTCCTTTTCCTGGGAAACAATAAAATGTTGTCCCTGTTGGCTGGAACCTTGCTGTGTGGTGGTGAGCAGAACGGACTGGTGACTCTGCCTTCCTGGTCTGGGCACCTTTCCTGGGCAAAGTAGAAATGGGTTTGTACAGAAACAGCTTGGTCTGGCTGCTTTGGCTGGTGGTCTGGCTGACTCTTTGTGTTTGAGATCAGGAGTGGCTGTAGTATGAATTACACTTCTTGTCGCTGTAATCGAGTGATAAAATATATGAGGATTTTATTATGGTTATTCTGTAAAAATGTTTTCATTGTGTTTCTGCTGGTCAAAAAACAGATGGAGTGCCAGCAGGGAGCAGGAAAGGACTGAGGAAGAAATCAGACATGACATTGTGTTACTGTGTTGTGTGAGCCTTTTCATAGAGAGAGGTGTAGGAGTCTCCTGTTTCTGCCAGTAGTAAAATCCCTGGTGACTGGAAAAGGGGTGAGGAATCCTGCCCCTGGCATTTTCATCTTCCAGAGTGTTCCTGGCAGATAACAATAATAAATTACAAATTAACCCTGTAATCTGTTAACAGTTTACTGTTTAACCTGGCACTGCTTTGGAAATACTGAAAGCCAAGTGATACTTCCTGAGCTTTGGGTTTACTGCTGGCTTGACTATTGCATTATCTCAGGAGTTCAGGCTCCAGTGATTGTATCTATACAAAGAAAACAACATTTATAAATGCCACAGAATTAACAGTGGCACTCTTTTAATGCATTTTCATTGGAAGAGTTTCCAGGATCCCCCCAAAAGTACTTAAGCAGCCTCTTTCAGAGGGCTCTGTGCTGTGTGAGGGCTGCTGTGTAATTGGTACCTGGGATGGTTTGTTAACTGCTCACTGTGGCATGTCTGTAAAACCAGTGTCACACCTTTGATTTGGTATCCCTCTTCAGATGAGGCTGAGGAAGGGCTGAGGTTTTGTTCCCAGTTAAACATTTTGCATATCTGTGGAAAGTTTCAGGGGCTCACCTTAGGGCCGTGTTAAAGTACGTTTTTTTTAAATGTAGCTGAAGCCTAATTTTAGCCACGGTATTCAGCTCCTTTTAAATCAGACTTCCTCTTGTCTCTGCAGGATGGAGAAGTCAAATTAAACTACTACCTGTCAGAAGGCAATAAAAGCCTTTTTCTGTGTTTATATTTCCCCTTCATTAAACTAAATTATCATAGTTCAGCACCTTTGCCTGCAAATATCTCCCTTTGTCTTGCTGGCTGGCTGGCCATTTATAGCCTCCAGTTTCCTTATTTTATCCTTGAATAAATGTTTTTTAATCCTCCAAAAGAAATAATTGCCTGTAATAAAATCAATGTTCCCTTTTCTGGGAGATGAGGAAGTTTAAACGTGTTTTGTGTTTACATTTTTGTAATAGTTGGATGTAATATGAGTCATTTCTGGTACTGGGCTTTAAAACTCCTGCCTTCTTCCCTCAAATTCCCTGCAAATTCTGTCCCTTTTCTCCCAAAATCCTTCTACTTGTCTTAGAGTCTAGGCAAACTAGTTTAGATATTAGGAAAATTCCATCCCTTTACCAGCTGTAATCATTAACCCAAGTTGTAGTTTACAGAAGTCTGAAGCACAGAAGCATAGAAATACTAGAAGCTGGTATTTCTAGATATACTCCTGAGAGCTGGGAGAGCAAACCAGGGCAGGAGGTTTTGTGTGTGTGTGTTTTTGTCTTTTGATTGGTTTATCTGAAGTTATCCCTTTGTCGATGCAGAAGATACTGAAAATGAAAAATGTTGGAATCAGTGACACATGTAATTAATTTTCTGAACTAAGTAAATTAAGTACAAATCGGTTATTAATAATTCAAAGGAAAATGCTAGATAAGAAATTGGAGCAGCTTTTCTATCACTTTCAATCATTAAAAGATTAGTCTGAGCACATCAGTTCAAGGCTCCCTTATCTCTTATTAAAGCCTTGATTCTTTATCTATTAAAGAATCAGATCTAAATGATGCAGCAGGCCAGAGATGGTGCTGCTGCAGTAGCCTGGTGTGTCATGCTTAGATTCAGCTGAGCTGGAAGGTGGGTCTGTGCAGGAAATTTTGGGTATGCAGGACCTCCTGGAGGGAACTGGCACACAGTGAGACTCCTGGTCCAACTAGCTCAGAGGGATTTTCTTCTTCAGTACAGTCTCTCTTTCTTCAGTTCTCCCTGTTGCTGCTGTGACTACAGCAATGTTCTCTGTCCTCCCTGGCACACTGATTTCTTTCTCACAGCTCGTTCTCAAACAAGGGGTTAACCCAGAGTTTGGCTGCTCACTGCCATGGAGAAAACGTGAGGGGGCTCTCTTTAAATCCTAAGAAAACATTCTTTCCCCACTGTTTGCCTGCTTTAACATTCAGGCTGTCCTTCTACGCATTGTGTCTCAGATCTATCACAGCTACCATAAAATTGAATAAAACCAGAATTTCCAAAGGAGATATGTAGTTGCCACTTATGTCCATGGTAGAAAAAAATCCTAATGGCTGCAAAATGGGATTAAGGACTTCGAATTTGAAACATTTTTTCTTTAGAGGGGTATTGTCGTTTTGCTCATAGCAGAACACTGCTGAGCCCAGCTCCATCCCCAGCGTGCCCAGCAGATGGTGGTGGAGTTTCATCTACAGCTGCAGTTCCCTCTCAGAGAACGGGCAGCACCATTCCCAAACCTCAGTCCCCGGCCTGTCCCTTAGAAACAAAATATCATTTGCTTGGCAGCTGCAGTATTTGCTGTAGGAAGCACCTCGTTTGGAATTGGTTTTTTCTGTTGCTGTGGTTGATTTTTATAGTTTCAGGAGTCGGGCTGTGTTTGACACCTGACACAAACACCACCGTGAAAGACCATGTGGAGTTTACTCATCTTGAAGTGAAAATGTGCATTAGGAGAGAAGCTCTTCACCCATCTTCCTGCACTCTGTGGTGCAGACAGGTGTTTTAAAGAAATTAAACCATCACTTCAAGACAAGACCTGAGCATGGCTCAAGTTTGGAAGTATCCCAAATGTAAGACAAGAGTTCTGAGTTGAGGATTTAAATCAGATTCCCTCCCCTTGCAATGTGTAAACCCATGCCCCTTACGGCTGTGGGAGGCAGAGAACTGGATCTTCTGCAAGGTAGGTGGAAGGAGAGGGACTGGCAGGGCTGCCAGCTCAGCTTAGCCCCCTTTAGCTGTAAACTTGCTTCTGATGCTCCAAGACTTTTTCTGAGTACGGGTACAAGGTGTTATAACAGTATCTCATCTTCATAAATATTCTGCAAGGCATTACAAGCACTAATTTAATTTTAAAATATTCTGCAGGCTTTTCCTTGTGAAGATAACCTTCTTGATCTGAAGTATCCCAGAAAGAAGTCATTAAAACACCAGTGAGCATGCTAATTCATCAGCACAGAGACATTTTTTATTTAAAAGCTTCCTGATAGCCCTTCTAGTGCAAAGCAGATTTGAACTTGCCCTCAATAAAAACTGAGTCCACTGAGTTTAAGAAATCCTTCAGGCAGGGGGGACAGTGCTGTTCACTGCTGCACAGCTCAGGGTGTGGAGCTGGACAGGGAGATGGCTGGGGCCCTACTGAGCATCTTTGTCCCAGTGTCCAAGTGGCTTTGTGCATCTCAGGAGATGTCACTCACGTGCATGTCTTGACAAGACTGTTGATCCCAACAAATCCTGCTCATTCCCCTTCCCTCTCCCGCCTTAGTTCCTCTCCAGTGCTGTGTCCCCTGTTCCTGGCTTGAGGCTTCATTGGGAGCACAGCTGAATGAAATTCTGCACCTTCATCCCCTCCGTGCCTTTCTCTTATGGGTTATTTTTCAGGCACACTGAAGTCCCAGCTCAGCTCCCTGCAAAGCACCACTGGTCACTGTCAGCATGTTTCTGGACCAGAAATATGCTAAAGCTGGCACCAGGGGAGGAAAGTGAAGGCAAGATGAGCCCACACTTCAATCACAGTGGGCTGCAGAGGCACCATGGTTTGGGAGCTTGGCCTGGTGATCCCTTGATTTGATACAGAGCAGGGACAAGATCAAATGTTGCGTTCAAATGTCTGCAGGAAGCAGCTGTGGCAGTTGTATGACAAGAAATAAACCAGCTTCCACCTTTCTCTCTTAGAAGCAGCTCATGCCACCCCTTGTCTCCTCACAAGGGGTGGGAGCAACACTTGGATCAGGCAAGTGGTGGCTGTGGGGACAGGCAGCCACATCCAAAGAACCCTGAGGAACCTCAGGAAGCCTTTCCTGGGGGGCTGGAGGATATCAGCACAGGCTGCCTATGGGGGCAGATAGCCTCAGTTACTTGCTGAATTATGCCACATACCATTAAATCATCCCACATTAGACAAATCCATGGGCTTGATGATTTCCCTTTTTCAGCACAGCTGAGTGGAGATGTAAACACACACACAATGCACTCTCTTTCTCTATAATTTTCCTCTGCTTGGTAGATGTGACCAGGAAAATAAACATGTTTCCCTGTGGGCTGTGATGTTTCTCTGACTGGTGCTTGTGTTTGCCAGCTGTAACACATCCCTTCCAGCCCAATGCCTTTGCTGTTGTCACTGTGATCCCCACTGCATCTCTTTGGTAGTGCCCTGCAGCAGGGTGGGACCGTTTCCACTCTGCTCCAGCCCCAGTTAAACTGCTTTATTTCTCTGCTGGCACCAAGAGCTGTTTGCAAGTGAGGCAGAGGTAGAAGCCTGACATCACTGAGAGG
Source organism: Polioptila caerulea (assembly GCA_013397295.1). Taxonomy (NCBI): domain Eukaryota; kingdom Metazoa; phylum Chordata; class Aves; order Passeriformes; family Certhiidae; genus Polioptila; species Polioptila caerulea. Next base: position 455,166 of record VYXF01002939.1, read on the forward strand.
CCTCAAGAGCCTCAGTCTGATCTGATCTGCTCGTGGCCGTGCTTGGCAATTCTAAGAAATGAGGTTCTTCAGACAGCTGGGATGTCTGTCTTCTTTTCCAGACAATTTCCAACCAGCTTGCACAAGCCAGGGTGATTGCAGATGTTCAGAGAGCCCTCCTGCCATCACGACGCAGTCCAGCCCGGCCGCCCTCTCCTCTCCGGGTGCAGCGGTCAGTGCCGAGCTGCCCACGCTGCCCAGCCCCTGGGTGCCCTTGGATCAGCTCCTGCCAGAACCACCCTGTGCCTCTGGCAGACGTCAGAGGGCTGTGAGGAGATGTCTGCTGGGGTGGTGTTAGAGGAGACACAGCACGGATTCACAGGAAACAACCTTTCACTGGTTTTGCTGTTGGTGCCCTGCCATCCCTTACAAGTATAAATAGGTTATCCACTCTTTTTGAATTCCTTGTGTTACTGGCTTCTGGGCATTGCCTGTTTCCACACAACCCATAGGGGACACAATTGCTGCTGGAAAATGAAGGAGAAAAATGAGTCTTTAATTTGACCTGCAACATCAGAGAATTTGAAAAATTGTGAGTGTTTTTACAGAGCTTTTATATCATCACCCTTTTCAACTGAGCATCCTGAATGCTTTATAAATATTAATTAAGTCTCATGTGGCTCCTCTGAATTACGTAAAGACAGAATTGCCTCATCCATCAGAAGAGAGGATTCAGAAACTGCTTAACAATTTGAGACACCATTAAATGACACCAGTTCAGTGAATAAGAACCTAACACCCACTGGAAACTTCTGGGTAGGAGAAAAACAATGAGGCAACTGAACTATATCTTTCCACTCTTGCAAAAAAGTAGAATTGGGGCATGAAGGGCTACATGAAGACCTCTCTTCCTTCTCTTCTCTTCTGTCTCTTCTCTTGCTTTGTGGTAAAACCCTGTCTCCCTGGGTAAACTTCATCTAAGAGTGGGGCTTCAGAAAGGAAGGAACCCAAAGGGAAAATGCTCATAAAATCCTCATCCCTTCTCTCTCTCCTAGGATGTGATGGCTGACACCAGGAACTGCTGGAAGAGAGGGCTGGTCCAGGAGGGTGGAGATGCTGGGGTAGTGCCAGAGTTAAGGGAATTCCATGGAATTCCATGGGATGGTGAGGCCAGGAGTGACGAATGAACCTTCCTAGACAGCAGAACAGAGGGGTTTAAAGGACTGCCAGTGTTGTGATATCAGTATGCAGGAGATGCTGCTTCTTTGGGAAGGAATTTCAAGATTATTCCTCAAAATCACAGAGGTTCACCCAAAAAGATGACCTAAGAGCAAACTGCAGGCCAACTACATACCATGAGTTAGATAAACCACTTACCACAGCCAGCTGAACAACTTGGGCTTGAACTCTGGGTAGTTAAAACACTTAACTCATAGTACAGACTGGTATTTAATGAATTCAGAGGGGCATCAGATATTTACTCAAATTTCTCATATCCTATTGCAATTATTCTCACTTTCTTTCTGAAACACACAAGAAAGGTGCTGGATTGTTTCCTCAGCAGGACTTCTCCAGCTGTGTCTTCTAAAACCATAATGTTTTCTAAGAAGACACCAACAGACCAAGATGAAAGTAAAGTACAGAGTGAAATATTGTATTGGGATATTTTTTTTTTCTGTAATATACCAGNAAAATATTGTATTGGGAAATCCAGGGATATTTTTTTTTTTCTGTAATATACCAGATACACCAAGGCAATCTTGAAATGTACTAAAATTTCACTGAGTACAGAGGAGACAGACACGAGCTGCAACAAGGGAAATTCTTATCAGATACCAGGGTAAACATCCCCAGTGAGGGCAGTGAAATCCTGCAGCAAGGTCCCAGAGAGGCTGGTGGATCTCTGCCTGTGGAGGGGTCAAACACCAGACTGGGCCAGGTCTGAGCAGCCTGTCCCTCTGGCGAGGCAGGTGGGGGGTGTTGGACCAGAAGACTTCCAGTGCTCCCTCTCAACCTAAATGGTTCATTTATTTTGCTCCTGTTGGGAACTGGAACAGACCTGTGGAATCTCTAATTTAGTTCTCCAGGCCATCCTTAAGCAAATTAAGAGACACGGGAAGCCTTTGAGACACTTAATTTTGTGTTGCTATGAGAATTATGATCGCTGTAAGGTCGTGATTGCTCTGCGTTTTTAAAAATGTAAAAGTGAAACCAGTTTTCTTATTGTATTTCCTTTCTTCACCACATATGAATTCACCCCTGCTGAGTTTTAATCTACTGTGAATTTTCTGGCTTTGTTTCCTGCAGAACTTCTTTTGAAGAGCCCTTGTAAAGGATTGCATGGACTTTGAATGGAAATGAGAAGTAATTCAAGGCATAGATCTGTTAATCCTGAGAGCCTCAATGCTGCTTCTTCATACACATCAGGAAAATATGCAAAGTTACAGCAATCAGTAACAGCATGGCTGCAATGAATCTGCTATTAGCTCATGCAAGACACAATATATGAAGACTGATGCAGGAGGAAGGAGGAGAAAGCGAATTTTTTAAAATTTAAATGGTCTCAGTTCAATCAATTCTCTGTCTTCTCAGCATGATTGTCTCTGTGAAACAGGAGGATTGACACCGCTTTAATGTATTTCATTTTACAGTAGTTGTTTTTCTACACATAATATTTGTAAAGGAAAACTAACAAAACTTGATTAAGTAAATAAAGTTAATTATTAGGTAGATTTCTCTGTCTTCCTCTTCAATAGAATATGTATGCCTTTTTTGGGGTTTGTATTTTTTTTTAATTTTCACTTTTTAAAGAAATGCTACATAAATTACATCTAATAAACACCAATCTTTTGCCTTTCCAGTCAGGAAATAAAGGAGTATGTCAGCACATTGCAAAGAAACAAATGGTAGCAACAGAGTGCTGGGAGCAGCTCAGTCAGGTTATAACTTTGTCCTCATCCAAAGGAGTTTCTGAAGAGCACTATAAATTTCCAGTGACATGAAGGAGGATTTCGGCAGTGACTTACCATTTGTCTTTGTTTCAGTTAATGGTTTGGCTCCCAGATAAAATAACACAAAACACAGATGTACTCAGAGTGCCCCAGAAATTCTTTCATTTCTTTTCCCTCTTTGTTTTTCATGTTTCGAGCATCATGTATAGTTAACAATGTGCCAACATAGCCATTAAAAACCTCTGGTTCTGTTTTTATGTATGTGAACTGTAAAAAATTTTGCTTCAGGCTCCAAATTTGCAGGGTCTTGCTCATGAGATCCTGTAAATTTTTATGAATTCATAAAAATGTATTAGATTCTGCTCCAGCTTTTGGATTCAGTCTCTTGAATCTCTACCACAAAACGTTAATAACGTGTTTTCAATACACTTTTATTAGTGAATTTCTTACAGAACCTATTATAAAATTGTGATCAGAGTTTTCTTTTAGCTTTGTTTCTTCTTATCACAAATTAAAAAGCAAGGTTGCTGTTTCTGATGTGTTAGAAATTGATTCTTGACTCAGGTGATCACCACCCTCTTTTTCTCTCAGAAAGGTCATCGCTTACTTGCACGACTCTCACATTTCTCACATTTCCCTCACTTCAACCTCTCCACTCCACTTGTTTTAAATAGTTCCGGAAGGATCTTGGATGACACGGGCAGCTTGGCAGCAATCTTTGAACAGTGTTACTGTACTTACAAAATCTCCCCGGGGAGGATTTTAATTCAGCAGAGTACCTCTCCAAAGTGGTTGAGGGAATTAGGTTTCCAGAAGGGAAGAACCCAGGATTTTCATTTGCTCAGCAGAGCTGAAATAAAGTGAATCACCTGTGATATTTTAGAGTTAATAAACACAACCCTTAACGTGGCTCTTTAGTTTCTGTGGAGTGTCAAAATGCAGGATTTTTCTTGGTGTGAGAAAACCATGTCTGTGTCATCCTGCCCCTGACAGCAGCTCAGGGCATGGGCTAAGACATAAGTCAAAAAACCCTCACAGTTAAACAACTTACCTGAAAAATTAGTTTCCAGATCTCCAGGTTCATGCCTGAGAACACAGGCTGGAATGCAGGATAGCATTTATTGTGTGATCTGCTGTATCCCTCAGTGGTGCAGCATCAACGAGTTTCAAAGGCTCATTAGTGTTTGCATGAATTGCTCCTGCACAGGGACAGGCATTTCCTCTGACCAGCTTGCAAAGGGTTTCCAATTCACATTAACTAGATTATCTCTTTCCTTTCATAAGGATACGTGCAGGAGAGCTCTATTTCTATATCCTACTTGATATTTTACAACTGTGTGTCCCCCTCTCTTAACTGCTATTCCTGCTCTGAAGCTGATTGTTTGGATTAGATGTTTGGATGTCCATCAGTGTATGTGAAAGAGATATTTCATATGGAATAGGCCTTTTGGTGGTCTATATCAATGTGACTGTTATTGTTTATTGTTTCTGATACTGCATTATGCTGTAAAGTTTATTTTTTCTGATAGTCAATTCTGCTCACAGGCTGCCTACTGTGTCACACTCTGTCAGGATAGTTTTTCCTGCCGTGGAATAGTTTTTAGGCAAATGTCAGCATCATCCCTCACTTCTACAACAGAGAAGGATATAAGTAGTGGTAGGCAGTGAGACTCAGACAATCAAAGAAAACACAACAGGAATCAGCTCCTGCTCCATGGTGAGATTTGAGTAGTGTGGATGTGCCCTGCATGTGGTACCTGTGTGTGTGCAGGAACAGAGAGCCCCTCCTAATCCCTCCTTGGCAGGGCTTCCTCTGACCCCGTGAACTTGGGCTATGTTACACTTTTGCTTTCAAAAAGCTGCTGCCAGGTTTGGGGAAGAAATTGGGACTTTCAAAATTAGGACTTTTCCTTTAAAAATTAAAGTTAAAATTCAGGAACAGGTTTTTGTTTCATCCTTTTATTTCCCTCTGTCCTTACAGGCTGCAGAAGAGCCTGTCCTCCTTCCCAAGAGCAGATTGTCAGTGTGGGTTGCAGGATCCCATCTCTGCCTGGGCCAGAATCTCTACCAGGCCACAGCACTGTGAGTACATCCCTCCTGCTGATCTTAATCCTGTCCTAAAAGCCTAGAAGAGATTGTTCTCCCTAACTCAGAGATTAGGCTCTTGGGTTACTTCATGGCTTGAGCACTGAACTGACCTGTTCAAGGACTGTAATTTTTCATATAGAGAACTCTGAAAACCACCCAGGACACTGAAGGTATCTTGAGCCCTTTTTCCTCAATATAAGAAAGATCGAGTTTTCTTGTTACTTTGTCCTGTACTAAATCCCTGTTTAGACATTTTAAGAAAGGAGTTTTAATTTTTTTTCTTTCAATATTGCTTGTGTATGAAACTATCTGAAGGCAGCAAGGGAAATGACCCTGAGAGGGAAAGACATGGCAGCAGATTTCTTGTCACCTGGATAAGGAGGGTGACAGGAGGAGGTTACTGCCCTTCCAATACCCATCTGCTAAGGTTAACAAATGCTTCAAATCACAACCCAAGTTTGGTCTCCTGTAGAATATTAAAAGCCACTTAACTGAATCCTGCAGAAGCTGTGTTTTTTAGCAAGCTCCTGTGATTGCTGGCACCAAAAATGTGCTCTCTCCCAGTGAGCAGAGGGAAGATTATCCTGGAGAGGATCCACAGGGTTGGAGGGGACGCACAGCACTGCTGAGCAGAGCTTTGTACTTCAGACATTTTTGTGCAGAGCTGTAGTGCAGGAGCCCTCCAGTGAGTCTCTGTAGTGTGCCAGACTACACAGCAATTCAGAAAGACCTGCTTTATGTAGGAGTCATCTCTCTGCATCTGCAGTGGGACTAACAAAAGTATCACAGTCTGAATAAATTCCTGTGAAATCTCCTATGACTGACTTGGCAAATGATGCTTACCTGGCTAATCCCCATCTTTAGAGCAAGCTGAAATAAAATCTGAGGCTTGAATGTTTGTGTTCCTTGAAACATCAGGATAAACATCTGAAGACTGTGGCAGTGCCTTGGGTCCAGCAGTAATAAAATAAGTGTGTGAGCTTGTGCTGTCATTTGTTTCATTTCTAGTAGCACTTTACCTGGTAGAAGCAAGCAGAGAGACAGAATGGCCAGGAGTGATAAACTGCTGTGTCAGAGAGTCAGTAAACCTTAGTCACAGAGTCCTTCTGCTTGTCATAAGCAAGTGATTTAAAACTCTTATGTGGTAGCTTCTGCCAGAACATTTTGCACAGATCGTCTTTCTTCAGCCCATCTTGCAGCTGTCACCTCCAACAGAGAGTTTAGAAGTGATAAAAAAATCACCTCTACAAACAGGACTAAGAAACCACAAAGAAAACTCATTAACTGATTGCTTCTTGTAATCAGTTCAGCAAGAGCTGCAAATCAGAGCTTTCCCCATGGCATCTCTTACCAAAAGCTTTCCTTTAAAGGAAACCTTAGACATGAAAATGAGGATAAAATGCTTGATGGTCCCTAAGGTGTTAGAGCATTCAGTTCCTTCCACAATTAATGGAATTTGGACCTGTAAATGCCCTATGTGGCTTTGAACATCCTGCTTGACTAATACTGAGACTGCCAGAGCTCATTGCAAGCTCCCAGGGGTGAGCACTGGCAGGGCCTCCCGGGAATGGAGAATTCCAGCAGCCAGCAGGGAGGAAGATGTGCTCCTTCATGTGAACATGAAATGCTTTGCTTCCATAGCTGCCACATAACTGTCACAGCAGATACAGATACTCAATGGCACCTTCTTCAATTTCATGTCTTCATGTGTTCCAGAAGTCTTCAGGTAATTAATTAGGCAATTATCTTTTAATAGCTCTTTCCTGCTGCTCTGGGCTACACATATCCCTTTGGTTAGCTGCTACATGACTTTATCCAATGACCAAACATTCTATTTCTATCTTTAGCAGTGCTCAGAGACCTCCTTCAGCTCAAGACCACCTTGTCTGCACTGCTGGCTGTGTCTACACAGGGTAAAAAGTGGTGTTTGAGGTAGCAACTGTGATCTGAAAGGTCTGGCCCCAGCTGGGGGAATCAGCAGTCACCACTGCCATAACAAGCAGTGGGACAATTATTAGGGTCACATTTCACTTAAGCTTTGGAATGAAAACTCATATTGGGGGTATTTTGGTACCTATTGGCAACTCTCTTGTAGCTTTTGTGAAATCCACTTAAATGCCCACAATAATGGTTGATATAAATGCTCCAGCTCATTGCATGTGAAGTGGGAATATTGAGTGTTTGTTGTGATTCCTGCTTTGAAGATGTGCCTGAACAGATTGTGTCTTGTCTGGTTCCCACTGCTGGAGGCTGCTGCGATGCTCAGAATCACTCATTGCCCAATGCAAACTGCAGAATAAATCCCGGGAAAACTTGGCAAAAATCATAGACTTTAACCTCCAAGCTGAAATGTGTTTGTTTTAATAACTGGTCTGGGAGGCACGCTTTGAACTCCTTTAAAAAGGCTTAGAATTGGGAAAGATTGTACTTCTACAGATTTCATATTGATCTTCTGTCATTTGAGGGTTTAAAAATAGAACTGTTTCTTTTTGCTAGTTCTAAAAAACAAAGATTTTCTACTTCAGAAAATCCGGGAGCAGAAAAATTCAACAGGCCTAGGATGGATCATGCTACCAATGACAGTCTCAAAATAGGACATTTTAAAAAGAGTTGTTTGGATGCATGAAATTTATCATAACAGAGAGGATTGTCTTTGGTGCAGCACCCTTTCAGGAAATCTTACAGTATTAATCCCACAGGAATTTTCTCCATGCAAACACTGATGAACAATTTGAAAAAAGCAAACAGACTGTGATGAACTGTCCAAAATCACCCTTGTAGCTGACTTTGTGTTCTGCAGAAGACTAGGACAGTTGGAATTGAATAATAATGTTTTCCTTTTCATTTGTATATCTCATGTTAGGTTTGAAAAATGTTCTATAGGATTGTCAAGTCCTTGCAAAATGTTGCTAAATGTCTTTTTCCCATGTGATGGGAAATGAATGTGGATGGCAAATGGTAGCCCACGTGGCTGGTAAACGAAATCAGTGATTTGAGAGATGGGAGAGAGGCCTGAAGATGCCTGGAAAGTCAGAGGCAAGAATGAAATCCAGCTTCTAACCCCTGGGTCATGCAGGCCTGCCAGCTCTCAGGAAATCTTTGTAAACCTTCAAGAAGTTTTTGGCTAAGAATCCTGATGTAGGAAAGAGAAAAAGAAAATCAGCATAGTTTAGATTGATCTTGCAGTTCTGAGAGAAAGCTTTAAAGGTGTCAGGGATCTAATTGTGCCTTAATGATCTGTATAATGGAGCACAGTTACTTTGGAATATGCATTTCAGTCCAGCTAGGGGTTGTAAGAAGCCAGGTAAATTATGCAAATAATATAAAATGAGGTAGAATAAAGCATTTCTGTGGGTCCAATTCTTTGATGTTTTACAATTTAAGATCAAGATATTAATGTGCAATGATTCAAACAGCTCAAAATACCCCACAAGAGAGAATTCATCCAAAAGTACTTATAAGCAATAATTCAGTCAGCTGGTGAACTGGGTGCTAATGATGAGCAAGGAAGACTTCCAGCATTTGAGAACTGTTAGCTGGATCACCTATTCTGATACTGAAGATAATTGCCTAGCAATATTTTTGAAAAAAACAAACTGAAAAACAGCTTAATCCCAGCAAGTGTTTATGTAGTTGAAGGAGAGCCCAGAAAGCTGCTGAGATCATAAAATTAAAGGTTATTTTTTGTTGGCTTTTATACTGGAGTTAACATTTGCAAATGTAATCCTTCAAATGCAGGGTGGGTCACACTGGCAGCCCCGAAGGGCATTAATGGCCTTTTGAGTCCCTGTCCAGCTGCTCCCACCTCTGCCCACGGTCAGGAGAGCCACTCCAGCCCAGGCAGGGCTGTGACTGTGACCCTGGCTCCTGGCTGGACCTGGACCTGCCCTGTAAGGAGCCTGTCTCCTGGGTTATCTCCTGGAAATATCTCATGGCTTTGTCTCCTGTCCAGTCTTTCCAAAATAACCTTTGCTGCCATATCCCAGATGTAGAAGTCACCACTAAACAGCTTCTCCAGCATTTTCTTGGATGGTTGACTGCTTCTGCCTGTTTTTCACTTTTTGGGCTAAAATGCTGTGGAGGAAATGTTCCTGAGTTCTGTGGAAGGAAAGGCAGCAACCAACACTCAGACCTTGCTGTTGGTGTGTTATGGATCCCTCAGAGTGGGAAACAGTGGATCAGCTGAGAATCAGGATTGAAGAAAGAGATATTCTCAAGGTTTCCAAACTCTGGGGAAATAAATCAGCTGCTGAACAGTTCTTAGCCAAAGAAGTGCCCATCTGGCCTCCTCCTGCACCCCTCCAGGGAAATCCTGACACCCCACAGCAGGGAACTGCCCTGACCAAGTAATTTGTGTTCTCTTCTTGCTTTGTGGGTGCTTCGATGAAGCCACTTCTAGTTGGGATCTTACCAAATGTTTGACAGTATTTGAATTTTCAGCTGGGCTCTGGGAGGCTGATTTGGGTCAGTGGAGCACTCTTCAATTACAGTGACTGGAAAGTCAAGCATATGCTTCTTTTCTGGAGACACCTATAGTACCAGGGAAGAGAAGGAAGTTTCTTAAGTATCTTAGGGAAAGAAAAGGAAATAATCAAATGAGCATTTTACTCATAAACCAGAAGAATAACAAGCTAATTAAAAAGTGACAGTTACATACACACACACACAAAAGAAGCCGGAAATGTATTTGGGATTTTTGTTTATTTGCTTGTTTTTCACATGAAAACTCAATTTACTTTTTGCTGAAACATTACACATCAAAAATACAGCTTTTTCTTTTACGGCATATTTAATGCCAAAGCACATCTAACAATACATCTCCTTGCCCAGTTGCTTCCATGGATTTCCTGGGAAGATGGAAATCTTTGGTCCAAACCCAAACGATAACCTCTGTATTAGCAGAGTGGAAAAATACAAGATTTTGTTGTTTGTCTGCAGCTGTTGGAAGTGTCTCTGAGATTCCTCTTATTTTCAAGAAGAAGAAGAAAACTACAGGTGTGGGAGATTTAGACAATGCAGCTTTGTGACCACAGGCTATTTATTACCATTGCAAAGCAAAGAAAAATACTGTTTACTTTTCAATTAATTACTGTATATTCCCACATATGACAATACTTTAATGGGAGCTTACACTAAATCTCTGTGGTAATTTTCTCTGTCTCTTTGGGCTTAGGATCTTATGAAGATTTTGGTGATTTGTTTCAAAATCCATTCTCTTGTGGACATCTAGGAGTTTTGTGATGTCAGTTGCTTTACTTATTCTTACTTGCTGCAAAATGTGCTAATTAGTTTTGAAAACAACTTCACAAATTATTGGGAAAATAGAAAAGCAATTGCTTTAGTTACCATTAGAAAATAGTGTGGACAGGAATGGTGACTGAAGATTTGTCCATGATAATTAAAGCAACACATGAACAGCCTTATGCATTTCTGTTGTCATCAAAACCATGCACCCTGTTTTAATTCAGCAGCAGTAACAACAAAACAGACAAACAAAAAAAGCCAAATTCCATGAGTAATGCATTGTGTGTCATGATTTTCCTAACTGATACCACTGCTGTTGGTATTGCTACAATACTAACAAGTTTATTATCAATTCTGTTTTGTGGTTCTGCACATTTGTCAGATAATATCCAGAACACAAAATACTATTCAGTAGAAAACAGCAGTAAAATTACTGTATAGTTTCCTCCTTCCTTTTAATTAATCAAAGAAAAGACTCTGGGTGGAACAGAGCTGATTCTGGCTAAGGGACAAAGATGAAACATTTAACTACCCATTGGATTACTTCAACCAAAACACACATGAAGCTGAGTGAAAGCAGTAGGGGAAAGCTTCTCTAAGCACAGGGAAAACTTGAAGTGGAAGTGAGGTGAAAAAGAGAGTTTGGGGGCTGGGTCTAGAGGAACAAAATTGGTAACTATAGTTTGGGGGGAGTGCAGACTTTAGGGTTCTATTGCTATGGTGAGATCTTCTGTGCTTAATACTTGGAGATCAGTCCAAACCCAAACCAAGTTCAGAATGACATGAAAATGCTTCAGCTTTACTGTATAAATATACTGTATAAATAAACTCGTGAGGAAGAAAGAAAACATCTTGGTAGGAGATGAGAGAAAAAGGCCCACTACCACTTTGACAGGTGGAGAACCTGAGCCTTATTCTGAGATCCCACAGGCAGCAGAAGGGCCATGAGTTCAGGGAGGTTGCAGGGTCCCAGAAAAACTGAATCACTTTCAAAGGGTTTCAAGGAGAGTTAGACAGCTCAGAAGTCTCCTGGTTTATTCTGGACTGAGGTCCAGGGAAGTCTGTGAAAATGCTTGTGTTTTCTGTAGTGGATTCAGAAGGACAGCCAAAATATTCTTACAAAACCTTTTCATGGCACATGAAAAGAAAGCATGCAGCTAACTGTGAATAGCCAGCTATTGGAAGTAAACCTGAAGGATAAGGATTTACAGGGGTGAATCACAGCCTACCCACTGCTTGTCTCCTGTCTTTTATGCCTCAGACCACTTAACCTGAGCTCTGTCATCCAGCTATTCTTATTGAGCCAGTAAATTCCACCTAATCAACCAGTTTTGTCACATTGCTCTGATATAGCTGCTAATTTCATCAAAAGAACATCTTTCCTGCAGAGAAAAAACATACAGATATTTCTTGTGCCAGTTTTTGAGTGATCAGCTGCTTTGGGAACTTCTTTCCCTTTAGCAAAATTCAGTTAATCCTATACCTGTAAGGAAGGGCACGTCCATACCTAACTCATGCATTCTAAGTGCTACAGATATTAACAATGGTTGACCCAATCCTTTTCTGCTAAGATCACCTTCCAAAGCATTTGTTCCTTAGTTGTGTAAAAAGACTCATGTTTTACCAATGTTATATGATTTGTGTGATTCATTGCTCACACCTCAATATGAGACCTTCTCCATTTGCTCCAGGTGAAGCTGAGTTGCTGGCTTAATTAGCCAGTTCACTGAAGAGGATAAAACCTGAAGGAAGAGGCTGATTGTGTTTTCTCTATGGGTCTTTGTGGGAAGAAGATGCCCTCTTGATAAGGTATTGTTAAAGGTGAGTGATTTTTTCCAGATCTGCTCAGACCAGAGAAGAGAAACCCAGAAGTTGGCTGAAGTGGTTATGTGCCTGAAGGTTGGGTATGTAAATATACTGTAGTTCTGACTACTCTTGGTATCTCCTGATTTTGGAGAATGTTGAAGATGTTTGGTTGAATGGCATATATATAAATACTGTGCCTTGGTTGGGTGATAATGGTGAACTACAGCTTATTCATCACTATTCCTAAGGAAAATCAGATATTAGCTCTTGCTATGGGATCCCTTTATAGGGCTGATTTGGGAGCCCTTTATGCTGTGCCAAATATTAATTGGCAAAACTCCAGATATGGATGTAGGCTTCTTACCCTGCTGAATAGAGGAGATCCAGTTCACTTCTTCTTTCCCTGAAACAGTAACTTCTGCAGCAGGTGTGGTACTTGGATTTAGATCACATTTACTGGAGGCTAATCCTCTTGCAGGAGATGTTGATGCCTGTAACAGGGCTCTAGGCAAATGTGGCAGGGATTTGGAGCATTGTACTATGTTTGCTTCTTAATGTGGAAGAGATTCTGTAACTAAAATGTTTGTCTCCAGGTGCTCTTCATGGTCTACTTAAAGTAAGCATTTTCTTGTTACATTACTGCCTGCCTCTCTGCACAGTTCCAAAATAGTGATTAAAACCTGCAGTGACTCCAGCCTTTCCTCTGGAAAAAAAACCCCATCTAATTCTAATAAGAGTGTTTATACCAAGATTCACTGAAGCAGTTCTGAGTCTTAGTAAAATGAATCTATGGAGGAGATCCTGAGCTTTACCCCAAATTATGTGGGTTTGTCATCTAAGATTAGATGTTTTGAATCCTCCCCTTAGAAGGGAGGATCAGTGCTTCTGTAGGAAAATATTGGATTTTAAATAAAAGTAACAAATAAAATTGTTTATTGGCAAGGCACATGGCAGGAATGTCATAGGAACTTCTTGCTCTCCCACATCCTTTTATTTTCTCTGCCTGGGGTTTGTGACAGGAACTACAGAAGTTGTTCTATCCAGAGATGTAAGCCTTACTTTCACTATACCTTGGTGTAACTACTGGATTTGTACTTCAGTGTTGATTGGAACCTTTGCTTGGAAGACAAAAGATGCTGGAAGATGTAGGATGAATTCTGACCTGGAGATTAACACAGTTCCTTGTATCATATGCTGTCCCCTGAACTTGGCAGCCTGAAACCTATTCTAGTTTCAGGGTAAGGGCTGTAAAACAGATTAAGTTAAGCTTTATAGGACACGATGAGCAAAGAATGCATCAAACTTCTTTTCAAAAAGTGAAGGTAGAATTCATTTAGTGCAGCCTGCTTAATTAGCAATGAGCTTTTTAGTGATAGAAAGTCTGTAGTGTAATAGAGGTACAAATTTAATATTTTGTATTGTTATTTTTTTTTCCTCTTGTGTGTTAAATGACACTTTGCTTTCTTGTCAATATGTTTGTGAATCAAGAATTCTTAACCAACTAAACCCTTTGTTTTATTGGCATGCTGGTTATAGTAGCAGCCAGAGGTTTTTGTTTAACTGAAATATGAGAAGCCAAGACTTGTACTCAAGTTTTAGTTTAGGGAAATGTAATAGACATCTTTCATATCAATTCAATTTGAATTTTCAGATAACTTACTGATGAAAGGTGATATAAATAGTGGGCACTCCTCTGAAATCTTCAGAGCAGGGTTGCTGCAACAACAAAATCCTGATGCAGGGTTCTCTGCAGGTGATGATAAATGGAGTGTATTACTCAGCAGGGAGTGGGTCTTCCTCAAAGAGTTGAAGGATAATGCACTGAGAGTGGAGGGAAATAAGGCTTTTTGTGTGTGTGTATGTGGTAGGGTTTCTTTTAGTCTAGTATGTATCAAGTAGCCTCAAATAAATCAAAAATCTCAGCCTTATGCAAAAATTCAGGAAAATACTGTGTTAAACTAAGTAGGAAAAATGAGGTGTTGAAAGGGTGAGGTTGACTGAATGGAATAACTGTATGAATAATATATTGTTTGGGTTTCTAACAAACACTGCTGTGTGAAAAATGGTCTTTCACTGGATGAAGACCTTATTCAGCAGCCCAGCTTTGAGAAGTTGAGCAAACAGGTAAATGCCCAGTACCCATAAAGGAGTGTGCTGCAGGAAGGAGTAAATGAGTGTGTGAGGCTGTCGGACCTGCTCAGGGAACTTGGCAGATATTTACACATGATCAAGAGGGGGCTTGCAGAGCTGCTGGGGGATGTGTTCTGGATCTCTGCTCTCCCCCCTTCTGCCACACTGTGGGTCTGTACCTGTTCTGGTTTATCCACTTGACATCTCTGTAACTGCTTCCATCTGAACATCTTCATACTCTTTCACAAAGAGAGAGGAATTAAACTTTTTTTTCTTGCCAGTGGAATACCCCATATTTTACTTTTAAAATAGAGGTTAAAGCATTCTGAAGTATTTTAATGATCCTTCTTAAAAGGAGAGTAAGGCATCAACGGGCATATGAAGGAATTACTGGTGGTGACCCAGAAGGGCTGGCTGAACAGGCAGAAGACATAATCTGCAAGAGTATCTCCAAATGCAGGGTTGGCTCTTGGTTCAACAGTGAGTCTCAGGTCCAATGCATTTAGACAACTCCAGACCCAACATAATGATGACTTGCTGGTATCCACCCTGCACGTGCTTCTTGTGACTGCTAGGCTCAACTGAGTGCCCCCAAAGTGGCTGTGGAATTCTGGGCACAAATTCTGCTCAGGCATATCCAAATATCCACTGTTAAACTCTGGTGCTTCAAAACTGTTCTTGGTGCCCACAAAAAACATCTCCTTGGGGTGATGTGTATTCCTGCAGGCGTTCAGGCCATTCCAAAGACAAGTGAAGCCTTGCAAGTCTGACTGGGACACTACAACCACCCACATTGGCTTCATTGCTTTGGTGATAAGAAATGTTGGTTCCCTCTGTTCTTTGTGAGTTGCAAGACACAGCATTGCTGTATAGGATTGCTTTTACCCTTGAGCAGTCATTTGCATAGTGGGAGATGGTCCTGCCCATATTGAAAGCAAATGTGACAGTTGCCTGCAAGCTGTTGGAGCCCTTTGCAGGTGAACCAATATGGATTTTTTCCCCTTGTAAAAGGTGCTATGTTAAGGATGCATCATGCACCCTGTCAGACAAAGTTAATGAAATTACTCATGACAGTTCTGCTCTGACCTGCTGAGCTGATGTGAAGGCTGGTCTGAAGAAACATGAAAATAAGTCATTGTGCTCTGTAATGTTTTTATTTTATTTTAAATGAGCTTGCCCTATTAATTTTCTTTCCTTGTTTTTTTGAGTCTGTGCTATTCTGTTTCTCATCTGGAATTACTCTTATATAACATCAGGCTTCAGATTTATATCTTGGGGACCCTTATGCTTTCTTGGAGCTGATTGTGTTTTGAGAAGATGCAAAATCTGCTTGAATACAAGTAGGTTTTAGGGGGTTTGATTAGAGCTGAGGCAGTGTGTGGTGCTGGCAGTGCCATCCATGATCTGCCTGCACTGATGGGGTGTTTGATACATAATTCTGCTGTAGTCCTCTGCTGGGGACTCTATATTCCCTTTCTCATTTTCATGCCCTAAAAATGTGTTTGTCTTGACTTTGAGAGCAGCTTTTGCTTGTTAATTTTTTAGTCTCTTTCATCTGATTCACAAGTGATCCATTATTATTGAGATACTCTGATGGCAGGGCCCTGGGGCATGGTGTTTTTAATGTATGACAAAACTTTACTGTGTGTTTAAGGGAATTATATATTTTAATGAAATTAAAGAATTTCAGGTTAGTGTGGTGCCTCTGTGGGAAGGAATAAGATGAAGGGTCACTGGAGTACTTGTTGGAAGGTGATCAAGAATTCTCTCCTAACACTTGGCAGCACTGAGTGCGTGGAATTTTTCTGTGAAGGTCAGGAATGATGTTTAAAGTATTTTGACAGTTCCTGATAATGCAGCTCTGTGTCTGAGGAGAGGTGATCACCTCTGGTTGTGCCTGGGTGCAGCACTGGGTGGGTCCTGCCCAATTTGTCTGAGGAGGGTGTGCAGGCAGGGGGGACAGATCCCTTGCCAGATATTTCCAACATTTTTTGGGTAGGCTTGCTTCAAAGCTGAAGGGATTCAGTGCAGGGTATATTCAGGGATTGTGTGGGTGTGCTCCCCACATTTAATTGACATTTAGACTCGTGGTCTGGATGTTCAGTATGAGGTTGCAGTAGGAACTTCTGAGTCTGGGATGAGGGAATTATGGTTGAATTTTCTCACACAGACTGCCTTGGTTTTGATGGAGTTCCTTGTTGGCTTTAATTGCAACAGGATGAAATGATGTCAGCTATGTTTTGATCCCAGTTTTGTGGGTTTGCTACAGATGTTTGACAATGCAGTGACAGTATCTTGCTTCTGCTGTTCTCCTAATTGGTTTCAGTGAATAGAGGAATTCTTTTCCTTTTCCTCCTGAAGTGACTGGGAACACCTGCTCAAGTTTATTTATCAAGTCTATCTACCTATACAGGTAGAATTTGGGGAAAAAACCAAACCTGCAGAACAGCAAACTCTTATTTTTTTTCTAGCCTTCAGTATGAGAAATTGGCCATGGACTATTTTCTAAAAAGCCTATTTGTCTTTCCTTATTTTAACCTACCTCATGGGGAATTTAGGTACTTGTCTCTTGTGAACTAAGCAATGTGACTCAACATTAAGCAACTTAGAAAACATTGTGTTTCAGCCTAGTCTGTAGTGAGCAGACAATTGATGGGGCTTCTTAATTTTTAAGAAAGTAATTGTCATGAGAGGTAGCCCTTGCTACTTGGTCAGGGGATTGGTCTTTACTTGTTTTCATCAAAACACTCAGACTTTCTGAATAATGTCCTGAAGGGAAATGGTTCTTGGCAAAGGAGTTCTTAATTACATTCTATTTCAAATTTATTTTACATTCTGATCTTTATAGCAAGCAAGTGTAATGGGTTACTTCTGAGAAACTGGCATTGTGGCCTGCCCCTTGGGGATTTCTGGGGCGGCACAGAGAATTACAGCTGCTATTAAACTTCTTGCAGTAATCACAAATTGAAAACACAAGAAGCCAGGAAAAGTGTCTTGCAATTATCTTTGAGTCACAAACTTGCAGCAATGCCTAATTCACCTCTAAATTAGAAAGGAGATGTTCTAGTGCTGAGAAACATGCCTGCATATTTTAGTGACATGGTTAATTGCTTAGATGCTTTCAATCTGCTGTCACTTAGTGTTGACGTTATCTGCATACAGTATTTTAATTAGTACAAACAATAATTAGGTGACAATGGTGAAGTCTTCAGCAAGTATGAATCAGTATCTGTTTATATACCTTACTAGATTCACATGGGAAATAGTGTAGGGAATACTTAACAACCTCTGAAAGAGGATAAAAATATTCCTGTTTGTAAATATGTACTAATAAGACTGGTGGTGATGGAAAATACAAATAATGGATGGAGTACCTTGTCTTGAACAACTCCTTTCTTGCTCTGCTGGTGGAAATACTGTTTTTCTAGCAGCTGGATAATGAGCATAACTGTTGTACCTTCCCCCTTTGAGTGCTGCAGCTATGCCATGGAAAACAGATTGTACTCCAAATGCAGCTATGGTTCAGGAAATCAACTTTGTTTTCCTTGTAGAAGGTCAGCTGGGGCCAGAGTGGGAACTTGGGTTTCCTGGCAGGGGTCACCTGGGCTGTTCCCAGAAAAATCTCTTTGCTTGGCAGGGGGTGGTGCCTCTCAGGCTCCTCTCTGGGAATTGCCTTGTGGTAGCAGTGACTTTGGTGAGGGGCAGAGCTTTGCCTTTGGCTTCAGCTCCTTCTGGGCACCAACTCCTGCTGCATCAGCAGCAGAGCTCCTGTTGGGTGCTGGGCTCAGCCTGGTGGGGTGGAAGCTTCAGAGCTTGGAGTGAGCTCTGACTGAGAGCTATAAGATGCTGTTGGCTGAGAAGGACAGCCCTGCTCCTGACAAACACCCCTGAGGCTTAGCATACTCTCCCAATAAGCTGGACACGATGACATTTAGAATAACTCCAAAACCTGACTGACAGCAGCTCTGCTTTTGCCTAAAGTGATGTGAAGCCATCATGCCTCATGGAAGAGTTTCCTGCTTTTGTTTCTCTGGAAAGGCCACTTCCTGCTGGCCCTGGATTGGCACCATTTAATTTCTACTACATGTGTGGTGTTAATGAAAGCTTCCCAAAGAGAAAATGGCTTCTGACATTGCAAAGCATACAACTCCCTTACTGCCACTCTGTGACATGTCTGAAGCTATGCTGCCAGTCTGTGTGCTCTGTCCCTGCATGAAATGAAGTTTTTGAGTAAACTTCCTCTGAATTTTGGCAACCCTGTAAATTGCTGGTACCAAAAGAAAACTCCTTTTGTTTGTAATAAGCACAATGTTTATACTTATGTGGTGGTCAGAGACATTTTAATAAAGACTTGCCTTGGAAATCACTGCTGAATTAGGCAATTTTGTGCATTTGCTGACAGCTGTAGTGCAGAATTATTAATGCCTTTTGTGAGTTACTTCTTAAGAGTATGGGATTTACTTCTCAAGGAAAAAACAATAGGAATAATAGTCATTACCAATTCCCTGGACAGCATCTAATTTCAAGCCTGAATTTCAATGTATAAAACAATACCTGAATAGAAATAAATCTTTAGATGTACTCCGGGAGGACTCTGACTATTAGAGCAATTAAAAATATAAGAAATAATAATTAATGCTTTCATCCTTTTAGTAAAACTCTGCATGTCCATTAACTAATTACTCTCCTGCCTGCTGATATTAAACTTAATGCTGAAACATTGCATTCATTTCCACAGCTACCATTTTGGTCTAGAAATAATTGTAATTATGCACACAGAAAATTGTAAAGCACTTGCATTTTTCCACACAGCACTGAGATGTAATTATTACTTGAGTACATGTAAAGAAGGGATTTAGGGTAAATAACTCTGAAAACCTTGTCTAAAGTATATAACAGTTCCTCTACAAAACAAACATTTCCATAGCCCCAGTGTTTTAGGTCAGGCTGTGACACTTGATGCTTTTATTTACTCTTTCCAATTTGACTACTTTCCAGGCAAAATTTTAGACTAGATTTTTCTGCTAGTATTTTCCTACTGATAGAACCTAAGACAAGCTCTGCTGATCCCAGAGCAGCCTGAGGTTCTTTTCTATGGCTCTCTGATACCTAATAAGTCATGAATTTTCCTTCTGAAACTTTTTCATAGCTCACTTGCTTGTATCCTCTTTCTTCTGTGTAGATTCTGGAATCCTTCACCTGAATGCTCCATTGCAAGTTTTTTACAAAAAAAACTTGGCACTCTTAAGCCTCCTACCCTTCTTGAGGCAAGGACCCCCTTCATTTTGCAGGACTTCCTAGGGAGATTTGCTTTGGCTCATCCTTGTGGGTTTCAAATAAAGACACTGGGCTGCTGATTTTCCTCTGTCATGAGAAGAACTGTGGGCTTCTCGGTGTGCTCTGGCTCTCACTGATGATGTTACCAGGCTGCTTCTGACCCCGGGCAGCCTGTGTTCACTCTGGGCCTGTCATGGCACAGCCTGGCAGCCTTGGAGCCAAAGGGGCTGTGGTTTGGAAGGCAGGCAGGGCTGATGGTGTCTGTATGTAAAGTTCCACTCTGTGGAGATCCCTCACTTTCAGCTGTCTGAGCAGTGAACCAGAAAGGACAGTGGCTTTTTTAGGCTTCATTGCTCCTTTTTTGCATCACGTAAATCCCCTAAGCATGGGGTCCCATAGCTTTTAACACAAAATGCCATGGGAAAGAAGTCTTCTTTCTGGAAGCTCATCATTACTGTCAGGTGGTAAGGTGACATTTATTTTTTGTCCATGTTACAGGACTTTTCAGGTGGACAAACTTCATTTCTCTGACCTGCATTGGATCTGTCATGCCATGCCCTGATCAAAAATGGCAGGTTTAAGAGTCCTTCTAACACTGCATCCTGACTTTAGCAAAGGTCTAAGTGAATGCTTGGGGAAGAGGAATGAATTGCCTTGAGTGTCCTCCTGTCCTTGTTTCTCAGCTCAGAGAATTTTCTGAGTTGGGAATGATTTCTATCTATATTAATCAGTAAAATCCTCTTTACATAATTTCTAGGGACACTTGCTAACATCAGCATACTTTTCCCAAGAAAGAATACCTTGCACCCTAAACCTGAACAATTGTTACCTTGTTAGGTAAAATTAATTTGTTTTTTATTAAATATAAACTTTTATTTTTTATCCTTATCTTGTCACAACAAAAAATACAGAGTTGGAAGCTAGATAGAGTATCCAAGTCCTGAGGCCATTATTTCTGCAAAGGTACTAGCCTGTAATATGGCTATTGAGTAAAACTGTGGTAGAAGAGTATTTTCATCATGGGATATCCCAGGAGTCTGTAGAGCAGAGGTCATAGAGGCTGAGTTTCTCCCCAGGTGCTTTCCATTTTCTTGACATAAAACTACTATTTAACTGGAGCTGTCAGACACAGAAAGAGAATTAAGATTGTGGCCAGGTCTTGGGCCAGGACTGGGAGAGCACATCCCCATTCCTCAGGCAGGAGACATGGGGCTGACATGTCTGCACAGAGAGGGCTGCAAAAAACAAAAGTGATACTCACAGAAGGTGTTTTTTGATTAAGACATACCAGGTTTGAAAGTAAAGGAAAATGTCTGGGGGAAAATTGAGTACAGCAGGATATCTTAAAATGAGAACAAGAAGTCACTCTTCTTGTGTGAGCTGACAAAAAGTTCTTGTGTCAAGGCAGTGCTGTAACACTCCTGAAGACATCTGTATCTTACTCTCTAGAATCTGCCTGTTTCTGTGATGACTGGCCCTGCTCTCAGCTCCTTGAAGGACCTGCCTTTGACTCTGCTGCTGCAGGCATTCTTGTTCCTGTGTCCTGCAGCCCGGTGATTTCTACTTTGCACATTTTGTGTGCTTGTTTTGCAGCTTCCAAGACCTCTATGTTCTCCCTTGTTTTGATCCTCTTGTTCACCTAGGCTCCTATCTGCCTCTCCAGGAGGCTGCTGCTGGGCTCCTGCCCCAGCCCAGAAAGAGCCACGGGCGTGTCCTGTACCACCGAGCTCTCCCTCCATTCTTTTCCTCTTCTGTGAAAGCAGCAGCACACTGCAGAAGTCTGCAAAGTTCTTTGGTATCACCTCCCAAGGTAGGCAAGCACACTTTCCTTCTCCAGGAGGAATAAACAGAACATGCTGGAGTTAGTGCTCCAGAGCTCTGTAGGTCTGCTTCGGTCTCACTCAACAGCGTAGCTCTCTGTAGGAACAGAGAGTTCTTTCCTTGAACTACTGGCTGGATTCTGAGGAAAGCTAAGAAGTTGAAGAAATTTAAAAGCATGCTTTTAAGAGTTATTTCTGTTACTGGTTTTCCTATTTAATAGGGGAAAAATGTTTCTTCTCTTCTCCATCCTTAGTAAAATTGGTATTGGAGCAGAGGACTGTGGACCAAGTCTGAATATTTACTTTCTTCCTGAACTAGTGCACTTCTTGACACTTATAGAATGTCTGGTTATTTTGGTGCTTTGGCTTTTCTTCTGAGTGGCAGAGCAGAACTGTCATCAGAAACACTAGGCTGAGGATATGTGTAACCTGATGGAAATTATAAATAACAGGCCACTTCAGGTGGAGCCTGATTGTCTAAGACATTTTAAATCAAAGTAGGGAAAATAAGTGGAGAGCTTTTTCCTTTTATCCTTGTCCTGGTTTGATTCGGTTCTCGTGGGGTTTTTTTCCCCCTTTTAGTGTTACTTAATAAGCCTTTTGAGCTTAACCCTGCTTTGCTCTTGGTTGGGAAATTTCAAACTGGCGAACATAAACCTCAACATTAATTGTTGCATTGGCTGGGAGACTGAGCTAAACCCGTGCCAGTCCTCTGTCTTGAAGACATAAAAATTCAAGGGTGTGGTTTTTTTGTGGTTTGTTTTTGTTGGTTTTCCCTGTTAAATACTACTTGTTTCTACGCCCAGCACAGGGCTTGAGTTTCTAATCTGGTTTACTTCTGACTGCTCTGAAGTGTGCTGATCCCAAGGAAGGCCTAGGTGATTCTTACACTTGCTTATTTTCTAGCACTGTTATAAAATGTTTTCTTGTGGGCCTTTGGACTGAGTTCCTATGGGTTTCAAATAGGAAACTTGTTGGTAAAAACAGGAGGTGTAGCTGCATGCATGTTTGTGCCAGTATCTTCATGCACAATTAGCGCTCTAATACTCATAAAATTTCTTAAACATCGTTTCTGTTTATAAATATTGAAGCCTATTGGTTTCCATGTTGCTGTGGAATGATCCTTTAGTTGTAATTTAATGTAACTTTGGGCTGCTTCTGTACTAAGGCAATATTTCCTGCTGTGTTTTGGCGTTTCCTCCAGTATCACCAAGATCCAAGCCAAGCTAAGAAAATGTGCATGTGTTTGGATGAAGCTTCCATGGTGAGGGTTTGGAGAGGCCCTTATGCTAAGAAAAGATGCACCCAGGATTTGAACCAAGCTCTTGTGGTCCCTTAGGCAAGACTTTGTCATCAGGAAAATTCCCCATTTCTTAGTGACAGAATCAGTTACATTTTTCCTGTTGCACTCACTTTTTTCACTTAGCTGACCTGCCTCTGTTTTATGTAGGAACCTGGTTTAGTCAGAGACCTTTTTCTTCTTCCAACTGGGAACTGACTAATCAGTTGTCAGCTGCTGCCATGGTTATTTTCACTCAACTTGAAATAAAGCAGCTGCCTCTGGAGTTGGTGGGATTTCATCTGTGTGTAAATCTAGAGTACAGCATTTAAATACAGGCCGTAGGCTTTGACTGGCAAGAAATAAATTGGAAAGGGAGATTGTGGTTTCTTGTGGAGTGGTGAGGCTGGCCATGGGGACTGCTGAACTCTGCCACCTGACACCCCAGCAGAGGCTCTGCTGCAGGTGGTGCCTTCTGGCTGAGCTGCTTGGTTTTGCTCGTTAGTTACAGTTTAAGTGAGACGCCTGAGATACAACACAGTGGGAATGGAGAGGATATGAAGCACTGCTCAAATTGATTTTGGAGACAACATCTGCAAGCATCTTTTCCTGTCTCCTCTTTTTTTCTCTCCCTCGTTTCTTGCTCCCTTGGAAATAGAGTTGTTTGTGGAGAGATGTTTGAGTTTGCAATGAGTGAGGAGGAAATGCCTAAGCAGGGAAACATGGAAAAGTAAAGTGACTCAGTAAAAGTTGATGCTGAATCCATTTTACGTGGTGTTATATCAGTTGCTGAAATAAAGGGAAAGGCAGAAAAGTTAAGGAATTGGATAAACCAGCAGTGCATCAGTTTCTGTCTGAGCTGGGTGGAGAATTGATGTTGCCTTGTGGGATAATGCACTGCCCTGTCCAAGAGAGATTTATGAGGCTCAGTAGCAGTCAGTCTTTCCCAACAAACTGTGGGAAGGAAAAGTCATATCTGCCACTCAAACCCTGGACTGAGTTCTAGTCACAGCCATGCTCATGGGGGGAAAAAACTCAGATTTATTTTGATTTTTTTTTTCAATTATTATTTGTGTGTGAGTGTAAAATGTACCTCTCCTGAACCGCTATATCCATCATGAGCTTGGATAAGGCAGTAGTATTAAAAAATCTTTATTTTGTAAGATGGAACAATTAAATAACCAGATTAGAAATCTTGTCATTTCTCTTTGTGGGTAAATTCATCATGAAGCTTGAAATAAATGTTTTAAAACAATTTTGTTGGTCAAACATTATCAAAACAAGTCATTTTAGTGCTGCTTCATTTAAATATATTGTTTTCAAAGATTTTCTTTCATCAAAAACCCAAAACAGTTAATGAGAAACTGTGCTCTGCCTGTATGAAGTTTGATGGGTTAGTGAAGGAGGCAGTCAGCCCCTGGGGATTCGATTCTATACAGAAAATGAATATCTTGTATTCTCTGCTCTTATTTATGATTTAATTAGTAGGCAGAAAAGGCTTTTTCTCCCTCCAGATCCCCTCACCCTGCCCCAGTTTTTCACTTGATTATGCAAGTCAGAACCTGAGAAAACAAGTTGTCTAGGTGATATGCAGTATAATAGATTTACAAACTTATTCAGGTCCATCAATAATGACTTTTCTAAGGCTTTAGAGTTCCTTCATAATAGGGTTGGAAAACATAATACTGTGCTTTCCCTGACTGAAGTAATAATTGTCCTGGCTGCTCTGTCTGCTGAAGTTAATGTCTTCCCTGGTGTTAGTGGCAGCAGGGAAGACAACAGGCAGAGACTAATGCCTTTACAATGTGCTTCAGGCTGGGAGTGTCAGGAGCAGTGTGGGCTTGAGGATTGGGTTTTACTGGGAAAAACTGATTGATCCTGGTGAATTTTATGTTTAGGGAACAACCAGAGAAACCTGAGAGTGTGCAGGTGTTTGATCAGTACTGTGTGTTCCATTGCTGGCTTATGCAGCCTTGATTTCACCAAAAGCAGTTCTAATGCCAAGTGCAGATGCAATCCATTGTACTTGGCCTGAAAATAGTGAGAATTGGGCACTTTGGTATTGTGCTGAATGGAGGCCCAGGTAAGTGGGTTGACAGCTGCCCAAATCAGACTGCAGGGCACAGGCAGGGACAAACTGTGCAGTAAAAGAGAGTGACTGTGGCAGCCTGAGCTGCACCACTGCTCCTCACAGTGTCACATGCACTCTCTGTAGGGTGTAGTTCTGCCCCTTGGACAGAAAAGCTGTGATTGCAAACTTGGCTCTGTGTGGGATGCTGTGGCTCTCCTGAATAATCCTCGTAGGGTTTTGCCATGTTTCCCCATAGTGCTGGCTTCTCTAGTAATTCCAAGGTGGAAATTGGCATTGCAGGCTGGCACATGTACCAATTCTATCTGAACTTTTGGCTTAGCTGGGACTGCATCTCCAGGCCTGCATGAGGAGTCTTTTGCTGCCTGACTCTTTAAATAAAAGGGAAAGGGGGAAAATAACCAAGCAGCTTCTTGTTTGCAGGTGGCTGTTTGAGAGGAGCCTGTAGTAGCTTCCAGCCTACTATTTCTGTACAGATATATGTCAGCAGAAATTGTCATAGAGGATAAAAATATCTGGAGCAGGAATTAGGAAAAAATGTACAAAACATAATTATCATCCTCATCCTGCAGACTCTCCTGAGCTTGTGAAATGGCCTCTGAGTTAGTCAGCACAGCTCACTTCTGTAGGTCTCCTAGGTGTTATTGTTCTTTAAATTTCAAACAAAATGTCAGAAAATTATTTCTTCCTGTGTCTTCTGGAGCTCCTGCCTCTAATCATGTGAACAATTTGCAGTATTGAAGGAAATAATCAAGCAGCACTTCTGGATGCCTAGTGAGCATTTCATGGAACATTGCAGTGATGACAGAGCCAAAGGAAAAAAAATGAAAATAATATTCTAAAATAAAATAAGTGATTGATGTTCAAGACTGCACTGAAACAATATCAGGAAGAAACAGGTGCTGGGATAACAAAACCCTCAAGTAGGAGGGAGAATAAAAAAAGAGGACTGGAAGGGTACCAAAAAAGAGAAATTTCTTTTTAGAATACAAGGAAGAAGATAATTGATGGTGATACACAAGGTGAAAGAGGAAAGGACACGATGATCTGTGAATGTAACAAAAGCAACATTAGACATCTGCTATTCCCTGGGAACTAAACATGCCTTTTAGACATTAAGGATAAAAAACCCCCAAAAAAAACAGAAGGAAGGAAAGTGAGAAAAGAATGAGTTCAGTGCCATAAGATACTGCTATAAAATAGTTTAATCTTTAGTTACACATATTCAAGGGTCCATGGGATCATGAAGACCAGCAATGAAATTTAGATGTGCCTCTACTGACTCACTTGAGCAGGTTGAAACCTATTCACTTCTGTGGTATTAAGTTGAAGCTGCAGTTTGATCCTCATCAGGTTGAAAAGGATGTGTCTTACAGAAGAGAGGAGGAGAACAGCTGGTGCTTTACAGTGTCCTGGGATGGAGATATTCAGTCACATTTGACTGAAAGTTCTTGGGGCACTTTGAGCATGAAAAGGAGTGAGGACCCACCTTACAATCAGATCAGGTTGTGCAGGGGGAAAAATGGGTCACAGAAATGTGGCTTGGGCACCAGATTGATGCCTTGAATAGGATGGCATGTAGAGGTCTCCAAGTGCACAGAATATTCTGTCTGTAGAGAACTTGAGTCCTCTCCTGCAAGAAGTAAAAACATTAACTTGTTAGAATACATGAGTTGACTTTTGACCCCTGTGAGGTTCATTTAAAGTGGTGGGGACTGAGCACTTGTAATCTCAAATAGTTGAGTGAATCAGTGGATCATTTTATTCTGACTAGTCTGAACATGGAGAATTGATCTTGGGAAAAAAAACCCAATTCATCTTGTAACTGAATGATATATTTTGGCAGAAAAAAATCAAAATCTCTCCTTTGTCAGAGCTGACAAGTAGATTGGTCTGCAAAAATGCAGGGAAACAAGGCAAATTGTTTCCAAGGTCCCATCAAAAGCTCTGCTGGATTATACAAAAGCTTTATAAAAGATGTGTAAAAACTCAAATCATGTAAAGGAAAGGAGAAATTTTTTGTCATAATTTTTAATAGGTCATTGGTCTGACTTAGGTTTGTAGGCAAGGGAAAATGCCATTTTGACTCTGGTAGACTTTGTGTCAATTTAAGTGACTAGATACCTTTAGGATAGAAAATGCCTGACAAATCAGAGTATTGATAAAAGACCTGAAGCATTTAATCAAGCTTTTCTGAACCAAGGAGACATGTAATTCTCTGGCTTTAGTTCTTGGGAAAGTCTTGGAATGACTGCAGTAGATGACACCCAAACATAACAAAAAGGAAATGTTGGTAATTTTACTAGGAAATGTTGATAATTTTACTAGCAGACTTTGAATTTTAGTTAATTGTGTTTTACCATTAACTTTTTTATATTGCACTTTAAATCTGTGACCCAGACTGTTACTCCTGTTACTGGAGTCTTGGCTCCTATATCTTCTTTTCATGAGGAATAAGATTAATTGTCCCAGTTGCATTGAAAAGGGTCCTTTATATTGGTTGGTGTGACATCCTGCAAACCATTCCTTTGTGCAAATTCTTGAGCTAGTGCCTGTATGGCAGATTCTAGAGTCAAGAATCTGAAAATCAGGTTAACAAATTGGTATTTGTGTCTCTTTGGTCGTGGTCAGATGAAATTTGAGAATACCTGAGGTTTTTACGAGAAACTGATATAACTTGCAGAGTGCTATAGACAAATACTCTTGGGGGAAAAGGATCTTGTTGGGCTTGACAAAACAGCTGAAAGATTTGAGGGCTAAGTCTTGCAAGTATATTATTTGTCTGAATTTGATTAATTAAAAAATACCTTGCAAAAATATAATTGTTAACTTTGGAGGGTATTTGGAAACATTTTTTTCTGCCTGGGATTAAGTTGTGAATTTTTTCTTGCTTTTCTTTTCCAAATATGTTATTTCTTTTAATTATTGGGATAAAGAAGGGAGAAATCAAACACAAAACACATGCTTGCTGATATTGCAAGGAGTGAGCTGGATCTATTTCAATGTCATGAAGACTCTTTCTGTCCTTGAGTCACAAAATATTTGAGCAAACAGATCATGCTAGCTTAGCTCAACAAACCTGTGCTAATGTGGCACTGAGGCTGACACAGAGGAGGGTTTTGTAAAGGCCATGAACACCAGTCTATCTTTGTCAGCCTCTGAACTCTCTACTCTGAGATTGCTTTTCCACCCCAAACACCTGGGAAATGTTTCAAATCTATTTTCACTTGGAGTCACAATAGGAGCAGTTAGGAGTAACTAACCTTCCCTTTCTCGTGAAACTCTTGCAGCCCATAACTGGAAAATTGCATCTTTGAGGGAAGGGAGTTGCCATCCTGTTGCCTGAAGTGGGATGTCCTGTGTGAGCTTTCTGTTGCTTTCTGGCCGTTGCCTTGAGAGTGCTGCTTTAGCTGGAGCAGTTCAGCTGCATTTGTATAACTCGGCTGCAAGCTTTTATCCTCTCAATGTTGCTGCATTTTTTTGTCTCTTTCTTGGATTTAACAAATCATCTCATTTAAATGTTTCATTTAGGAGCTTTGTCATGTGGCAATGACACACTTCTGTGGCTTTATGGAGGAGAAATGCAGTGGAGAAGAGAACCACAGAGTGTCAACAACGACACCAAATAAAACCATAATCAGTATCCCATAATTACTGTGCTCTTTCATCCAAGCAATGATTGTGTTGTATTCCAGAACCTCAGGAAATGAAGCTTTCAATAATTCATTCTGGGCTTGGGCTTCCTTCTGAGATGATAACGCAGTTTCTAATTGCTGTGTGTGTCTGTGGGATGGTTTCAGGTAGTGGGCTGCTCATCTCCAGTCAGCTGCTGTTCAGAGGGGGCACTACTGCCTGAAGGCATTGATCTGCTCTGTGATCCTGTCCCACCTCCTGTAGCTGGTGGTGTTTAGTCTTTTCCTGTTCTCCTTCTCACTCCATGGCCCCTGTGGAGAACAGGACCACCACTTCTCCCACCTTGTTTATCAGGTGCCATCCACTTCCCTTCCTGCAGCAGAGTGGTACTGAAAGAATTTCCAGGGACTTTTTGCTGTATTCTTTTTGAGTTCTGAAGTGACAACCTTTCCTTCTAGACTGATAACAAAACCTTTTTACTTTGGACCAATGCCTCTGCTTTCCAGCAAATGATTTGGTAGTTGACCTGATTAGAAAAAGAAATGCAAACCCCACAAACAAAAGCAATGGCTGGTGCTCTCCATTTGCTATATCTTTTGCCTGGGATGTTTCAGAGATGCTATCTAAAAGTGACTCTTCATTACATCATGCAAGCTGATTCAATTTTTCTTTGACGAGATCAAGTCTCATTTTTCTCCACTGCTTCTTTCACTATCACACTTTGAGAGGGAAAGAGTCCACGGAGAATTTGAAAAATAAAATCTGAGAAATTGCTCTGCTTATTATCTCATCCTCATCTTTTGTTCTCTGAATAGAAAAAGCTTTTCCCTGCCTCTTATATGTGGATATAAGAGTATGAAAATAAGTGCAGTACTTGATGTCAATTATAGTCATACTGTTTAAATGCAAATTCTGTTCTTGTCAGGCTGATCCAATAAGATGAATAGAGGGCATTTATGTAAATAAGCATATTGTAATAAGACAATGAAGTATTTGTAATTTTACTTGTTAGCATTTTCCTTTCTCCCAGAGGATGAGTTGACTAGGTTTTTAGGAACACAGGTGAGGGATGGGAGTGGCACTTGACATTCAGTGTTTGGGATAAAATTGTATTGAGGCTGCAGACTGAAACAAATCAGATTCATTAGAAGCCCAGCAAAAGAATTGGCTTGCAATTTCTCATTAGCATCATGCAAATAGGAAAACTGTAGGGAAGCAATCTAATGTCAACCTTCAGAGACATGAAGCAGAGATGATTTTTTGAGTATAATAACACTTTACTTTTTTTAGAGTTGGGAGGTTTATTTCCCTCTTTAGATATTTATTATAAATATACCCACTGATGTCCATATGAATTAAATAACTCTTATACATATTGCCTGTGTATGCCAAATAAACTACTTTCATACTGAAAGACAAAATTAGTTTTAACATAATTGCACCAGTAATGAAATATCAAGAAACTTCAAGTGTTGAGGTCTACTTTATTTGGACATGGGGCCCAAGCTCCCTCTGTATTCAACAGAGACCAAGTGGCACCTCCAGAGAGACTTAGAGTGGAACAAATTTCTCTCAAGATGTGTTTTCTATTTCCAGAGATTATGGAAAGAATCTGAATTAGTTATTTTATTTAGATACCTAGAGAATTAACATAGGAAGAGGAATTGAATCCTAAAGGACTTAGTAGCAGTTCTTACTGCAGGAAGAGTCTGCATGCATAGAGTTGGGTTACATGAGCTTCCAGCAGTAGCAGTTCTATTATGGTGAAATTCCCTCTGAAATTAGTAACTAGGGATCTGTTCAGCATGAATAAGATAATTCTATCCTTTTATCTAAGGATAAATCAAGACAGGAGATTAATTGGCTGTTGGTCCCCTGTAAAATACTGGATTTAAACCACACCAAAAGGAGTCACTGATGTAATCTTTTACTGTTATCCCAAGGAATATCACTTAATCCACCATACAGTACTTTAAGTTTGCACTTGCTTTTTTCAAAAACTTCATTTTTCTCTAGGCAGGCCCTCAAAGATGTATTGTAGCACTATGGATGTAGGGGAAGTAATAGTAATTGCTGCTTAGAATCAATCTTGATTTTTGCGTTATATTTTTTGCAAATATTTGGTGCCTTGAATGTCACCACCCTACATTGCCATGCTCCTGGAAACTGGTGACTGGCCTGAATTTTGATGTCAACATAATTTCAGCTATTGCAGGCTGCGCATAGCCTATAAAATCTCCAAGTTATTTCAAAGAGGACCAATGTTAATGATGTGGGTGGTATAACTACAGCAGTGGTGTCGTGTCCCTACACCTGGCTTAGCAGTGCCCTCAGACAGTTTATGAAGCTGAGGGTGCTCCTGCTCTCTGGCCATTTACACAACTCTGTATTTGTAATGATTGGAGCATGACTGCCAGAGATTGTTGCTGACAATGTGCAATGTTAGACCACTCAAACAGCAGGGCAGGACTGCACTTTCTTGTATTGACCTTCTGTATGTACTCAACACCTGAATGACCAAATGAATGGCTTATACAACAAATTCTTCTGCTCTACCTCCCTTACAGGAAGAGTTTCCTTTATATTAAGACTATGATGCCTCAAAGGCACTGGTGTCTAGTACTGCTTTGCTCTCTTTGAAGTGGAAAATTGGCTTCAGGAGTTCTGTCTGGAGGTACAAGGCACTACACTGGATTAAAAATGGCCATTCATTTTGTGAACTGATGAATTTGATGTAATTTTCACTGGTAGATTTGGATGTATCATGTGCCTGTTCCAGCAAGTAAAACCTCTTTCCCATCTCATTTGCTTAGTAGGTAAAGGCCAGGGTTTTTTAAAAAATCTGTACATTGAATGAGAACATAATGTATCTTTCTTTCCAACCCCCTAAAGAAAATTCTGAAGACTGAATAAGCCTTAAAGTTCTGAAACTTTGTTCTGAAAAGAACTGTATGATAGAATTTGCTACAGATGTAAAAAGTAAATTTTACCACATTTCAGTTATAGAAGCATGCTGATGGCTCAGTGGAGCTACAAAAGGGAAGTAATTTCTTCTAAACTAGGTAGAGATTAGAATAATTGTTACACTGTCCTATTGTGTTACATTCTATCTGAATTTTCTGTGATGATATACTGAATAAATAACTTGCAGAAAATAATCTGTCTGGCAGTTCTGGCTCCAGAGAGACATCCATCTATCTCTTCCTGGAACCTCTACAGCTAAGTTGTAACTTTTTCAAACTAATTACCAGAACTGTGCCATGAATGTTTATAGATGATTGAAAGTCTCTGTCGTAGACAAGAGGGTGTTCTAGTTTTGTCATTTTGATATTTGAAATATGCCTGATAAGCCCTAATTGCAGAAAAGAGTGTGCAATAAGAACATGTCAGGGAGATGACCATGACCACTCTCTCGGAACCAATGAGAACCCAAAAGTGCTTTGAGGGAACTTTTTTTCTGATGTTCTTCAGCTGCTTCTCATAGGTGACTTAGAAATGGAACCATTGCTCAGAGATCAGTGGCAATGTTCTCACTGAACAAAATCTCACCTTATGATTTGAAGTTCCTGGCTTTCCAAAGGCTTGTCTTCACCACAAGCTGCCTCCTAGAATGTGTTATCTTGCTGTTTATGGAAAACCATGAATCTAACTTTATAAATCTTTGATCTACTATTAGGGAAAGTTCTTGGAGACAAGTAAAGAAGTTTGTTTCTTGTATGACTTCACCATAAGGTAAAAGTGGATAGTAAGAAGAAATCAGGATTTCAGTGCCTATTTCATACTGTGTCGTGTTGTCCCCTCTTCCAGGGGTGGGAGCTGTGCCTTCAGGATTTAAAATACCCAATGCTCCTAACAGCTGGGCAGAGAGAAGCTGAGGAAAAGGTGAGTCTCTTTAAAGAGAGTTCAAGGCTCTTTAAAGATTATTTTGTCAAGGTTTAAAGATGTGCTTCACCCCAGTGCAAAGCAGTAGTATTGACCAGGGGAGACAAAGTATCCTGTAAGACTTAAGGAACTGGTGGAGGGATGGGCAGAAAAACAGATTTGGGATTTGTGATGGAACTGCAGAGCAGGATGGTGTGCTTTAACCAATATGACCTTCTTTCTGCTCAAGTGGCTCCTATGAACTTTCACTACTTCTGTGTATCCCTGTATCAATGTGTTACAGCTACCAAAAGAATTCTGACTCTGTTAAAAAGTTTCCAGTCTAATTGGAAGCCATGGGAAGTCAAGGCTTAAAACAAAAGGTGCCCAGCCTTCCCATAGAGTCTTTGATGTGGGCACAGGTTTAAGGCACTGTGAAAGTGGAGAAACTGCAGAGCTGTCAGCCCTCCTGAAGATGACTCTGATGAAAGTGTAGAATAACCTAGCAAGGCTATTTTCCTGCAGCTGAGACCTCTCTGTCATATGGCTTCTGTTTTTGCTGTTGGAATTTTGTTCTAGCACAGTTTAGTTGGCTGCTCATTCATTTCCCAAGAGGTTTTTATGGGTTATAAGCTTAGTTTTGATCCTTTTTTCTTTCTGAATCTTTTTACTATGCAGTTTTGAATCATGGGCCCCACTACTTTCATTTTATTGACACCAGAAAGCCTAGTAGAAAGGATTTGGGAGGAGGTATTTTAATATTTAGCCTGTAATGTACACATTAATTTGAGATAGCTGGAGTTTGGTGATCAAAATCACCACCCTTTGGAAAAGTTTTGTCAGAAAGGCTCATGCTTTTCTTACAAATATTAATAATATCAGGAGATGGAGTGAGGACCCTTAAGAGAATGGTTTCAGTGGATGCCAAATTAATTGTGAGTGTATTAGAAAAGGAGACATGAGTTGTGATATTAAAAATAGAATAAATGATGGGTAACTACTCAAAATTCTGTAACTTCCTTATTCTGCAGCATGTGAGGGAGAATTTTGCCTCAATTATTCAAACTCAGCTCATCTCTACCAGTGATCTTGGAGCAACTACCATCTCCACAGCTGGTGGGACTCTCAGTGAGGGCTGAATAGAGCAAAAAGAGCTAATTTAGCTCACACCCTTGGTAGCAGCTTTATTGTTGAGGACTAGGAAGACTTTTAGTGAACATCAGTGATGTAAAGGGAAGGGAGGGATGATCTGCAGGTGGCAGATGATAACAAATGTATGGTAATGGTAGCCTGCCAAATTGCTTCTCTGGCAATGGTGAGAGGATGTCCATGTGTTGGTGACAGCCTGCAGAGGAAACATTAGCCTGCTGCTTCCCATTCTGGGTCCAGGTCAGCTGGAGTTAGCCTCAGGCTCCTGCATCACTGTACCTTTTATTTGGAAGCCCCATGTCTCCTGTGGGGCTTCCCCCACTCATTTTCATGATGCTCTAATAATAATGAGCTAAGGGCTATGGCACCCTTGGGGCTTTCTCCCCTCACTTTGGCTACACATGCCCACACTCAGTTCAAATGTTGACAAGTGTAGAAGCCATTTGATGCAATTTGATGCACCAGATATGGTTTACATGGATGTTATCTGGAATAGAGGCAGAGCAACACTGAATTAGCCATTTCCCATCAGTTTTTGCAGGAAGAGAATGGCAATGGATACCTTCAATCAGTTTTACCCCCCAGATGGGAAACAATTGTGAAATGTCTGTGCTGTCAGAAGTGTTTTGGGGGAACCTTCCTTTGGTTCATTGTGAGCTTGTAGTAGCAGAAAAAAGTCAGGCTGTTTTTGANAAATGTCTGTGCTGTCAGAAGTGTTTTGGGGGAACATTCCTTTGTTCATTGTGAGGCATTGTGAGCTTGTAGTAGCAGAAAAAAACCAGGCTTTTTTTGAACAAAACTGGGTAACTTGCAGAATATCAAAGGTCTCAAAATGGACAAGAGCAGGTGGCATTAGGATCACTGACTTCACTTTCCATGCTGACATTGGAGCTCTGAGGTGGAATATGCTCAGGCTTGGCAAAAGCATTATGAACTTTTTCCACCCTCTCTAGATCTTGAAGGTTTTGTGCCTTTGGCCATGAGCTCAAGTTCTTAATTCTAGCAGCAGTCCCCAGAAGGCATGTGATGTGTGGGCCTTGAAGGATATTTTTGAAGCTGGAGAGTTTCAACTTATAGTCCTATTGCAGCTTTTTAGGGAAGCAGATGAAGTGTTTGGTGCCTCATCCTGTTACTTGAAGCTGTCAGCCCAGGCTGCATTTCTTGGTTGGTTTGAGATACAGCAACCACTCTGCAGCAGGTTTAAGATGTTGTGCTGTTGAGACTTTATGCTAAAATGTTTGTGTTGCCTCAACTCTATTGCTCTTGTGGACTATAACCTGTGGCCTGAGGTAGCTGGAAAGAATAGTAGCTGTCCTCCTTGGGCTGTTAAAAGAGACACCTGATCCTGGAATCTCTTCTCTCACATATGGAAGCTTCAAAGAGAAGATGGTAAGATTGCAGTATCAGTCATGATGAGAGAAAAAACTTCAGTTGTAAAGGAGAACAGAGGTATTATTAGAAGCAAAATCTAGGACATCTGGATTCAGTTTCTAGTTCCTGCAATTTATAACCACATCATCAGTTCTGTGGTGGTTTTGGTAAAATGTTGTATTTTCAGTAGCTGTGGTGTGCTTTGAGACTGCAGTAAATAGACAAGGAATAAATCTGTAGTTGGCACAGTAATAGATGCAAGAAGTGAATAACATAAGGCAAAAATCTTGTCCTCTTACTCTTTGCTGCAGGGAGGAAAAACCTGAAGTGTTAGGTCTGAAGGTGCAGACACACAAGAAATTCAGCAACAAGCAACAGGATTTTGCAGAAATGAACCTTTTACAAATTAATCC
This sequence comes from Polioptila caerulea, assembly GCA_013397295.1. Lineage (NCBI taxonomy): Eukaryota > Metazoa > Chordata > Aves > Passeriformes > Certhiidae > Polioptila > Polioptila caerulea. Next base: position 490,256 of record VYXF01002939.1, read on the forward strand.
ACTTTATCAGCAGTTTGCATGCTCATAGCTTAATGCTGATTTTCTTTATATCTAGTGAAAACAGCTAGGAATTACTCTAGTGCTCCTTCAGCTGAAAACAGCAGCCACACTTGTGCTAGTCTCTATTTGAAGTGCACTCTTATGGTAAAAAGTTCCAACCTAGTGATATTTCTGCTCAGAGTTTCCTCCCTGAAGTGGCATCATTTAGTGTGAGAAAAGAGAAGGTGAAAATTAGTAGCTTGTCTTGTTTGCCAACACTGTGTCTCTAACTTACACTTTACAGGTCACTGATTTATCAAACTGAGAATAAGGCCTAATTTTTTTCCAGTAATGATGCAGACAACTTCCTAGGAAGACTAAAATATCTAAAAGGTGAGATTTTGTGTCTGCACAGATGAAAAATACAAATTTTCCTGTGAAAATCCTTAACAATACATACCTGTACCCTTAGAAACAAAATGCTTTTGAAATTCAAGCTACAGTGACAAAGACTTTGATGAGAAGAGTCATTTATTCCAAGGTGGATTTTTTTTTTTAATTTTTTTTTTTTCTTCTAGCATATTGTCTAATCAGAATCTCAAAATGTAATTTTGGTGAAGTTTTTTTTGTAAGCCAAGGGAAATGGAATTGAAAGAACTGACAATGTGAGTCAGAATTACTGGCCACTACAAGTGTATTTTTCTGAGCATTTGATCTTGCATTTCACTCGTGGTCTATGAGTATGAATCTTCCTACTTGTGAGATGCAAAGGCAGTTCAAAACTTTATATACCTGGAAGAGATTTCTTCTCTGGCAAGTATGCCACTAAAAGGATTCAAATGTCTTTGCACCTCTGGCTTGAAGATTGGGATGAAGGGGAGAAGGTGAATGAGAGGTTGCTCCTGGGTCTTGGGCAGAGACTAGAGATTTGGTCTGAGCATTGGACTCTTTCTTGGATTTTACCAAGGGACTGTTCTGACAGCAAACAACTGCTTGAAAATCATGGAATTACCTTTGTGAGGAATAAAACCCCAAGGCAGATGTGCCTCACAAGAAGATATTTACTGAGAACTTGCTGTGCCTCCTATGCATTTTTCTTGTACTGACACTGTGGCCTTGCTGCTCAGTAAAAATTGTGAGCAGCGACAAGAGGTGATATGAAATTAATAGTAGTAACATAGATGTAACTTGCTGCTTTCATGTGAGTGTACCAAAAATTTCTGTCAAGGACATTTAATTTTAGTTTTACTGGTCTTGAGTGGCTGTACTAAAATTTCCACTTTGCTCAGAGCTCCTCCAATCTTTTGGCATGTTTAAAAGCCAGTACAGAACAAACTTATTTCTAGGAAAAAACCACCTTGTGGCATTAGCTGGGTACAAGAAAACTGTTTCTAATGTATTAGATGGTTAATGGGCTGTGTCAGGCTTGTGGGAAGTAATGCATAGAACCAAGCTCATATGTTAGTTGAACTTGGGCTCCAATAAAGATACTCGAGTAGATTTCTGTGGTATGATTGAAATGTTTACAAACAAAATTCCTTATATACTTTTTGACATGTTTCTATGGTTCAGAGACTTTACATAAATCTGTTTACTAAAGCTGTTGTTTGGCTGTGTCTGGGTGTTTTATTTCATTGATCTTGGGGTTCTGGGTCCGTAGAGAAGTTACTGGAAGGTGTTCAGGTAAATTTAAAAAAAAAGTCACCAATGCTGCTAAAATTCCTGTCCTCTGGGAAGACAGGGGCAAATAAACAAACACCCCAATAACTTCCAAAGTTTTACTTTAATCCTACAAATGACTGCTGGCTGACTAGAAAGGCTACCAAAGCTGTGGAGCACCTGCCCAGCCTATGGCTGTGCTGGCAGCTGGACTTTACTAAAAAGTCATTTATCTAGTGCCATTGAAAGAAAGCCTTGAAGCATGAGATAGCTGGGAGCTGTGGAAGAGGATGAATTTGTGTTGCCAAAAGCCGTTCTGAGGAAAATGAAGCAGAGAAACATGTTTGGTGAACTTCCACTGGGAAAATTCAGTCTCTTTTTGGTTTTTCCCCAAAGTGACCTTTGAGTTAAAAAAAAATAATTAAATGGCATTTGAACAAAACACTTTGGTCTTGAAAGACATCATGTCCTACTTCAATTTTAAGTGTCTTAAGATACTTGTAAGGGCAACTAAGTGAAAGTGTAGAGCTTATGCAGACAATATTCTTAGGAAAAAAGGCTTTTATTCCTGTGCACCCTACCTGATGTAAATAAGCCTTTTCTGTGCCTTAACCCTCAATTTCTCTGGACTGTGTAAACTTGCTTAGGAACTATGAAGGTTCCAGATATTTGCAGTAATGCTATTATGAGAATTTTGCACAGCATTATTGATTCTGCTGTGAGAGTGTAGGTTAGTGCCCATTCCCCACCACCGTTGTACCAATCACTGGCAAACATAATCTGTGGGCATTAATGTAGAGATGGGCTTTTCTGAGCACTTCTAGTAATCAGAGATGAAAGCTAGCATTTCACTCCTGATCAGATTCTGAATGCTCATTGTCTTTAATAAACTAAATTAGTCCCATCTAAAGCAGCTCTTTTTCAAACACTTAGAAGGGACTGGACAATCAAACATCCAAGGAGATGAATTACTGTTTTAGAGTTTAAGTGTCCTCTAAGTTTTCTTTCTGCTTGACACAGTTGCAGCCTCCATTGGAATGACAACCAAGTGGATGGCAGGAGTTTGGGTTGAGGGGAGGCAGAATAAAAAGCTCTATCTGCTCTGCTTTCTCTGTCCTTACAAGGATAGGAAATGACATTGTCCTGGTTTCAGCTGGGATGCAGTTAATTTCTTCTCAGATGGATTTATCACCCTTGGTTATTCCTTTGTAGAGCATCAGAGATGTGTACAAAATTGCTCAATAGGTGGGAAAAGGCTAAGAAAACATGTCCTCACTACAGACCTTATCATTTACAAGCAAATTGTGCACTCACAGGACTGCACACTTCATTAAGTTGTCTTTTTGGCCTAATAATTGCTTGTCTAATAAATGAGCTTGCTTCCTATCTTAGAGTTCTGTTCTTTGAATACTGACCTCATTCTTTTGTCTTTGCCTTTTGTTGAGTACAGCATACAGGGTTTATCTTTTGTGTTTGTACAATACTGAGTGACAGCTCTCCTTTCTGAGCACACATCTCTATTGCCTTTGCCAGAGAAAAATGGTAAAGAAAATTACATTCTCCATCATAAAGGTGCATTGGCTCATTTGAAAATAATTTTGAGGAGTACTTAACTCATATTTGTGGGATTAATTAGATATTATCTCCAAGTAAGTAAATGTGCCTGACTGTTACACAAGATCCAGTTGCAGATCAAGGTCTGCAACTATGATTTTCTAAACCCTGCACAGTTGTACTGAAACTAAGCCTGACAGTTGTTAGATGACATTTGATATGTTAGTATTGCTGCAGAAAAGCATGCTATAACATCTCCAGGGACAGGCAAAATTTTATGCATTGTTTCTACAGCTCTGTAAACTGCTTCCATTGATTTTAGAAAAATCAAGAAATGAAACATTAAAGAAAACAAAGCTGCCTGCCTTGCAAACCAAGGAAAGCATCCATGACCAGTTGGATTGTGTTCTGTCCACCATCCTGGTTTTACTGGCTCTCCAGTAAAGGTCTTGCAAATTCTCTGTTATTGCTTGAAGACACAGGAAAATTTCTGGAAAATGTGTAGCACAGTACAAGCACCACAACAATGACATTCATGAACCTGTGAAGTCTGGAAACCACAGGCAATGAAGCTTTGCTCTGTGCCATAGAATAAATGCATGGACAAATGAGAGACTGTTCTGGGTTGGTCACCCCCATGTTTAACAGGAACTGTTTTGTGAAGAACTTTGCTTGTATCTTGCTGACAAACACCAGGAATGGGTGGCAACACCAGGAGGAATCCCCTGCTTGTGGAGACCCTGATGAGATGGCTTAAGTGTAAAATCCCTCTTCTGGATTGGATGTTTTTTACAGCTACTGGGAAGGGTAAATTGCATGACAGCTTTGTGCTGCTTACTGTGATTTCAAGTGGATAACTTGTGTAGCTTTCTTGCTCTATCTTTGTGTTCAGGCCATCTGTGCAATAGCAATCTGCCTGCTTGGATTCTCCTTTCCTCACTAGAGGAGGATTCAGAACTCAGACTGCAGCTAGAAATCAGTGCATTTTTCTCACTGCTTGTCACCTAGTGTAAGATACTGTTGTGTTAGATGCCTTTGAATTTATCCCAGGGGACTGCTCTGAGAGGGTTAACAGAAGGTTTAAAATATGCATTTGGAGCTTATGAGAAAGTTGCAGTTAGGTTTTGGTGAGCCATTCAATTTTTAGGCATTTGCTGTGTAATGAATCCCAAATCTTCTGAATGGTTACTCATCTAATATAAGAGAAAATCAGAAAAATTATGCTGGGCAGCATTAAGCATTTAACAAGGGAGGGGAAGCCCCAGCAGCCAGCAGAAGGGTATTAACTTGAGCACAACCCTATTTACCACAGCTGCTTGAAGTACAGACCGATGTGAGTTAATTAGAGCTCAAGCAGAAGATGTGTGTGCTGTGAAACAAGACTGCAGCACGTGGCTTCTTAATGAAGCCATGGTATCCATCATGGGCCAAGTGCTCAACAGGCAACAATTTGCTGGTTCAGGGACTCTCTAAACTGCTGCTCATCTACTCCTTTCCTGCTGCCACAGCTAATTCTGCTCAGGTGTCTCAGAGTGGCAGTGTTTCAGATACCTGTATAAATTGATCAAAATGTATAGGGCAGCAAGGCAGGGCTCACAGAACTGAAGGACATCAAATGCGAGGCTTTGGGTGATTAGAAACCTGTGCTTTGCAGTGCCTGTGTATCATTCCAAAAGCTGGTGCATTTGACTTGCATGCTCAGTGTTTGAGGGAAGGACCCAGCTCTGTGTCAGCACAGCTCTGCTGCACTCTGCAGCTGGAGGAGTTTCACGAGCAAGAGCCAAACCAGAGCACAGGTGAGCAGCTCCCAGCTGAAGCTTTGAGCCATGTAACACTTGCTGCATATCACAACTTTCCCTGCATCTGGAGAAACTGATGCAGTGAGAGTCAACTGAAATGGTGTTGGCTCCTGATCTTCCTGGGCTTCTCACTCAGGTACTGCAAAAATCTGGTTCGTGGTGGGAGCTTCATGTCTTGGGATGGTCTAAAGAGATGGGAGGAGCCTCTGCTGAAGCAAAGAGCTGTTGGTACTTGATCTACAAATTCTTGAGACATTATGGGGGGTGTTGTACCAAAAACTTGGTCATTCATATAAAGCACTTTCTGTCAAACAGTTCTTGAAAAATGATGGTTTTAACTTCTACTGAGTTGTCAGCATTTGTATGCTCTACTACTGCCAGTGGCTGGATCAGAGACATTTCAGAAGCTTAGGCTCACTAGGCATATAACTGTTCTTTTGTCCACTTCACTGATATTTTTCCAGTGAAGCGTGTGAATCTCCACATACCAGAAGTAATTCTATCACTAGAGAGTTTGACCTTTCCACTACAAGTGGAGCACCTGAAATCCAGCTAAATAATGTCCTTAAGGGACAGTAGATTGAATTAAAATAGTCTAAGATTTTTTGGTGTCTGCTCAACCAGTTAGGCAGCTGGGTATAGATTAAAATGGAAACAAGATATTAGAGATAGTGGGATTCAAATTTTGTGTCAGATGCTACTCTTTGCTCCTCTGAGATTTGCTGATCTAAAGGCTACTGGAGTTTCTTCTCCTTTAAGGGATGCTTTCCTCATTCTGTTCCTAGCATTGATGCTTCCTTCCTGGCTGAGGGGTTTTTGGGGCCACTGTATATCCAGCATAAGATGTGAAAGATGCTTTTTAAACTAAGGTGTCCCCAAACAGGGACACCTGTGAAAGCACTAGAAAATGTGTCTCTCCCTGTCTTTGGTCTTCAGTTTCTATTAGTGCAGAAATAAGTTTGGGATTAGTTTTTGGGGAGAGAGTGATCCAAGAGGAAGAGGAAAGAACATCCCCCTGCTTTATGTACAACAGATGTAATTGCATCATGCAATTCACTAGTGGGAAGTGTTTCTTTAATGAATGTAATGAAATACCCCATAGAGAACAGAGTAGGCATCTGCTTGACTGGGTTGGCTCAGCTTTCTGCTTCTGAGTGGCAGAACACTTCAGCAGTTGTTCTGAAGTTATGCAAGAAATAATTTTGGGATTGAATGGCATTGATCTCCTCCCCAAAACCAAACTGAAACCTTAATGCACCACTGCTCTGTAGATTTCATAGCAGATACAGTAGACTGGGCTGTGTCAGCAAATACCTTCCCAGCTGGAAGTGCATAGCTGTGCTGATGTGAGAAATTGTTTTCTCTAAGGATCCCAGTGGCTCTGCCCCTGCTGAAAGTTTTGACTGTTGAACCCTGTGGTGCCTCTCAGGGGATCAGGGCTGGAAGCTGAGCTTTTCTTCACTGGTCAGAGCAGTTGTGGATGAGCAGCACCTTGTGTTTGGGAAGTGCGGGAGCATTTACCTTTTCAGGTTAATTCTGATGGGAATGCTGCATGAGGAAAAGAAAAGCACCAAGCTCTATATGTCCAATATTTTATTAATTCATGATAGATATGTTTTTGGTCTCTTTAGAAAAACTGAAAAAAACCAATTACTTTTAAGCTGACCTGTTCTCATAGAAAAGCTCAGTAGAAGTTGGAAATATACCAATTTATAACTAGCTTCTTGCTGTCATGTAAAATTTAGCAGTCTAGTACCATCATTGAAAATTTCAGTAGGAAATTGGGCTGCAATTATTCCCTCAATTCTGCTTGGTAGTTTTAGGAAAATTATAGAAACAAGATTATACTATCTAAAAATTCAGCAGGTAGTTATAACTATTCATTTAGGATCTGTTACACTTTTGTAGGGCCTATTTCTTATATGCTTGTTGCAATTTGGAAAGATTTTCTGGGGAAAAGGCAAAATATTTGTCTTAAACCACCTCTACTTCCAACATTTAAACTGCCTAATACTCACAGAAACATGCTTTTAAATGCCACTGAAAGTTATTACACTCTTTCTAGCCATTACAGCTGTGTTGGTGGAGGCCAAGGTATCAAACAGGATAAAATGTGGAACTCAGACTATTTTATATTGTCCAAAATAAAAGAAAAAATAAGGTATACAATGAAAAGAAAAAAAATACTTGCTCTTGAACACCAAGCCTGTTCTCATGCAAGGGCTTTATTTTAAACTAGTACTGATTCTTTGAAGCTTTGGAAGTAATGCAATAAGTCTGAGGCTGTGGCAAGATGAAGCCCACACAAACCTGTTCAGCTGAAGTTCAGACAGTGTAGAGAGCTCTATAAGAGCTAACAATTAGAGAGCAGTTTGGATCTAATGCTTGTTTAATTGAGAGTTAACTGGCATGTTTTTAAACTGAGCTGTGTTCTCTTTAAATGCGCTCACTGATGAGTAAGAGAACATGTGTTTGGGTGGAAATTGAATCTGTGTAGGTATCTGACTAATTGATCTGTAGATACTAAAAGTAGCTAAGTGTTGAGGTGCAGAGAGTCCATTTCTACAGGAGGAAATGAGGTGCTGCTGTTTCTGGTACTGCTTGCAATTAACTTTAATCACACCTTTGTGTTGAGTGGTAGTGAAGAATATGGTCAGAAAATCTGGTTCAAAGGGGAAAGCTGTCTTTGCTCTCCACCAGTGTTACTCACTGAAACTGCAGGAATCTTTGAAGGGGCTGGATGAGGGCAGTGTTTTCTTGTGAGTGAAACAGAAAAGGTGTTGGGATAAGGTGAGGTTGGATGTTTACATGAGGCAAAGAGAAAAGTCACTCCCTACAGTTAAGTTTGGAGGCAAGAGGGAGAGACAGTGGAAAGTGGCTGCAAATTGACAATACATTCAAGACTGGTCCAGAGGTCAGGAAAGTCAATAGGAGCTCTAGAAGCTGAAAACAGTGCTATATATCTCCCTAATTTTTCTTCCATGGTTGTTTAAATGGTGACAGGGAAAATAGATAGGACATACACAGAATTATAACTCAAGGTGTAACATTGTGTTAGAACTGTGTGGTTCAGCTATTTCTCATGTACAGTTGTGGGAGTGAGCTGTGTCTGGGTGTTCATCAGGCACACAGAGAGCAGCCACTAGCTGGGAAACAGAGTTCATGCCCATGAGAGGAGAATCAAGAAATTGAAGAGATTTTTTAGGGTGCTCTGACCCAAGGAGGCCATTCTTTCTGCACTTGGATTATAAGAACTTTTCAGAGCATTGTCATGGTAATAGACATGTAAACAGTACAGATCTGAAAGGTCTCACATCATAAAATGCAAAGTGCACAAACAAATTATCACTAATTTCACTTTTCTTGTTGTTCTGACATGTTGAAAAGCTCTTCCCAAACACTTCTAAATGATCATGTTCCCTTCTCCCATAAAATTGGTTTTTATAATCCTGAATCTCCTGATCTTAGATCACTTAGAAATACAGAGCTTTTTCAGTATGAGACAAAATAAAAGCTGTGGGAATCCTGACTCTCACTAGCACAGCTGGTGACATGAGTGTTAATTTTAAAAAGCAACAAAAACTTTTCTGAAGACCTTTCTCCCATGTCTTAATTCACTCCAGGAACTCAAAATGAAAAGGACTATACTGTCAGTTAACAGTAGTTAACCTTTCTTATATGCCAAAAAGAGTTGGAATTTGTTCCAAGAAACTCATGGGGAAAGGAAGACTTAATGTTCCATCTGTGCAGACGTTATCCCAGAGCTCCTGCCCTGGGCTGGTGATGCTGGTGGGTGGGTGAGAGGACTGCTGAGTTTGCTCCAAGGAGCAAGATCTTCAAATAACTGTCTCCCTATAGGTTAGAGAAGGGCTTGGATAAGGGGAGCTGTTCACCCCCCTGCTGGCCTTGTTCCCTGTGCCAGCACCCTGAACCAGAAACACTGGAGTGAACCAAGGCAGAGCTGATTGGGGCTGGGGCTGAGCACAGCAGTGACAGGGTGAGCTGGTGATCAACAACCCGGGGTGGCCAGGCTCTACTGACAGAAAATGGGGTGGCTCCTCCTGTCTACACCACTGCTGTGCTCATCTGAGGTGTGCTGGGTGCACAGATGGAAAGGGAGAACCCCTGAATTGCTTTCCACTGACAGCAGGTTCACGAGTCTTTCTGCAGCTGAGAGTATGGGAGGGAATTGCTTAGCTTAGCTGCTGATTTTAATGGCTTATCCTCCTTGAGAGGATTAGTCTGCTCCTTGGTGGTGTTTGTTTCTCCTTCCACACCTCTGAATTTAACCAATGGAAATTACAAACAAAGTAATACTTTGCTACTGAGCCACAGGGCATAATGTGCCTTACCATGAGATGGGAGAGTTGGCTTGCTCGTGGGGTGAGAAGAGACAACACACTTCATTCATTAGGAATAACAGCTGCCTAAACTGGTTGGTAAATGCATAGAATTTTGGGGTCCTGCTTGCACAAAATCACCATCTTTTCCTTTAAGTCACTCCCCAGTATGGGAGAGAATGTGATTTTTTTTTAATTAATAAACTTTTGACTAAGTACCTCTACCATCCTTGCTCTTTTACCTTCAAACATCTTTGTGTTGTAGCACATTGAAAGACCATTTCTGGCAATTATAGTTACAGATAATAAATCTACTGAGATTAAGGTCTAAGACAACAAGAAACAAGGATCAGGATATGCATTGTGCTCCTGTTACATGCTCACTGAACGGAAAACATTCCAAAGAGCATCACTATGGATTCTTGGCTCCCAGTCTGGAGGGAAATTTTGTGGTACTGCAAAGTAACTGTTTGAAGAGATGGTTTCAAGATAAGAAAAATAAGTTATTTTAATGAATATTTGAGCAGGAGGCATTTATTGCAATTGCTGTGAAAAGGAAGAAAGGAAAATTATGAACTTTCCAGGAGAGTTCTCAGTTCTCCAGTTTATGCCTTTTGGCATCCATTATTCATGGAGTGTCCTACATTCACCCTTCCTGCAAACTCTATTTACTCTTTCCTCTTCCCCTATGCTGCATTCCAAATTTGGTTGTTTGGTTTTTGTTTTTTTTCCTGAGGTACTCTCGTAGCATATGCAGCACATATGGCTAGAAAAGCTCTAGAAATATAATTGACCTCTATGAATTATTTACAGAAAGGCCCAAAACTCACTAACTCCAAGCAAAGAGAAATGGAGAAGGATAGAGGCATGTTGCAGAATGATTGAGGAAACCCTGACTAGTGTTTATTAATTTATTAGAATCTACCTTTACTGATGAGATGCTGCCTGGACTGCTTAGGTCTGTTCCCTCCTACGAGTTCTCTGAGTTAGGGGAAGTCACATCACTGTCATTCAGTGAGGAGAGGTGTCCCTCGGGGGTCTGCAGAGTGACTGAGACCTTTAATGCCTGTGTTGATTACAGGCTGGCACTGAAAGCACCTGCAGTGCATTTGGGCAAGCTCCAGCAGTGGGCCCCGGGGCAGCTCACGAGATTCAACAAGGCCAAGTCTGATGTCCTGTGTTAGGGCAATCCCTGGTTACCAACACAGGATGCACAGATGGAGAGCAGCCCTGCCCAGAAGGACTTGGGGAGCTGGTGGAGGAGAGGCTGGACATGAGCTGGCAGTGTGCACTCACAGCCCAGAAAGGTCACTGTGTCCTGGGCTGTGTTAAGAGAGGAGTGGCCAGCAGGGTGAGGGGGAGGATTCTGCCTGCTCTTTGCTTTGGTGAGACCCTGGAGTGCTTCATCCATCTCCTGAATCCTCAGCATAAGAAAGTGATGGATCTGTTGGAGTGGGTCCAGAGGAGGACCATGAAAATGGTCAAAGGCATGGAATGCCTTTCCTGTGAAGATAAGCTGTGAGAGTTGGGGCTGTTGAGTCTGAAAAAGAGAAGCCTCTCGGAAGAACATTCTTGCAGCCTTTCAACTCTTAAATGTGCTTATAAGAAAGATGGGGATGAGTTTTTTAGTTGGACAGACCTTTGCAATAAGGAAAGGGGTAATGGCTTTGAACTAAAACAGGGTAGATGCAGGCTAGATTCAAGGAATGATTTTTTTACATGGGGAGTGGTGAAAAACTGGATCAGGTAGCTCAAAGGGATGGTACATGCCCTGGGAAACATTCTCAGTTGGGTTGGATGAGGCTTTGAGTAAGCTGATCTAATTCAAGATGTCCCTGCTTGTTGCAGGGGAGTTGGACTAGATCTTTAAAGGTCCCTTCTAACCCAAACTCTTTAATGATTCTATTTTATTTAAAGTGAACCGAAGAAGAAACTGTTATTGAAACAATGGTCTTGCTAGCACAAATGCATTCACAGGCTTCCCAGAGCATTTACAAAATATATGTCCTGTTTATTTAAGAAATAGATGACCATTACTGGAAATAGTTTTTTTGGACTTGATGCTAGGAATCCAAGCCCTTGGTTTATAATGCTTGACTGACCCTGCCTCATTGCCTTGAATGCACTCTGAAACAGGAGAGGGTGCTGAGCTCAGCTGTTCTCAGCTCAGTGCTGCTTCAGATGGAAGCACTGATATGTGCATGCACATGGGTGCTGACAAAGAAAGGCTGAGATCCTTGAAATCTGGTGGATGCTCACTGTCATTAGAACTTCTGTTGCTGCCCCTAAGGATTGTTGGTATTTGACATAGATTTATTTTTTCTTTTATTATTTTTGAATGTTGAGTTTCACCTTAAATGTCTCATGGCAGCCTGTGTCTACAGCAAACACCTCTGTGCTACAAGTCACTACCACTAATGTTTTTTGAGGTATTTATCCTATTACTCTGGGTATTTTTCATTGTAGAGGTGTTCTCTGGAAGGGTTATCACACTCTGATTTGATAAAATGTAATACATGCTCGCTTCTGACTGATTATTGTTGTCACTCCCTACGTGTTTCGAGTTTCTTCAAAGGCACAGTCCTCTGAAATCTGCCAGGCAGTGCCTAGAGCTTCTGGCTGCTGACTTTCATCAGCAGTGAGTAGAGAGAAAGCTGCCCTTTCCCAAATCACTTTACTTGCTCTCATATTGCCCATGTAATTTGTCTCTCCTTAGTGTTTTTCTTCTCTGGTGATCAGAGAGGCAGAAGCCTGCGCTGCTCTCTTCAGTTACTGCTCTGTGAACTGCTGAGCGCTCCACGTTTGAACACACAACAAACACCAAAGATTTCCTTTTGCTTCCTCACCTTTCTCTTTCACATAGCTATGCTCATAGGATTAGATAATCCCTTTAGTCCAAAGAGAAAGGAGATATAAATAAATTCTCCCTAATATAAATACAAGGATGTTTATGGGTGTCTTCAGTTCAATGATCTTACACAAACCTGGATTTAAATTGTTATCCTGGAATCCAACACCTATATTTTTCCCACATAAAACCACATAAGCTACCCCTACTAAACCTCCTCCTGTCACCTGTTGTCACTTCATTACTCCCAAAAAATCCCACACTTCTCTTCCCATCCTATCCTTTCCCCCTAGCACTCTAATTATCATCCTGTAAGAGAAAGATTCCCTCAAAGCCCTTATGTTTTGTGTACATTCAGGTTATCTGAGCATAACAGAACCAGTCCTTTTAAAGCAGTGGTGTGGAATACAGTTAAGAAGACAGCAGTGACCAGGCTCAGACAACAAGTTCAGGATTTGTACCATTCACAATTGTCATCCAGTTAATTATAAATGAGAAATTATTTTCATTTACCCCCATAATTCAGATCCTACAACTTTATACCCTTCTTAACTTCAAGGATTTGTGCGCTTAGTTAAGCATTGCATCTGGTGGGAATCTGTAAGAATTGCATCTAGAGAACAACTTTCTTATTCTGTGTATGGATTTTCCTGTATGTTTTGGGGACTGAGGTGGGGTAGTTTTTGTATTAGTGAAAGGTGTCACCTCCTCCACCTTACATGTAATATGCTGTTTCTCTTTATTGGATCCCAGATCTCATCAATGGGTGAATCTGATTCCGGTGCCAACAGCATCCTATCAACCCTTGAATTGCTTTTCAATTAATTTAGTCATAATCTCACAAGTTTAGCCAAGCACTGTGGAAAAAAATAAGGCATATGAAATGAGAGAAAAAGAAACCAAATGTAATGAGTGAGAATGTATATTTGGACATAGATTTGTCAAAAGGATCTTAGGGTGTGAGGTTAGTTCTCTGTGAAAGCAGCAGTGCACAACCTTCCTGCTTCAGCCTGGGAGCTGGGGCTGAGGTGGATGCTTATCCTGTTAGGGGTTAAAGGGTGGTTCTCTTCAAAACTCCTTATCTTTGTTGTGAGTGCTACAAGGACATAGCAATATATTCATCTTTCTACCAAAAACTTTCTGGAATGTTGCAAATGGCTGTCTCCTTGTCAAGTATCAGAGCCAGAGCTGGCCCCAAAAAATCCATCAGAAACCCAAAGCGCAGTCATTTCTATATAAAGCTTGTCAAAGTTGCCATCAAAGTTGCCATCAGGTTTGAAAAGGTCATTTAAACTTATATTGCTTTTCTTTTCTATGCCTGCTTAGCTGCTTTTAATTTACTCTGCCCTCTTCCTTATTTTTGCTGTTTTTTCACTCCCACACAGGTTTTTATGATTTGATAAAGAACAGGCTGTTCTTACTGGAAGTGGAAAGAACAAGCTTCTTTTACTGGAAAAGGGAGGTAAAAGAAGGACTACCCCTCCTTTCCCAAAAGAGAACCAAAAAAGTTCTAAAAAGATTGAGTGGCAAGTGCCTACATTGGGGATGCTTGACCAAAATTCCAAAATGAAAGAAAATGCAGAATTATTGAACTACTGATTACAGTTTTAAAACCACAAGCCCATGGAAAATAGCTGCTACCTGTTATCAAAATGCATGTCTGTTCATTTTAATGTGTCCTTTTGGGGAGAAGTTGCAATTTTTAATTTTTACAGAAGTAAACATATATTTGTTAAGGAAAATGACCTGGGACCACTGTGGTATAGCCAGTTTCCTAAAAATACCCCTTTGGGTTAGCTTTAGCCAGAGGTTTCTGTAACTAGCTGTCATGGATATCATGCAAGTGATATATAGTGAGAGATGGTTTGAAAAAAAATCAATTTGTGCAACAGGCAAAACTATGTTCATAACAGTAGGGAAAAGGGGTAAGTGGAAAGAGAAAATCACGACTTGATGCAGGAAGAATTGACCATGCTGAATTTCAGATCATGAACCTGGCAAAATAATCCTGTGTTAGTAAAAGCAAAGTAATGAACATGAACATCTTCCCCTAACTGAATGTGTGCAGTGGTGGGCTTGGAATGAAATATTGTCCTTCAGAAAAGAGATGGTGAATGATGTTTTCAGTCAGGACTAGAACTTAAGGCCAAATGAAATAATGTAGGAGGTCTGAACAAAAAGAACTTTGAAGGCAGCATCAGAAATACAATTATGTGTTACGTAGAAGATGTTTTGAAGGCAAAAAATACAAATGGTTTGAAAAGGCCATGGAAGTAAGATCCATCAAGAGTTCCTAAGGAGAGGATGGCAATGCAAACTCCTTGTGCTGGTTTTGGCTGGGGCAGAGGTTTCTCCAAAGTAGCTGGTATGGAGCTGTATTTTGGACCAGTGTTGATAATAAAGATGTTTTTGTCACTGCTGAGCAGGGCTTACACAGAGCCAGGGCCTTTTCTGCTCCCCACTCCACCAGTGAGCAGCCTGGGGGTGCACGAGGAGCTGGGAGGGGACACAGCCAGGACAGCTGCCCCCAGCTGACCACAAGGATATTCCAAACCATATGATACCTTGCTCAGCATATACAGCTGGGGCAAAAGGAATGGAGGGATGTTGGGAGTGATGTTTGTTTTCCCAAGCAATCAGCTCATGTAATGGAGCCCTGCTGTCTTGGAGGTGACTGAACATCTGCTGATGGGAAGCAACAAAAGAATTCCTTGTTTTGCCTTGCTTATGTGCATGGCTTTTTCTTTACAGCTCAAAGTGTCTTTATCTTAACCCATGAATTTGCCTATTTTTATTCTTCTGATTCTCTCCCCATCCCATTTATGGAAGACTGAGAGAGGAACTGTGTGGTACTTGGATGCCAACTGGGGTTAAACTGAGAATTCTGCTCTCAAGTTTTCCCAAACAGGATTTGGGAATGGGAATGTAGATTATACACCACCATTCTTCTTCAAGTGTGTATTGGGGGTTTAGTACTTGACAAACACTCTAGTTTGTTACAAGCTACTGCTAGAAGGTTAAGAGCATCTTTTTTGTGCTAAAAAAACAACCAAATGCAACTTCTTCATGCACGGGCTATCTGGGAAAGGTTAAATACTTTGTGTTTTCACAGTAAAAGCTTATTAGGGAGATCAGTGCAAATCCTCAACATACCTTATTAACATGTAGCTTTGTTATGACAACTCTGTGTGTACCTTTTCCATGACATAAAACCAGGTTAGGGGAGGGCTGATTTCAGTTTCAAATGACAGAGTTGCAGGCTTTTACCTTATTTCTGTTCAGAGGATAATGGTGGCAATGTAGAACTTTCCCTATCAGGTTAGAGTAATTTTAAATTCCTGTCATTCATCACCACTTATGTATCCTATGATGTCAGCAGCAAGAGTGGAAATAAGTTCAGAGCCCCTGTGATAAGACACAATACTGGAAAAGAATGGTGTTTATGATATTTGAAGGAATTATTATGAGGAAAGTCTTAGATATTTAACCCCAAAATGAGGGGAAACGTGGAAAAAGGTAGCTGTTACAGATGGTAGCAAAAGAGAGTGCAGTTAAAAAGTGGCCAATAGGGTATTAAGAGAAGGGTCTGAGTAGATCTTTTGAAGGCTTCCCATAGTAGGAAGAAAATGGTTTCCTAGGTCAACATTCCTTTTCCTTGGAAGTGAACATTTTAACTAAAGTCACTGAGATCATGAAAGACATCAAGGTGGAAGAGCCTCAGAGTTTAAAAGGTCAGAGCTGAAGAACTGAGGAAACTCATTTCAGGAGGAACTTTCCTCAGTCTCTGACATTTTGATGCAGAAAGTGAACAGATGTCTTTCTGGACAAGAAAGAATTACATGTAAGTTTCACAAATCCTAAGAAAAATGGAGATTTGAAGGGAACAGTTTTAGTAAGAGGTAAAGTGAAACAACTGAGAGGTTATTTATAAATGATGAATATTCTTTCCAAGGAGTAAAAAGGATTCTACATTACTGTGGTAGCAATAATGGAAAATGGCTTTCTGACTGACAGAGATATTATCAGCAGAAGAATAGGGAAGTGATTTACTGACTTTTTTCTTTAGTTATAAAACTTTTTCTTTTCTTCTGTCAAATGTCAGTAGAAAATGTCTTTTACAGTATGGTCAGTTAAAAAAAAAATGACCAACATGATGATAAAATAGAAGTATTTCTTCCTGTGGATTATTCTTCAGTGGATTATTTCTCAAAGCTTTAACTTGCTTTAAATGCAGGACAATGTCTTATTGTCATCTGTACTTCCCCCATCTCAGACTTCGTAGCCCAGAGTTCAAAGCTGTCTGTACCTCCTGAGCAGTGTGACATACAGGTTTTCTAAGAACAAATTCCTGCTTGAATTGTAGCATCCTGTTTGATGGGGAAAGTGTCCACTAAATTCTAAATATATTCTTTGGTGTAGAAATGACCACAGCTGACCAATTTCGGTGAACAGTTGCAACACCTTTTTTGTTGGTGGAAAGAAAAAGGTGCTTTTTATTTTTAGTCTGAATGCACTGTCCTGGCAGGGAAACAACCTGAGAACATGGACTGGACGTTGAGTCCTGGCTCTTTCTAATCATGCAAGGAAGTTCCCACTTAGAATAATTCCTTCAGCTCCCTACTCTGCATTCATTGTTTTAACATAAGGATGGTAACACCTGTGCCCTTCCTGCGTGTTCCTTTGCAAAGCAACTTGAAAAATACTGTCATGTGTGACCAAGTCTCTTCCTTTCCCTGTCCTTGAATGCTGTCCAAATAACCAAAATACAGAAATAAAACATTTTTTAGGCTGTGTCAGCATAGACAGAAAGGTGTTCTTCATAGTCTAGGCAGGTCGTTGCCAAATTGTGGTCAGGTTTAGAGGCTTTTGCTGCCTGCACAGAAAGGACTCCTGCTGGCTTTGTGCCTTCAGAGGCAAAAATAAGAGACTTATTTAATTAGCAAGACAGGGTGTGGATAATGGACTTAAGAATTTGAGTGTTGGGCATGTGGGAAATCAGTAATCCAGTCATAACAGCTACTCAAAATTTTCATAACAGGAAAAGTAGAATTTTTTTAGTGGAAAAAAGTTTCTTTTGAGATGCCTAGAGACCAAAAAGATTTAATAATACAAGGTTTATCATAGTGCCACTGCATTATAAAAGACACTGTGCTTTTCAATATCACAGCTGTTGTATGATGTGAGAATTATAAATCTCTACTGGAAAAACATTATTGCACAACTTTAATGAAATATTTCAAATAATTTTTGGAGGAATTTCAGAATTTTCTGTTGTACAATGGCTTAATCTATATGTTCTGAGATAGAGAGGAAAGGAAATTTGCCAAAATGAAACTTTTCTTCTGGAAAGTTCATCTAACTCTTTATTTCCATGTGTTTGACTAGGGCAGAAATCATGATTCCCTGTTCAAATCATCACCTTCTGGTGGACAAAGTTCTAAATAATATCCTCCATTTTAATGATTATGAATTGCAGAGCTGTTGAATCTTTTCTTGTCTAATCTTTTCTGGAATTCTTTTTAGAATTAAAACTAAATTCTAAATAATAAACTAAATAATAAAGTTTAACCCTGCAAACCCTTCTGTTGTCTCTTATGTTCTGCCTTACTTCAGGGAGAAAGGTTTTTGAAAAGTCCATGACCCATTGTGCTAAAAGGTTGCTGACTTGCATTAAAATTAGACTGAAATTTTTTCTTCATTTAAAAATCCTACACATCTTACTGAGGTTTTGATTATACTGAGAAACATCATCAACACTTATGAGTCTTGTTGAAGAGAGTAAAACCATAGAGAGAGGAGTTGATTTTCTAAAAACTGCTCTGTCTTAGAAAACCACCCTGCATTCTTATACAGCCAGTGATGCTGCCAACTAGAAACCCTAAAAGTAATTTATTCCGCTTCTCCTTGCCAAAAGCACATCCAGTGACACAGTATAAGGTTACAGCTCATCTAGCTGAACATATACTTGGAGCACTGATGATGACCAAAATTTCGTCCTGCTTTTGAAATGACTTTTCACAATTAAAATATAAAGTACAGTAAAAAAAATTAAAACATCCTAAACAAAGCCATGTAAAAAAAAAAAAAAAAAACCTAAAAAAAAAAACAAACCCAAACTATAAAATACGTGAAAGGTTTCAGATGATACTCAAGGTAATTTTTTGTTAGGCTTAAACTGGATTGTTCAATAACTATAAAATGTAGCAGTACTTTTGTTAATATACAGTACTCTTGTTTAGAGTTTCAAATATTTTTCTTGCTGCTGCTTAGGCTTTTGTCCGTAATTAGAAAAGCTTAAAGCTTCCTCTGTGTTTTAGAGTTGATATTTACTTTGCTCCAGCAATAAATTCTAATTTTTACATTTGAGTAGTGTAGAATTAAATTTTCTAATTTCATACAGTTTGGGATTCTGGAGAAACATTAGGCTAAGACTTTAATAGGAAAACCTGAACTTGGTGACTGTGTGTCTTTTCCTGGACAGCTAATATTGCTACAAACTCTCTCAAATTTGCTTCCTTTGAATTTTTGCTCTTACTTGAACTCAACACCCAACATCTGCTGTGACTGCAGACCCAGGCTCTGAAGCCTTTGAGCTGTTTGCAGTATGATTATCACCAGCTTTGTATAAAGAATGACAGAGAGCTGTAGGCAAGGTCTTGGTGAAAAAGCTGACATTTGTCACTTAGAGATGTGTGGTTGATTTGTAGGTGACAGCTGAATGTAAATTATTATTTTAATTTTTTTTTCCCTTTGAATTGGAAATGGTGCAGGGTTTATGAGAGAACCAACACACAGCTGTTAGAACTACAATCACAGAATGGTTTAGGTCAGAAAGGACCTTAAAGATTCACAAGTTCCAAGCCCCCTACTATGGACAGGGACCCCTTCCATGGGTCCAGGTTGCTGAAAGCCCTGTCCAGCCTGGCCCTGGACACTTCCAGGGGTGGGACACGCACAGCTTCTTTGGACAGCCTGTGCCAGTGTCACCTTCTGTTGTCCAGCACATGGGACAGATGTGGGTGTGTGGGAAGGGGAATCCCTTGGTGCTTGGGTGGTCACCCAGCTGAGCAGTCAGTAGTGTTGTTTCACAGCTGGCCTGGTGCAGTGAGGTGTACTGGGCAGAGAGAGCTCGCTCTCCCAGCTCCTCTCCCAGCAATATTAATAGAAGTGGTGACATCTCTGCTCAGTATCCTGATTTTTGAGCATTGCCTGTTGTCCTTTCCCAAGGCTCCACAGACATCTGGTTCCCAGCAAGCTGAAAGTTTAACTGGAAATGATGTTCTATAAGTTGGTGCCAGAAACGTCAAGAAAACATTATCATATTTGATTTCTCTTTCATAAAATGAAGTTATGTTTATAAGTGCAATTTTTTTTATTATAAAATTAAAATGTTTTTTTCTCAGCAGACACACTTGGGTAAAAGTTGGCCTCTGCTTGGGGAAAGTAAAAGCTTACAAATCAGTAGCAAATAGTCAGAAAAATGAAAACAACCCCTTATCAGGTTTTCTACTTTACTGAGCAATAAATAACCTCACAGTGTGAAATATTATTTTCCCTCCCTTCTTTTCATTGTGCCTTTGAACTAAAGAATATTTTCTTATTATGCACCCAATTACACCACTGCTGACTTACACTGCATTTTTTTCTGGGTAAACAAAGCTAATGAACGCATGGTATATACTTAAAAGCTATTCTCAGCAGTGGGATATTCTCTCCTCCTCCTCCACACTCCACTGCATCAATGGGCATGGTCATACTGTGGTAATTACATTTTTTTCTTACATTTATTTATAAAAAAGTAAGGCAAGCAGAGGGGCCCTCCTGCTCTGTTGCCTAGGTTATTCCATAGGCTACCAAGCAGCTTGTGTGTTATCTGCAATTATGCAGTAGAGTAAAGAACCCCACAGTGGCCTCAGTTCCAGGAATGTCCCTAACAACACTGTGGGCTGAATTTTGCCCTCTACCACTGCCTAGTGCTGGAAGTGAAGCAACTGTCACTTATTTCTGTAACTAAACAGCAGAGAACAAAGTGGTAATTGCCAAGCCCGGGTGATGCTAAAAAAATGTGTGGGTGCTGCCCGAGCTGACCCTAGAACACAGAGGAGCTGTGGCCTCTTGCCCTGATAAACTATTTCACTGGTGTGTGATGAAGATGCACTTTTGTGTGTGTATGTGTTTTAAAACCGATTTATCGTTTCCTTCTGCCCTAGTAATTTATTCTGGCAGCCCACAGTTCCTGCCAAACTTTCCAAGACAGGTTGTGAGGGAAACTGCTGGAGGTGGATGAGGGCAAGTCTGTGGAGGGGAAGGACTATAACAAAGGAAAATCTGGGCTGTTTGGAATCCTGCTCATGGAGGTGCCCTACATCCCTGCATCTGCTCTCTGAGGTGGCCTCATCCACTGGGAAGGGAACTCCTGCCCTGTGCCTTGCTGTGCTGGGTGAGGCTGTAGAAATGACTGAGTGTCTCTCCTCAGAGAGCAATAGGGATGAACTGCAGAAGGAGAGTGTTGGCTTTCTCTCTAGGGAGAGGGAGAATTATCAAGTAAACATCAGTCTGTAACCACAGGAGCAATTGCCTGCACCTTCTTAGCCACTATTTTCGTTATTCTTTAAAGATGTCTGTGCTGGATATTTTACTTCCTCTCTACTGATAATATATTTCAACATTCTCTACTGCTTGTTATCAGTAGTCCTTCCCACCAGCACAATTTTCCATCTGTCACTGGGTCTGTGCTCTCTTTGTCATGCTGCTTCAGCTCTGAGACCTGGGGGTGCTGCACTTTGACCAGGGAGAGGGTTTGTGACCTCCTGGATCATCACTTCTTCTGGGAGGAGTTGACTGTGTGCATCCAGCTCCCTTTTGGGTTGTGTTGTATTACCAAGGGGAAGGGGGTGGAAATCATTAAATATAAGGAATAACTTTGACTATGCTGTAGTTCTAATGTATCAAAGTCATCTTCAGCACCCCAGAGGCAGATGGGAAAAGATGATCAGATGCTAAGAAGCTGGTAAATCAACAAGAATATGAGCTAATTAAGTTGTAGCCATTATGCTAATATATGCTGCAATCTAAATGGAGCTGAGAAGTTGCTTTCTCTCCCAGCTCAGAAAGAGTTAGAACATTGTCCTCTTAGACTGGATAATAAGGGACATGGACAAAGCTCAGACTTAGCAGCATTTGCTGTTTTGGCCAAGAACCTAGAAAAATGGAGATAAGATGGTAAAAAGCATTAAAGGATATTCTTCACCCTTCAAAACCAGACTTGCTGTCTAATCTAATTATCCAGGTATTGGTCTACTAACTTATGCACCCATGGGAACAACAGTCAGCAATATAAATTTGTTTTGTTGCTGTATTGCTGTAAATCCTGGAATTTCTTTGCAGAGATGTATATGAACTATCTCCCTTCTAATAAAACCAAAACAAACCCAAAATATCCAAATCCAAGAATAATAACAATAAAAAAGCCCTTCACCAAAACAACCTAGATTCACAAAACATCAGCATAAAACTACAAAAAAAGCCAAACAAAGAAACCCCCAACCAAAACCCTCCAAATGCCCAAACCTACTAGCACTACAGATCTGAAGGTAAACCAGCTATGAATAACTTAGACCTTAACTTGCAAATGCATGCAGTAAATGGATCTTTATAAATCAGAAAAAATCCCTGTCAAACTGACTTTCCTAAGGGAGGGACAGCAGGTGAATTTTGGCCTGTAGTGGTCCCAGAGGAGGTGCACCCCTGAGGATGTGGTACCTCTCTTGGACCTCAGCTGCCAGCACTGAGCTGCTCTGCAGGGCTTGAGGAGGAGCTGGGAGGTGCCAACAGCCATCAAACCCATAGCTCCTGGAGTGATTTCCTCCCATGGATGCAGAGTTTTGGAGTTCTCTGACTCATGGCGATGTGAGGGGCTAAAAAATCAGTCTTAGCTCCTTCAGGTCATCATCTATTTACCTTGCACAGTAATAGCAGCCTATGGTGAGTTCAGACCCTACGTGTGTGAATGTGGGATATGAGTACAGCTGGACTGAAGAAATAATGATTGTTGGATGTTCATGTTGTCTTTTTCTATCCTGGAAACCATCAGTGGGAGTCTAATGACTTGTTTAGAAGATTGCAGGAGACAATTGCTAAAGCAATCAGCAAATATGATTATAACGTCGCAGTTCAGTAGACTTTCTATCTTAAGTAGATTTGGAAGTGAAACATCCCCAAAAATGCCACAGAAGAGGAAGAGAGCATTTTTCCTAAAGCAAAAATTGTCAGTTATTTCACTGTTAGTTATTCAGTATTTCACACAAATTGTACTTTTTAGTGTTGTATTTATATTTTGTTTTGCAGCTGTAGTTAAATAGGTCTTGAATGAAAGAAAAAGGGAAATGAAATGTATGTGTATTGCTTGAAGGGAGAATTCTTGGATGTAAATAATGAATGAGAGAGACTTCAGCAGAAAAATGAAGGGTTTGGGAGGTTTCAGAATTGATCCCCTTTCCTATCATTAATAAAAAATGAAGTATTGCAACAGCCAAAGTGCTTTGTATAGCCACAGGGTAATTTAGGAAGTGAAGCTGTACTTTACACAAGCGACAGTTGGAGTTTGGTTTCTCTTTTTGGATCCCCTTTTTTTTTTTTTTTTTTTTTTTTTTTTTTTTTTTTTTTTTTTTTTTTTTTTTTTTTTTTTTTTTTTTTTTTTTTTTTTTTTTTTTTTTTTAGTTGGTTGGATTTTTTTACTAGATCATGTGCTGCTTGTGTCTTGGGTTAATTTTTAAAGTGGGCAAGCGATGCTGGAGCTGTGCATGCAAGTGAAAGAGTTGTGAAAGCAGCTGGACAGTTGCTATCAGCTCTGTATGGCTGAAACTGTTAAAAAAGGTCTGGAATAGTCAAACCTATGTCACAAAACAGAGTTTCCAGGTGATCAGGAGGTTTTTACCTGTTCTGTGCTATCAGATCAGTGCAAAACAAGTGGAGTAATTGTCCAGCAAAGCAGATCATCACATTTATGCTCTGGTATAGTAATCCTACAAGCGAGTGCAAAAATACAGCTGGCAAATTAGGTCAATTAACAGGAGCTTTGTATATCTCTTAAATAAGAGACTTTAAAGGCAGTAACAAATTTCAATAAACTAAATAATAGAAAAAATCTACTTATGAGATTTCAAAAGCATGATGCCTTTCCAGTACAGTACTCAGCTTCTGTTAAAATGCTGATTTTGACTCATCACTTGGGAGAGTAATGAACAGCAGAGGAAATACTAGAGGCAAATAAATGTATCCAGTTCATTAAAATACATAATCTTCTAATAAAAAGTAGCATTATCTCAGGAGGGTTGTATACTTTAGCTTACTTCTCTATGAGGAAAGGCTTGCCAAGAGCTTCTAGTGATTCAAAGGAAATCGGAGGTACACTTGCAGATCTTATTCAAGCCTAGACCTTTTAGGACTTGTGTAATTTTCGTGTACTATCTCACCCTTATTGCAGTAAGTATCTTAGGGGGTGATTTTTAGAAATTGTTTTTCTAACTGGCAAAATAAATGTGATTTTGTTTCCTATTGTTTCTGTTAAAAATGGACTTTGGAGACTGAAGCTCTCTCAATCTTAAAAAAACCCAAAACTTTAATACTGAAAATTAGATCTACAAAGAACAAGTTTTCCCCACAGAAAATGCTGATGTGTTTAGCAAAATACATGAAGGCATGCATACAAAAATTTAGAAAAAATTGTACTTTTGTTAAAAAGAAGCAAAATATATATTTTGGATTTTAAGTCATTTTCAAAATCTGAAAATTTTAGATTTCCAGTTAAAAATAAACTTTCTAATAAAAGCTATATAATTTAAAAGGGTAGCTTAAAAGTCAATACCTCAAATTCTCTAATAAAGACAATGGAAAAATGTCAGGTGGTCGTACCATCTGTTGGTTAAGCTGAATGTGTATTGTGGGGCTTTCTCAATGGAGAGGTAGCTGGGTTCTGTTGCTGCATCATGCTGGTATAGTTCGATTAAGTGCAGCATTATTACCCCATCTATACTTATGCAAAGGGTCTTATATTTCATTCTGAAATTGAGTAATTTTCATGTCTTGTCCTGGCATCTTCATAATTCCCTTTCCAGGTACCTAAAATCATTTTGCACTCATCAGTCTAAAGAAAAAAAAAATCCAAATCTCTCGAAATCTGTGACTTTCCTGTGAAATTTGCCCCAAAACCATGACACTAAATGGTTTGAGAAGGCACCATGCACATCCTTCTCTGCATTAGTATATTGGCTTTTCTTTATATTGCAGCTGCTAGAGGATAAAATCAGTTCTTAGTGTTGATTTCTGAAACATCCAAAAGGCTGTAATAAAACATAAAAGAAGAGAGATTGACGTAGCAATATCCCTTGATGTGCTTGTTCTTCATCCAATCCTTGTAAGTAATTACCTGTCTGAAGTTGCACAAGCACTTCAGTTTGGCTAGAGACAGCTATTGATTTAGAAATCAGATGTGCTTGGGCTTGGCTGAAACAAAAAAAAACCAACAACTTTTTAAATTAATTTTTTTCTTGGCCTGCTGTGGCTATGAATAAGCATCATTCATTTTATGCAATTTCCATTTGAAACATTCTTGTACTGGGAATTTGTTTACCACTTGTGGCCTGCTAGTCTGAAAATTAGTTTTCTAACCATGCCTTCTAACCAAGCATTTTAAATGCTCCATTAAACTTTATACAGGATTTTTTTTATCTATTGTTTATGGAAATGTTATCTGTCTGTCTCTGTACAGGGCAACATGATGCGTTTTGAAAGATGCAAAAACCTGGATTTTCATGATCTTAGCGTATTTATTTTGATTATTTAGTTTATTTTTTAGAAAGCTGAGCTGTAAGAGCCACAAAATTAATACTTGAAGAGGTCTGGCTATGGGAAAATTTAATCAAGAAATAAATATTCTTCTACCTATTCTCTCCCAGGAACTACCCTTAGAACTGATTAAGCAAAACCTTGAGCCTGAGAAGTTGAAAATGTTTCCTGTAGAAAACACATGTTGAGAAAATTTTTAGATAAAAAGTCATGAGCTAAAGTAGAACATGATTTATAGGAGTTAGCAGGAAAGGTAAAAATCCACTGAGAAATCAAGTAAAATCTGGAAACTAAATGTGCATGTTCCAAGCTACACATGCCATTATTGAGTCCCTAGGATTTTCTTCCAAATCTTTGAGAGATTTAATCCTGATAGGAGTAGAGAGGTCACATCCTGAGCACAAAAGGATGCTTAAAAAAAACATCTGAACAGTTTAATGGCTCTTTTTTAGAAGTAGGAAATGTGGGCTATGTGATGCTGATTTCTACTGTCACCTGTGGCTCATTACTGCCAGGAACCAGGTGGTAGAGCTGGTGATGCTCATTTGAACCAATCTACCTGCATTAGTCACTTCCAGATTGCGTTGGTGTGTTATCCACATGTTGCCTGGATTTTCCAGAAAATGCTTTGAGTAAGCAAGCACTGAAGGAAGCTCCTTGTGAGCAACCTTTTCTCCTGGTGCTTTGCATGCTTCTGTGCAGGGGCAGTTACTGGAGCCTGCAAGACAAACTCCTTGGTGATTGCACAGGTGAAGGCAATTTAGGGTCTGGATGGGAGATGTGTAGGAGAGGAGATGAAGCCCTTCTGCACCTCTCTGACCTAAGCAATTCTAATGGGATGTTTTTCTTCCTTCCCCAGTTATTAAGCCTCTTCAGACCTCGTTTCTTCCTCAGAAATGTGTATGAAAACTATTCTTTTTCAAATATATCTCTGGAAATAAACTTTACCACCTTGTTGTGGGATTTAAGCCCAGCTGGAAATCAATCAGGCAGCTGCTTGCTCAGCCCCCTCTATCCACCCTTACCCCAGTGGAATGGGGAAGAGAATCAAAAGTAAAACTTGTAGGTTGAGATAAGAACAGTTTAATAGTTAACAGTTAAAAAAAAAAAAAAAAAGAGTAAAATACAATATTAATAATGATGTTAATAACAAGGGAAAGAAAAAACCAAACCCAAACCAAGTGCAATATGATTGCCCACCACCTGCTGACGGAAGCTGAGCCTTCCCAGGCACTCCCCCTGTTTATGTGTTTATTGGGCATGGTGCTTTATGGTATGAATATCTAGAATATCCCTTGGGCCAGTTCAGGTCACTGTCCCATCTGTGCTCCCTCTCATATTTTTTAAATGTACCTCCTCTAGCTTCTGGCAAAACATGAGACGTGCACAAGAAGTCGTAGGATAAACACGACTTAGCAAAGCCCAAAACATCAGTGTGTTATCAACACCATTCTCATTCTGTGTCCAAAACACAACACTGTACCAGCTACTGAGAGGAAATTAACTCTACATCAGCTGAAACCAATGCATCCATTCAGCAGACCTGAACATTTGTACTGCTGGAGATGACTGAAAATCTGAATATTCTCTAGCAATTTGTGCTTATTGAAGCCTCTTCTAATATTAAGAGATTCATAAATATATTAAGAGAGGTTACACTGAATTAAAAATTATTTGAGTTATAGTTTTAAGGTTCCTGTCTAGAAAAGATCAACTATTGACATATGCTATTAAATTTAAAAAAGGAAATGAAAAAATGAAAATGCCTGAAAAGCCTCCAAAAGGTGAACAAAGGGCAGTGGATGTTTGAAGGGAAATCTCATGCAGGGACCAAGGTGGGTGGAGAAGGTGGCTTATCAGATCTGTCCCCTTGTGATCAAACCCTTGGGGCAGGGAGAGGGGAAGAGAGAGCTCCTTTGTTTCCCCAGCAGTGGCTTACATCTGGGTGAGAATTTGACACTGCCCAGATATTTGTGCTGCTGCAATCTGGAAAGCATGAATTGACCATAGCTCTGCCTCTGTGACTCACCCTCAGCACTCCCTTCTGCTTTCTGGGCTCTCCAGCAGGTATAATGAGACCTTTTGGGATGGTGTTTCTGGCTCTGATGTTTCCAACACTGCTCCCATCTCTCTCTGGAGCTCAGAGATTGCTTACATCAAATCCTAAATTTCTGGGTATTTATTCCTTTAGCAATTGTGGCACCTGCAACCTAAAATACTGTCACAGATACAAAAACATCAGGAGTGCAAAACCCAACTTCTTGAGAGGTTGCCCATCTCCTGTTTTCTCCAGACAGAAAGGAAAAGGTTGTATGAGGCAGGTAATTGTCAACAAACTCTTTGGGTTGTTTTTGGTGAGACATCTAAATTATTTATTGCTATTATACAAAGAAAAACTTTTCAGTGTAGGAGTACCAGGTTCATTATGTCAATCACAAAAGAGACAGAATGTATTATTTTCAATAAACTCCAATAAGAAATGCAATGATCTTTAGCTTTACAAATCTTAAAGGGTGGGATAAGGTATCTGCTCCTGTAGGTTTTTCCTGATTCTGGTTCTGTATTTATTGAAATCATGCTTATTACTGCTGAGAATTGAGTTGGCTGACCACATAGTCATACTTTTTAATTGGTTTTGTGGCTGTCACAGAAAGCCTGAGTGTTTATTGCTTGTATTCTGTATTGTATTCTGCTGTACTCGGGAGCATAAAATGCTGTTATAGAGAATCCAGTCTCAGGTCAAGCTGGTAGGTACAAGGCCATCTAGCTTATTTGTTATTTACTTATGAGAGAATCCCAAGCAATGAGAAAAACTCTAAGGGTTTATGGGTAAAACCCTCAAAATCAGTCCTTTGAATGGCTCAGAGTTCCAACTCCTCTGCCAATTTGGTGCTTCTGTGAAGGTGTGTGCCACTCCCTGTGGTGGCTCTGCAGAGGCCCCATTGCTATCTGCAGGCTTTTTCCTGTTGGTGCCTTAGGGATTCATGAAGAAACAAGAGATGGATAGTCATATTCCTAGCTAGTCTTCAAATGTCAACAAGTCCTGGAGGATATGGTTTAGAGCAGGCATTTACACACTTAAAAATATGTTGATGTTGTGGGTCCTTGTACACGAAATATTATGTGGGCCTCATAAATTAGCAAGGATGAAAGGAATTTTATATTTTGACTCGACAGGGGGGAAAAAAGTGGGAAAGTGCTTTTTTTTTTTTGCTTTTTTTTTTTTTAATCTACTAGAGCCAATGACCTTGAGTCCAGGAATTCAACATGATTTCAAGAATCAAGATGTGATATCTAAAAGCTCACAGCTACTGCTGTAGCTGCTGTGTTAGAGCACAAGATCAGAAAACTGGTTACCATGATGACTCCAGCTGTGAAAGTTGTCCAGCATGGCTTCTTGTTCATGTCTTGTTGATATGAATTTTTGAATCTTGAACTTCTGCAAGGACCTGCTTACCAACTCCAATATTACCTTATCTTGCCAAAAACTGGTGTTCCCAGGATACTTTCTTTCTTGATTGTCAAAACTTTATTTAAAAGAAAAAAGGTGACAGGATTTACAGGAGCTAGAAATTAGTGAGATAAACACCTAGAATAATTATTTTCCAGGAGCAGACAAAACTTCTCTGCCAAGGGAGAGAAAGAGGGAGTGATGTTGACAGACTGTGTTCCAGCACAAGGCTGGAAGGAATCGTGGTAAGGCAAGAACAAAGTTTGCCAACACTTCAGCTCAGAGCAGGAAAGAAAGACTGAGCTGGCCTGGCAAGCAGCTATAGTGGCAGCATTTGCCATTTGACAGAAATGAAACTACTTGAAAATAATGTGATTTTAAACCAAATGACTCAAATGTAGCAACTCTATGGGCTTTAATTTTTAATATTTTCCCCTGGGTTGTCTGTATTAAAAACAACAACAACAAACAACATCTGTATCCTTGTTCTCTTTTAAAAGACTGCTGGGATGATTTGACATCAATTTGCTGTGGTAGAAAAGTAGGAGGAGAAATAAATTACTGGTAGTAGATGACTGTCTGCCATCTGGAGAGGTTTTGAGGCTGATATTTGGGCACAGATGTGTGCTTGATCCCGTTCCAGTGCAATGGCTGTCAGAGCTGTGAAGAGACAGCCCTTGGGTCAAGGGAGTACCAACAGCTGTGGAGGGAGGAGCAGGTCCCATTGCCTCACGTAGGCAGAGGTTAGGCTTTGGAAAGGTCTTTGATGTTGTTAGACTATATAGTCAGAGCCTCAGAAAGTTGGGATTATTTCCTTCTCCAAAGAACAGTGTAAATCTCATCCTTTCCGTGCTCCTTGTTCCTCCCAGTGCTGCCCAGAACTCAGCTCTCAGCAGGATGTTGCTGTTTCCACAATTCTCCCCAGATTCTCTCAGTCCTTGGCTCCTGAGTTCTGTCCAGTCTTTTTGGGGAAGTTTCCTGCTTTTCACTCAGCTCCTTTTTCTTACCAGGTGTCTCTTTCCTGGAGGACATTGCTGTAGGCCTCACAAGTAACAGAGGGAATACATCTAATCTGATTTCACTGGAAAATGTTAAAGTTTGATAGGTGTTTCCATTTCTGGCAGGCTGTCTCCTTGGAGCTCAGGGCTCTCACCATGTCAAAGGCTCCTTTTGTTCCCAATATATAAACCCCATCCTCCTCTGAATCATAGTTATGATCCTTCTGTTTATAGAAAGTTGATGTTGTGTTGCATTTTCTCTATCCTGCCATTCCTGCATTTAGCCATTTGTTCCTTCCAGCTGTACCTGACAAAGCACAGCAACAGCAAAAGTACCCAGAGCCCTTTTCTCTCATTTTTGTCTCTATAAAGAATTTTCTTTAATGTGAATGTGAAGTATCTTATTTCTCTATAGGAGAGGAAAGGTTTCAGCAACCACAGGTGAGACATTGAGCTGTTCAAAGTAGCTTGGTCAAGAAGGGAAGGATTTATAGCACTGTCAAGAAGTGCATACAGCTTTGCAAGTCTTCAACAGCCTCTATTTCAAACCAACCAAAAAAAATAATCAGTGTACACAAATAATACACTAGAGTATGTTTGTTGACATTTTGCCTGCACACCAGCTTTTACTCCTCTGCACAAAGTGCATTTTGTTTTCAAAATCTGGATAGGGTTATATTTTAAATCATCTGTCTTAGCTCATGTACATTTTGATTCCTTTGAGGCTGCTTATCTGACTAGTGAGTTACTGTTGAATATTCAAAACAAAGCCAGTTTAATAAGTCCCACCACTGTTGTGAACCTGACAAGGAGAACAGTGTTATGCTAATATTCTGTTGCTGAAGAAAACATTTCTAACAGATTGAATGTAGATAGATGATGCATTCCTTTTAAGTAGCAATAGAAATTTGTTTTCCTTAGTCTGAGGAGAAAGAAAAAACAGTATTAAGGAGCTAAAAGTTAGGCCCATTTCCTCTCTAGCATAGGATAACATTAGTGTTAATGGGTCTTTTAAATTCAGCTGCTCCTCATGGGTTTTTGTGGTCCTAAATGTATATATGTGTGTGCACACAATCCTTTAGCTTTACCTAGAGAAGGAAAAAGAAGTGTTTCTCTGTGTCAGAGCCAATATTCTCAGCTCTTAATCAAGCAGGGGCTGGTTTTGTCCTTCCTAGGCATGTGGAGCTTGCTTTTCTTTGGAACTTGGTGTTTCTTGTTCTCCTGAAAGGATTAAGAGAAAAAATAGGACATTTTGAAACCATGTGCATTCAAATTTATGAACTCTTCTAACAAATATATTCAAATAAATAATTCACCTTAACAAGAGGTAACTGGGTGTGGTTTGGCCATAGTGGCTGGGTAAAGATTTATTTCATAGCTTTTATGTCCTTTGTTTCTCCAAAACAAAGATAAACGTCTAATTTCCTGATATTTCTGTGTTTCTATTTTTCCCTTACCCTAAAAGAAAGACATGACCACTTGTTTTGTGAGGCACCCATCCTTTCCATAAAACTCATGTTTGTTGAAGCAGAGAAAGGTTTGTTTTATAATTAAATGTATTTAGAGATTTTCTCTGCTTATTACTTTAATCAAGTCCTTGACAGAGGGAACTCAAGTTTTGGTTCTACACTGAGAGCTTCTTACAGCTCAGTGGATAGTGTAGTGAACACTGCATCTCTCTCTAAATGCTGTATGCTAATAGAAAAGATACAGGGGTTCATCCAGAAATATTAGTAATTGTCAACACAGAAGCTCTGCTGCACATTAAAGGAAAATAGCATTATAGAAAATAAGCAAGGTTCAGAGAAAAATCCCCTCAGCCCTCTAGACTCCTCATGTCATTACTGACTCCTGTCCTTTCTGTAATTTCTGAAATAACCTCTCTGTCAGGTTTTGTTTCAGCCTTCATCCAGGTTTCCTAGCTGTGATACTTATTTCTGCAGGGGTAATGCTTCATCATTTCAATTTTCCATCAGTGGAGAGCTGTGCTCCTGGATTCTGTTTCCTAAAAGCTCTGCTTATTCAGCTTTCACAGCAGGTATGTACAATTACGAGTTCCAAGATAAGATAGATTGGTTTTCAAAAATGTGCTTTTAGGGCTTGAGCAGTGAGAAATCAGAGTTGTTTGGGTTTAGTCTGTGATTCTGCTACCTGACAGTAGGCTTTGCCAGATATATTTGATTTAGTTGATTGGCAGAAACCCTTCACCTTCAAGAAGCTTGTGTCATCTTCTGAATCATAGAACCATCAAGGCTGGTAGAGACCTTTAAGATCATCCAGTCCAACCATGGATGTAGAATTCTTGTTCAGAAGTTCCTTCTGCAAAAACTTTACATTTATCTTTCTCGATCTTTCCTATGGCAGAAACAGAACTTGAAGATTTTTGAGGGAGACTGTTGGAACAAGAAGTACTTCAAAAAAGTATCAGGCAGAGTTTGTTTCTGGAAATCTGTCTGTCCCTGTTATCTGAGCGAGACAAGGCTCTCCAGTGTGCCAAGAGCTAAAGTGATCAGTGGCTAACCATGTGACAGAGGCATGTAGGATTAAAAATTTGTGAGCTTTTTTAATTAACCAAGACACTTCTCAGTTTTGACAAACTGAGGCAATCTCAGCATTTCCTGAATATAGGAAGTGGTGAAATCCACCAATAAGCAGTCCAGATCACAAAATTCTAGTATTTCATGCAATTTCCAGAGGTGTGACTGTTTAAATTCCAGCTTAGAAGGCCTGAGAAGGTCCAGAATATCTTGTTGCTTATAGTCCTGGCTCTTTCCTCATCAATTACTCACCATCCCAAGTGACTGATGTTCAGAAATGATGCAGGTGAACTTAGGATTTGAGTGCTCATAAAGAAAAAGGTCCCTAATCCAGTCAGTCAGGACATAAATATTCCCCTTGGTGTGAGAAGAAAAGGCTGAGGGGTTATTCATGCCCTTGGCCACCATTTCTGACAAGGCTATGTGTACAATTTCAATAGGTGTGCCTGGCAGGTTTTATACTCTTGCTTGTTCCATCCTGTGTAGTGGAAAGGACCAATTATGCCAGGAGGAAAGTGGTGGGGGTGAAACAGAGCTGTCCTCTGATGTCTCTGGCAGCTGCTGTGGGAATCCTACAGAAACCTCTCCCTGTGTGTAGCAGATCCATGCCCCTGGCTCTGGTGCAGAGGGAGGCTGATGGATTCAGAGGTCTGCTGAGAGGAGGTTCTAAGGATTGATGGCTGTCTGCCCCATGAACAATTTGTAGTGGCAATTTTTTCACTCCTGCCCTGTTTTATCTCCTTTTTCTGGAAGGGAAGCAATTGAGGAGGGGTGTCAAGGTCCATCCAGAGCTCCTATTTTCCCAGTTGCTTTAGAATCAGAGTGGAGGGGGCAGTTGAAACAGTCACCTGTATAAACAGGTACAGAAATGATCTTCCCATTGGTACACGGGTTTGCACTTTTTACTGTGTCTTGTTAAGTTATTCCTGTTTTGTGTTTTATTTTCAATATTTGTATGATGGATTAATCAGTAATTTTTATCCAGAGTACAGCTTGCCACATTTGTTCTCTCACACCACTCTCTAAGATATTTCTAAAGATATGTGTATTTATGCCTCACTCCAGGCTCAAAAACCCCCAACAACACAAAACCATCACAATAAAGGAGAATAAGCATAAAGTACATTTTAGCCAGTGAGCATGACATTTAGACCCCATAGCTGGTGAAGGGCAGCAGAACTTGTAACTCAGACAAAAAATACAGAAAAAAATGTGTTGCATATTCAAAATAATATTATTATTTCTATTGTTTTGATTTTTTAATGGTATTTATGTAAAAATGATTCAGCTTCTCGTGGCTAGACCTGGATGACATTTGCCCAAAGAACAATAACTTTGTCACAAATTAAAAAAGGCAGGGAGGGGAACAGGGAAAACAGCATCATAAGAACTAAAAGTACTTGGGAAGCTGACTCATCTTACAAGAACTTAAGACAACATCTGAATAAATGGTGATGAATCTTTAAATTAAACCATGTCCTCTCATGTTTAAAAATTCCTTCTTTTGGTAGTGCTGACATGTTTTCACTTGTGAGGTTTTGAAATTGAAATTTTTGGGGTTGGTATCAAAATTATATTTTCTTCCACACTCTTTTGTAAGTGCACGTGCTATGAACAAAAATCTGAAATGACCAAAATGAGATGACATAAAATATTACTTCTGACTTTTAGCCATGTCTCTATATGAAGGAAAAAGCTTATTTGACTTAAACTCATATTGACAATCAGAGAAATTGAAGGCTAGGAAAAAATCTTTTTTTATTTAAACTAAAAAAAATCCTCAAAATCTGAATTCTGAGCTTCCAAATGCCAGTAAAATATTTAAATACTGGATCAATTTTCTCTCTATTATCAACAAAATATTGGAAAAATCATAAAAAACTGATATCACTTAGAGCCTCACTCTGTTTCATTTAGGGTTGTATTTTGTATTTTAAAAGATTGCATTGGATAATCTTGGGTTTAGCTAAAAATTAGCTCAAGTTCTTATTTACCTAAAATTCTAGTCTCAGTGGGAAAAGGAATTAGTATTAATGAGCACACCTCCAGGTACTTTTCCTGCCAAGGTCTGCAGACCATATAAATATTTGACATTTGAATGTTCAGATTGGCACTTGCTGGGATTTTCTAAGAAAATCCCACCTTTAGACTCACTAACACCCTGAAAATCTATCTGGAAGTCTCCTGTGGGATCATGCTGGAAAGTATAACTGCATAAGCATTTTTTTAAAAAATCAATTTTATTTTCTGTGTCTGCTTGTTTTATTGAGGGATTTTCTCTGCCATTTGGCTGCACAATGTATACATTCCGGAGTATTTCTCCTTCCAGAGTTCAATTTATCCAATCCCTTTAACAGGACAGATTTGCCTCCATTTTTTTTTTCCTTTCCTATCTTATTCCTGCCTATGTGGATAAGACGCCTGGTTTTGTTTATCTGGAATGGAGTAATTTTCCTGGGGCAGATAAGGGGAAAAGTCAGTGAAGAAATTGTTTGCAGATATACAAGATTTAAGCATTCAAAACAGGTTATCAACCTGAGCTGTTCTCAGCTGTTTGGTGTCCTGCTCAAGGGATGTAAAGGGAAGAGCTGAATCCGTGCAGCCTGAACAGCAAGTGCTGTCTCTGACTCTGTTTACCAAACCATGGTAAGCTCTGAAGGTGCCAGCAGACAGGAGAGAGCACTTCTCATCAAGTGTCTATTATTTTGTGCTCTCTGCACACCTCTCCTTAATAGACCTCAAGGGCTCTACTGCTGTAGAATGAAAATCATATCATTATATTGCTAACACCCTTCCTTTACCTGAGATGAGCTTTTGAGTCTTGCATGGTGAACCCTTGTAATTTCTGTACTTTTCCTCTAAAGGCCTTCTTATTGAATGTTGTTGGTAGAGTATGGGAGGTTCTTTTTGACCCTCTTGATCTCAATGTCTGTTTATTTGCATTTGCACGACTCCCACATTGGTAAAAAGATTTCTAGGTAGGGTGGCACTTCAAGTAGTGATGTGGGAGCAGATGCCTTGCAAGAAGCTAACAGAGGACGACTAATTAAAAGTTAAAGAATAATGGTGCAGAGAGGCATCAAGAAATCAAGAGGTTTGTTTTCAACCTGCAATTAAATGCAGAGGAGAAAATTCCAAAATTGTTCTATTTTGTACAGAAGTATTTTAAGAGTAAAACAAATAATTTTGCATGTGGAATGAGAATGGAGCAGGTGTTATACCAAACTTCAGAGCCATCCAGTGTGGCTTCCCTTTATGCCTAGAAATCCAGAGACAATGAGGGAGTCTCTGAAGGAGATGCACAAAACATGGGGTTTGTCACCTACAAACCAAAAGATTTTCAATTAACGAAGCAATTGTGGCTGAAGCATTGCAACACAAAACTCAAATCTGAGACTTTGTAGATAACACAAAGACATTCACATGAAGATCTTGTGTGTTGCTGGTCCTGAGCTGACGGGCTGGCAGAAGGACAGGTCTGTATAACAAGGATTCAATGCCAAATGAAAACACCTGTGGGGCTTCTGTATCTAAGCTGCTGAATGTGCACCATGAAAACAGACTTCAGCCATATGGATTTCCACTAAATCTCTTTTCTTCCCTGTTGTTTCCAGTGGTGAAATGTCAGCTAATAAAAGAAATCTTGTTAGTCAGTAAGTGTTGTAAGAGGCTTATTTTTTCTATTTGCTTGAAATAGTAAAGTATATCTTCTTTACTGCATAATTGTTTTTATATTCTCTGTAATTGATCAATCCAGGAAAAAAAAACAAAACCAACAATGAAAAGTAACTATATCTGCTGAGAAGAAAAAATAANAAGAAATCTTGTTAGTCAGTAAGTGTTGTAAGAGGCTTATTTTTTCTATTTGCTTGAAATAGTAAAGTATATCTTCTTTACTGCATAATTATGTTTTTATATTCTCTGTAATTGATCAATCCAGGAAAAAAAACAAAACCAACAATGAAAAGTAACTATATCTGCTGAGAAGAAAAAGTAATGAAAATACTTAAGACATCTTTTTTTTTTTTTTGTCTGAAACTGCAGGCATCATTGTAGAAAATTTCAGTAATAATCTGTAAAACTAAAGTACATTAGTTCCTTGTGTACCAAAGCATATATTAGCACTCGGGAACAAAAGTGAAGTAAAAATTTGCACAGCCTCAGGCAAAATCAAATTTTTGTATCTTCTGTGTGTTCTGATCTGTTAACTTTCTTAAGCACTAAATGTCTTCCTATTGATTTCACTGCACTTTGTGTCAGAGCTTGAAAGTGATTTGAGGTTTTTGAAACTACTACAAGGATTTATTTGAGATGTTAAGCAATCAAATCTATTATTCAGTTTTGACAGTCACAGTGTCAATGTTCCCCCATCCCTCAAATGCCTTCCTGTCATTTATTTCTTTCCTATTCATTAATCTTTTGTCATTTTGTGCTTATGTGTGTGATTGAATATACTTGCTGTTCTATATGATGTCTTGGAGGTGAGGCTGAATGTGTGAAAGATTGGTTTATATTTACCTTTTTGAACATGGCAGAGCAGTGACAAGATTTCACAGCTGGGTTTGATCAGCCAGGCAGTGTCTATGTCCAGGAGAGCAGGTCCACACTGTAGAGCCTGGAGGCATTTCCTGCTCTTTCAGCTAGACTGCAATCATGAAAATAGGGGTGTCTCCACTGTTAGTCAGCTTCTTAAAAGCTGAAGGCAGCTTCTGTTTTCTGATAGGGATCTGAGCACTGTAGACTTTGGTACAATTTTTCTGTCTCTTTATCCTGGTGTTGAGTAAGTTCAGGCACAAGGCAAAGCAAGACTTATGTCAAAATTAAGTTGTTTTGCTGCTACTGTAAGAAGCTGTCACCTGTGGCTGAGGAAGCTTTGCTCAGGAGAAATTAGAAGAAGTTGTCTTGGAAACTTGTTTTACTTTTCCCCTCTGATATGACTCTCTAGTCATTGCCAGAAGAGTCATTCTAAGTGTTTGTTTCAAAACTCAAGGTCCGTGTCTCCCGCACCTGGGAGTTTGAGTGTTGGAGGGGATGAAGTGCTGAGGCTCTTCAGGATGACAAACTGCTGATAGAACAGTAGGTCAGGTAACAAATAGCAGGAGAAAGTGCCTGAGATGGTGCTAGATGGATCTGTTTGCACACCACTCCTCTGACAAATATATTGGTGTGAGCTTAGCATCCTCTAAGACACATCACCTGAAGTCCCACATCTTGCAATGAATAATTTAGCTTTAGGGATTCTACTTAGTACTAAAGTAAGCTAAGCATTTTTTTTTTTTTTTGTAAGTTAGATAACAGAGCTGTGTAGTTGTTCTGCGTTTTTCTTTTGTGCAGCATATTTGTAAATGACAGGACTGCATTTCTTTCTGAACTTTTATTTCCAATCTTCCCAGCCAGTCTCACTTCCCCACAAATCCACCACACATCCATCTTGGAGGGAATACGCAGGTACCTCAGTCAAGCAGGGATGTCTTTGGACACTTGTATTTCTTTGTCAAACACAGGCCTTCATCCCCTCCAATTGCATTTCCTGGAATACAGTTAATTCTTTGGGACTTTCTTCAGCTGACTGTGACATTGCATAACTGAGTTTTATTGGTTTGGTGGTTTCTTTTTTCCATCTTCCCATATTGTAGGGAATAAATAAGAACAAATAATACTTTTAACATAACATTTAAAAGGCAAATTACAAATATATGGGTGGCTAAATAAAAGTAAATGGAGTAAAATAATATACTTTTGTTATTTTGGCTAATATAACCATAAGAGTTTTAATTATCTGTGTTCCCTCAAGGCTTGTAACAAGGCTGTAACACCAGTATGCAACCTAAGGTGGTTGCCCATTGAGGAGGACTTGATGAAATTTTTGCTTATATGAATGCTACTCTGTTTGTCAGTTTGCATTAGGATAGATCAAACAAGGCAAACCACATTCAGAAGCAGGAACCCAGGTGAGGTGTGCCCAGAAATAGAATTATTTCTTCAGTTACAATGCTCAGAAAAGTTCTCCCTTCACTGAACTGTCTCTGATATGTT
Source organism: Polioptila caerulea (assembly GCA_013397295.1). Lineage (NCBI taxonomy): Eukaryota > Metazoa > Chordata > Aves > Passeriformes > Certhiidae > Polioptila > Polioptila caerulea. The sequence goes on from VYXF01002939.1 coordinate 528,303, forward strand.
GATCCAGGGAGAAAGTCAACAGAATTTAAGTCATTATTCCTGTGAGGGGAATCCTTAATGATCTGTTTAAGTTTGTGCCATGGAACTTTCTGAGAAATGTACAGTCTCCCCCCTTCCCTGTGAATCACTCGTTCCTCCTTCTGACTGGAGGTGCTGGATTGCCTTGCAGTCCTCAGCACAGGATGCTGGTATTATCCTGGTAAATGGATGACCTTGTGTCATTTGCTGCTCCTCAGGTATTCAACAAGTGTTTTCTAAAAGATAACCCTTGGAGTTCTTAAAATTCAATAGTGGTATCAAATAATTAACTGAAGGTCAGAGACAGTCCCTGCTGCATCTGATTTGTAAGCGACTGTCAAGGAGAATCTGCCCGTGGTGTCCATCCCAATGAAGGTCTCCATTTCAGACCATATTCTGAGAGTCCTTGGGGATAACAGTGGCAGAAGTTCAGATGTTTAGGAAGCAGTAAATACAGACTTCACTTCAAGCAGGTGCTTCTGTCAGTGTGCTAAATGTAAAGTTTATAATCACTGAAGACTGCACTTGGATATAAGCACACGTCATGTTCAGGTCAGCAGCTGCAAGTTCAAACGTGTGCTTTGCTGCTTTAGGATGTGGCTGTCTGCAGAAAATCACTTTACAAACAGCAAAAAATGTATGTTCCATTTCAGGAGAAATGGTAGCTGGAAATCTTGTGCTGGACCCAAAGGAAATGAGGCATGCAGTGGACAATTATGCTCAGCTTCTAACTAAAATTCCTGAAAAAAAAAGATATAAATAAAAGTTTGTGTTGAGATGAGGGGACCCAGCATGATGCTTTGCTGTCCCCAGATGGGGCTGGTGCTCCACGATGGCACAGGGAGGTGAGACAATGTGAAATGCCTTCATATCCACTGATATCCATTGCAAAGTGATTTTCATGGGATAATTGATAAGATGGGAAAAAGAAGAAAAGACAAAAGAACCCTGAAGTAATTAGAGGGAAAGCAAGAGATGAATCAGCTTCATATTTGGCTCTTGGTGTAGTTAGCATTTGAACAGCTAAAGTTTATGAGGAGTCACACGTAGTGTTCCACCTATCTGCAGGAATCAATCATACTGCTATTGATGATAAAAAAAAAAAAAGGTGGAAGGTGAAGAAACATCAACTCCTTTCATTTTTGACTGTTTGGCTTCTTTCCTTACTTCAGATGACATAGGAAGATGAAGATAGTGGAGATAAAAGTACAGGAGATTCAGACTTGTCAAAGAAGACACTGTATTTTCTGACAACAAAACAGTAAAATTATATGAGCAGTTGTTAATATTTTCTTTTCTTTTGTCAAAACTAATTTGAAGTTAGCACTGCCACTCCTTTAGAAATTTGTGCTGAGTACAGAACAAGTTGAAGAACTGAAATATTTCCCTGCATGGGGTGAAAAAGAAGCCTTTATAATTCCATTCAAGGGTGTCCTTTCAAACAACTGAGAGACTTGCAGATAAATTAGGGCCATCCCTGGAGAAAGAGTGGGTGTGATTCACCACCCCCTCTTGGGAGCTCGATACCCAGCTGTTACAGCAGGCTTGTGCTAGAATGTTTGATATTGATTTCTGTAAGCCTGTGTGACAGTGCAGATGAGCCCTGACTGAGAGTCCTGTGTCCTGACATAAATGAACAAAGGTGTAACCTCTCTGAACAACTGGAGGTTCAAAACTGAATGCTGGTTTGAATCATATCCATCCTAGGGCATGGGGAATAAAGTGATAAAGGTCTTTTAACTTCCCCACAAGAATTTCACAAGGTGTAAGGTTTTCTCCCTATACTGCCAATGCTGCCTCTGTTTAGGAAAGTTTCTTGTGCTAATTCATTGGGGAATTTTGTTGTTATTTTTTTTCCCTAATACCTGTACAATATATATGAAGGAATAGACACTTCTTCATACTACTGGTAATGAGGAGAGTGTGAATGGATTTGTGATTTAGAGCAGTTATCTTCCCCACTCAAGGAATTGCATTTTGTCCATAAAGCTGGTGTGGTTCTGCTGTTGCCTCAGTCTTGGCCAGCTGTGGTGATATGCCTTCAACTGGCTGGCAGGCTGCTCCACCCTGACTTTTCCAGCCAAAAGGGGGATTTCAACTCTCTGATATCTCCTCTAAAGCCAGTCACAGTCAATGGATACATGAATCTCTGCCTATGTCTGAGGAATATTCAGCAATATATATCCAGGGTAGCTTCAACATACCTGGGACAAAGGCATGAGGAGATTCAAAGTGTACCTTGCTTGTTAAAAGCTCTGAATCTCAAGCTCAACATCGAGAAAGGAAATAAAGGTTTTGCTTCATCTTTCTGCAAAAATTGAGTTGCTGTAACTTGTTTGTTGTAGGGTTTTCCGTGTATTATTGGTCAGGATACAAAAAGCATCACTGTATAACCTTTATCTATGGACACACAAAGTCTTTAGGAAGCTGGGTGAGAAGCTCAGTTTCAGAGAACAGAAAATAAGGCTCACTAACACTGAGCCCATAGTTTCTAGAGCTGGAGGGAATTTTACACTGAAATTCCTTTGAAAATCAAGCATAATGAGCACCTATTTCTTTAACAGCCTTTGAGAATTACCCCTTAATAATTTGTGCTACAAGATTCTTGGAAGAAATTAGTCAGTAGAAGACTGAACTGTCTAAGGATTCCTGTTATACAGAGTTTATAAGTATTTCATTATTTCACAAGTTTTCTAACTGTTCTTATGGAGAACTCAAGCAGCAGGTGCATAAATTTTTTTCTGTCTCACCCCTTGTTCAGTGGTAAATGTCTTATCTGTCAACTGGACTTCTGTCTCTTTCTACCTCTACAGAAGGAACTGAGGGGTTTAAGCACATGAGGGGGAAAAGAAATTACTTTAATTCAATCCATCACTTTTGTTCTCTAATATTCAATCATCTTAGTACTTTCCTAGGGGGAATACCTAGGAAATGAGGCATCAAAAGGTGGATGGCTACAGGGAGGGAATGCTGTCACCAGCAGCACTGGGAGAGTGTTACTTCCCAGCATTTAAATGCCCTTAGAATCATACATCATCATAGTGTAAAAGGAGTCATGTAGTCCTGGCTCATGCTGGCAAACATCCAAAGAGTAATCCCAAATCCTATCACAATGCAGTGAAAAATACAGGATGCTGGATATGGTACCAAGACAAGCAGGAAAGCTTCAGCATCTGGCTCTACCTTAGTTACCAAAGACCTGCCTGGGTCTATCCTGCAGAGCTGCCAGCTCACACAGAGGCTTTTGTGACAGAGCCACCCTTTGGAAGCCCTGTGTTGTTGTACTGTATGCCTGCCACATCAGCAGAGGAAATAAAGCAACTGGCTGGAGGCAGGACTGCTGGGGGAGAAACAGCAAGGAGATGTGTCTGTGAGAGGCCCAAGAAGGTGGAAAGCAGAGGAGGAGGCAGTGGGATTGGTGCTTGTCTGTGCCCTGGGGAACAGCTGACAGAGGGCAGAGAGAGGGAGTTGGGGGAGCCTGCTGGCTAGATGCCAGTCAGACTAATGACAAATGTTGGAGCATTTCAGGGATCCTGCTCTGATGGTGACGTAAAGGATTTCAGGCTGGCACTGGAGCAGAGTTTCTCCACAAATAACACCTCGTGCTGCTCCCTGGATGATGCAATGTGATGGGCATGTACTGTACTGTGCTCCTGCTTTGTACCAAGGACTTTAATAGTCCTAGGGCCAGTCAAAAGAGCAGCCTATCTGTTCCTAATCAGATCTAATATTTCATTTCTGTTCTCTAAAATAGACATGAAAGGAATACAGAAATTGTCATTACAGTTTACACATAAAATCATACCAGCTGCTTATCTGTAGCTATGCTGGTTGTTTTCAGGTGCTGTGAAAAAGAATAAGGAGCTCTGCAGATGATGAATTGTCCAATGAAGTCAGGGAAAGCTGCATAATTAAACAAGGTTGAGGTAAAACCACAGCTATTTTGGAAATGTTCTAACTTTAACAAGGCCAAGATTTTACCTCAGGTCTTCATAGAATAGTTTACCACCAAAGAATTTCTTTTTTCCTTAGCCCTGAAGGATGAAGGCTTATAGCCTTAATTTTATTTATCCCCTCTTACGTAACCATGAATGCTCTCATTAGCCATATAAATGTCTAATACTCTTTCAAATGCTGGTAAGCCCAGCCACTCATTAGTAGCCCAAGGGCAAAATAATTCTTTTCACTAGAGCTGCAGATTTATAAAGTTTGAGCTTTATAACATTTTTCTCTTAGGTGGGCCAGGAATATGCTTAATTCATTTTCTTATAGTTGGAAAATTATTATTAAAAAGTTTCAAAAGTTTAGCTATTAGAAAACATCTGCATTTAGTTTTATGGTTCTTTTCACTTGAGAAACAGTTGAAAATACTCATTGAGACCAACTTATGTGGGGGTTTCAGGCACACCTTTCAAATTTTCTGCATTTTGAAGAATATCACACACATTTCTGTGAGGCTGATTTACTTCCCTTCCACACAGATCCAATCTCCATCACTTTGCTGAAAACTATTTCCACTGTGAATTTAAAAACATGGTAGCATGATTTTCACATAAGAGAAATGGCTTTCTCCATGACTCTTATTTTTTGGTGTTTCATTTGGAGTTTTCATTGCATGTGTTTTCTTACATTTAGCCTCTGGCAGGTATTTGTGTGTGATTTATGATGCAGTCAATATATTTTGACCACACTCCAGCTGATCAAGAAAAAGCTGTTTTAAAAAGAAAAGATGACTCTGCATAGACAAAAAATCTCAAAAAAATTAAAATAAATTTGATGGTAACAGTAACAGCTTTGTTCAAACAAAGCTGCTGTCTGAGGGGTCTTGGTAAACAGCTCTGTCATTGAATGGTTCTGAGATAACAGGCAAATGACTTCCCTACAAATATTGTTTTCCCTAATCCCTCTCATGTCTTCCTTGTCAGTACTGATATCTTCAGAGGTAAAATGGACTATTTGCTCTTGTGGTGCCTGCAGTGAGGCAGCTGAGCTGGCCACAGCTCACTGAAATGAAAGAGTGAGATCCCTCTCCCTCCTTCCTTGGCTGTGGCCCTCATCTGTTTGCATGGGGAGCCAATTTGCCTCTCTAACCCAACTAAGCAGTTTTCTTTTGCCAAGGTAATTTTCTGCTCTTTTGTTAAATAGTACTGATGCCCCATGGGATCAGACCAGTGCCACAGCTGTCTCAAGGCTGCATTGGCAGTGCATGGCATGGAATTCAGGGAAAAGCAAGACAGGGCTGGATGATGAGTTGCTGACTTGGTCTGAAAACTGCTGTAATCTATGTAATGATGAGAGTTGTTGCATTTCTCTATCCCAGGACAAACTTCCATTGTAAGCTTGGATGAGTAGTGCTGTGCTCTTCTGCCTGAGACCTGGGTTGTTACAACAGGGTGAGCACAGACAGGCTTCAAAATCAATGGTGTGGCTGCAAGCTGTTTGTTGAGAGTCAGAAGAATTCAGAGCACTGATTGTTACTATATCAACATAAGCCAACGTTTTCAAAAATACTTGCTGTAAAGTAGATATCTAAGTTTCCAAGCATTCAGTCATCATCACCTTCCCATTTCTTACTAACTTTGTTATGTTTTATCAGTGATGGATAACTCTGAATTTAGGTTACCATATGTGGGTTGGATTGTATAGATTTTGGAGTGCAGCATCAGGCTGGCAGGTTTGACAAACCAGGCCACTGTTTTGACAGAGATGTCTTTTTATCTTCCTTTCTGGGCCAAAACTCAATGCTTGTCACAGAGATGTTCCTTTAGCAGCCTCAGAAAGGAGCTGAAAGCTGTCAAGTAAGAAACCACAGTACCACAGCTTTGTGCTGCTAATGTAACTGAGGAAAGGGACAAGGCTCCCTGGTAGCAAGTGTTTTTGTCCCTCCTGGCATGGATGAACTCTTGTCTGTGTCCCCTGTCCTTTCTGTAAAGAACAGATGGCCACGGGAGGAATGCTGTGTTTTGGCAGATGACAGTGACACAGAGGGGTGTGCAGACATGCAGTTGCTAACCAATGTACAAACTTCCTAGTTGCTGTCATCCTCTGCAGATGTTCACCCTCTGAATTTTCCGGTGAGCAGCAGGAGATTTCCTCTTCCCAGTATGCAAAGCAGCAGCTCAGCTGTGACCAAAATTTGTGTGGTGCTTTAAGCAGTCAAATGTGCAGAGGCTTGCTGATTAAAGACTCTTGAATACAAGCAGCTGAGGTCAAATGTGGCTGATGCAGGTTTCAGAGATGTTGCATGCTGTGGGAACACATGCCTTACTGACTTTGGCTGAAATAATGTAATTTCTGCCTCTAGGCCATGACTGGCCCTTGTTGCCTCACCAGTCCCACCACACTGCTGGTGGAGGGAGCCGGGCAAAGTTGCTCCCTGTCTCACTTCAGGAGAATTATCTGGGCAGAACAACCCTTTGAGCCTTTCAGAGATGCAGCAAAGTGTGCCCAGAGTGGATTTAGGATTCCCATGCTGTCCCAGTGGCTGGCAGAGCTGTGGAGATGTGGCCTCAGGCAGAAAACCCCCAGAGACAGAGGGAGGACCTCTCCCCAAACCCAGTGCCATGTTCATCAAGGCACATGGCCATCATTTGTCTGTGGCCTCACACTTATGTGCAGTGTAGCCTATCCAAAATGTGCTTTAACTCCAGAACACACAGACTGAGAGCTGGGACCTGGCTCTTCAGCCCATCCCGTGGGCAACCTGCATCTCGCATGTTCACTGAGCTGCGTCTGGTTTAGTGTTTTAAAGGTTCATGAATTTGGACACGAAGGTCCCAGCCCAGTGCTAACATTTCACTGAGGATTCTCTGGCACCTTTTTTCCTCTGTTAAAGATTGTTGCATCCTAGAGACAATTTCCCTATTAAGTAGAAGAGTGTTACTCTAATTTTCTCCTGCGGTGTATGTTCCAGATCACAAAGACATGCCACAGCTATATTGACCATTCTGGTTCCTCTGAGCTTTCCTCCATTAACCATAACAAAAGTTAATTAACTATTTAGGAAGTGCAACCTTTAAAATCACTTCAAGTTTCACAGTTTTTTTTTTTTACATCCCGTAGTGAACAAAATGGAAAGAAAGGATTATTTAAAAATAGCTTTGAGGTAACACATTACTGAAGTAATTTCAAACAATCTGAAGGAGTTATTTGGAATGACAGCTTTTATTACTTCCTCTGTTAGTAGATTAGGGGATAAAATGCAAGTGATTGAAATGAAGCAAGAAATATTTTTCCAGGTGTTTGTAGATGATACATTAAATAATTTAGTAGCTGGGAACAGTGTGTCATGCAGTCATTCAGCAGAAAAAAGAAAATTGAGGGTATAAAATTTCCTCAGCTACTGTTCTGGTCTTACTGATGTTTACATCAGCAAAGAGATGGAATAAAAGTGACAAATCTGGCCAGCAGAGTTGCTGTTTCATTCCAGTATGCATTTTCTATTTGAAAATATACAACTGAGAGGCCCCCAGGTCTCTCTCTAATATCTTCCTGTTGCTCTAATTTTTCGTTCTTTCATAATTACAAGTTCTTCCAAATTATCAGCTACATGTTCACTCTGATTTTATGTCCTTCCCTTCCTAGAGGCCTCATCTTTTCCTAAGTATGGGGTATGTATTTTGTACTCATTAACATCTGGTTTTGCTTTTGATCTTAGCTAATATCTCTACTAGAAATTGTTCCTAGACTGGGCTATAATATCTTTTTTAAGACCTACAACTATGAGCATATAAGAATGAGATATCAGCTAGCAGAGATTTTTATTTGCATCACTTTCGTCAGGAAATAACATAATAATGCCACTGCAGTTTCAGTGCAGATCCCAGTCTGGCACAGATAAAATAGCTTATGGCTGTTGAGATTCATAATGATTCAAAACAGTTTGGTTTATGAAGATAATAGACACCATTGTTCATTTTAAATAGGAGAGAGTGCTGATGATGAGATAGACTACAAGTGGATAAATAACTTCCATATATTTGTGCAAATTACTAACCCACTTGTAGCTTGAATGACTATGTAGTTCATTTAATTTGATCATCTTTCTCAAAAAAACATCTACAAATGGAATAGACCTTTCTCAAACATGAACATCAGCTGCTATTGTTGGTCAGAGAGGTCATCTGAGTCTGAATCTGCTGATGGTTTGTGAACACTCTGTTAGGGAAAGTTTTACTCATTGGACTGTCATTTTTATTTCAGCAAACAAAGGGTTGTTTTGCTTAAGGATGTCAAAACTAGGTTTTCACCTCAGCTCTGCTTCAGAGAATCCAAACTACTGACAAACTGGGGCACTGGACTCTGAAAAGGAACTTCTGTGAGATGATGAGAAACTGAAAAATTCTGATTTCATAACCTAGTGATTGGCTTCTGTAATTGGACAGTTTGTCAAGAGAAGTTTTGTATATCCATTTGTGGGGGTTTTCAAGATACCCTCATTTGAAGTGGCAGGCTGGAATCAGGTTACTTTCTAGCAATATTTCTGTAGCTTTTTGATATAAGCATTTGCGATTACCTATCAAAAATCAAATGTCAGTTCTTCAGANTTAAGCATTTGCGATTACCTAAAAATCAAATGTCAGTTCTTCAGAATTTGAAACTTGTCATTTTCCTCTCTGAATGTTGCCTATTGTGACGTAATGTTGGAAACTCCACAAAAGAGAGAATCTGGATTTCACTCATTTTCGCTGCTTTTTCCCTTTAAACCTTGTCTAGTTGCATAAATCGTGTTCTTCCATGATGAATCTACAAACAAAGGAATATTTACACAAGGGTCCAGAGCAAGGCAGGTTTTAGGAGAGAACCAGACACTAGTAGGGATTTTGAGCCTTTGATAATTTAGACTGAACAGAAAAAAATACTGGATTAATCTAAGTTTCTCTATATCACTGCAAAAGTTTGAAAATTGTGATTCACAGCTCAATGATTCTCAAAGAAGGAGTTAATTGTTTGATTTTCCTTTTCTCTTTAGCCACTGTTAATTCTGAGTTTCTAAAGTTCATTTCCTGTTCCCTCCCACTTCCCGCCCCTTAATCTTTTTTATACTTTCAGAAATGTTATTCCACTACTCAAATTAGGTAGCTTTATCTTTANGTATCACTGCAAAAAATTTGAAAATTGTGATCCACAGCTCAATGATTCTCACAGAAGGAGTTAATGGTTTGATTTTCCTTTTCACTTTAGCCACTATTAATTCTGAGTTTCTCTCCCACTTCCCACCCCTTAATCTTTTCGATACTTTCAGAAATGTTATTCCACTACTCAAATTAGGTAGCTTTATCTTTAAAAAAAAAAATTTATTTTATCCTCTTTTATCTTCGTCTGGTATGGGTCATTTACTGTGAAGCAAATAGTCTAGTCATTATTTTGGTAGTCAACACTGTATTTTATAAATTAGCCTTATTACAGATTTACAGATTTAGATACTTTGCACATGGATGTGTATAGAAGTATGACTGAGTGAGTGGAGTAATTATACTCCACTCATCTGATCTCCTCCATCAATGCTTACTGCTTTTTATTTTTATATTAGTCCAGTGCTTCGGATAAGCAGCAGCCCCAGCCTTCTCTCTCCCCATACTGTAAACTGCAACAAGACCATAGGTTTCACAAATAATTGTTTTCTCATCTTCAGAGCACTTAGCTTCTGACCTTAACATTGACAAAAATTCCTGAAGCCCTGCTGCTGCTGGGCTTCTTGGGGCTCTAAGTGCTGTCCTGGCACAGAATTTGCATTAAGTACTTTGAAGCTCTTGGAAAAAAACCTTTCATCTTAGAAAGCAGCTGAAACAAGATAAACCTTGGTGTTTGTGCCTTCATAAGAAATCTGTTGTTTTCTTTAAATGTAAGGAATTGGCCTGACATTTTCACAGGCACCGCTGTGATTACAAGGCAGAAGTTTCCAAATATCAGACTTGAGCTCTACTCAGTTCCAAGCAGCTATTGAATTCTCTCCTCTGAACTGTGTTTTGTTAAACACTCATTCAGGTCTCAGAGCAGTTTGGAGAAAAACAGATTCCTACTCTAGAAATGGTCTTCTAAGAAGAGAATTAAGATAACCTTCACCCAAAAGACCTTTCTAAACCAACTGCATAAAGAAAATATGATAATGTGTGAAAAAAGACTCCTGAGGCTCATCTTGCTCTTGTTGCATGCAGATCAGCTTTCCATTTGTCCTTGTATCTCCATGTCTATTTAAATTACTTGTCTCTTCTTCGACAAGATCTGGTTGTGGATCTCACTGGAAATCTGAGGTCCAGGTTTGCATTCCTACTTTGTTGATAAGTCAGAGGCTCATAATTTTAGGCAAGGATGTTGTTCTCCTTTGTTGTAGGGCAACTTTAGAGGAAAAAAGAATACTTCTGAGTTTATAAAGGGAACAGCAAAGCTTCTGTTTCCTTTAAAGTTATACAAGTCTCTTTGTGGACAAGCTGTGCCCGTGTGCCTGAGTTTGCTGTTTTCATTTCCTTTCATGCCTGCTACAGGAACTTTTAAAGTCAAGTTTTGACATATATTGCTAGCAGTGGCAAATCGAAAAGCACTTGAAACACCCAAAGTGGTCTGAGGTCTTTGCTTTGCAGAGGAGTCAGGCTCTGAAGTAACTTCTGAGTGGTGAGAGATATCTCAGTACATGAAAACCTCAAGCTGCCAAACTACCTGTGAGCTGAGGGAGTTTGTTTCTGATCTACACTTCAGGTTGCCCTCTTGATCTGCCCCTGCCTCTGATTCTGTCTGTGTTACTTTTGATGCTTATTTTTCCTATAGATCAATAGTTTTGGATTGTGGATGTCTGGCAGACTGCTTCAGGCAGATCCTTACTACTCCTCGATTAAAAAGAGAGGCCAAGCTGAAACGTGGCAGGAGATGAGGACAGCAGTGAGAATAAGGATGAGATAGAGTGAATGAGAAAAAGAGGGCTAACACAGGCTAGATATTGCTGCTGTCTGTGCTAGAGGAGATTTGATAAGGCTGCTGTATTGCCCTCCCTTAAAAAGTTGTAATAAACTCCTGTCTAACAATTTATTATTTGATGCTTAATTATTCTTCTTAGTCTATGCATATTATCCTCCTTCTCCTTCTGGGAGGGATAATTTAAATAGAAATTTTGTTAAAGTAGATTTGAAGGGATGATAAAGAGCTTTTACAATCCTTAATCAAACAGGAACAGTTTCCTGTGGAATTTTTTTTTTTTCTCAAATAAATAAGTGCTGGTTTACAAGTTCAATTTTGAAGCAGTGGGATTATTTAGAACTTCTCTGCTCATTATAAAGCCAAACTTGCATTGGTGAAAAACAGCACTCTACCTAACTTCTTTCTATTCTTCCTTCTGGGAAGGAAGGTAATGATTGAGGAAATAAAGGGAAAAGCATAAATCAAATATTCCTTCTGTAATTCACATGTAAACTACTAGTATTTTAAATCAGGGTGACAATTGCTGTGCCTGTGTTCTCCATGGATAAAGCACAATATAGACTTTTATAGACATATAGTTTTTCACCATTTCAGAAATGTAACCACCTCTTGGGTGAGAGACTTGATCCCAGACAATGGATGAGAAAACATGTTTCCATCCCAGTCAATGCTGGCATATCATCCTTGTAATTTCAAACCCTTCTTGTAGTCTTCCTCCCAGCTCATCTTGTGCTTCCCCATAACACAGACAAAGGAAAATAGCTTTTCCTTTGTTCCCTGGATTAGGGGCTATGTGTGTATTCTGTTATCAAAGGTCATGTACACAGTAACCTCTTCTCGCTCCTTGGTCTCTTGCAATGGACAGACTCGATATTTCTCTGCATAAAAAAGGGACAGTAAACATGGTATTTTATATCAAAGGCACCACAGCCTTGTTCTCCATCAGAAATAACATGGTATTGTAGGAGCTCAGATTCTTATTGATTAAAGCTCTTCCAGGACTGCAAGCAAACACTTGAAAAACATTTGTTACTTTCTATGGAACTGAAAATAAATATTTGTCCTTTATGGTTAGAAAGAAAATCTATATTACCACTGGTCATATTATTATGGGATGTATTTGCTCAGTGTTTCTAAAAGAAATGCATGACAGACACAGATGCTCTTGTGCCCATGTAAGCTGAATTTGAAGTGGCCTTTTTCCAAGGTCAAAACCTCATCGCTGACCTGAGCTTGCTAACAGCTGCAGGGGTAACAGCAATTATGACTTACCTTGTGCAAACACAATTGAGATTGGCCCAAAATCTGCATGTCTGGAGATCTGGAAAAAGCTTTTAAAAAAGCTATTGTACTTGCTAAGAAGAAAAATACTAAAATGGGAATGATAACAAAACCTGCGGGCTACTGCAGAATAATTTAGGGTATGGTACAATTATATTAGTACAAAATATAATTTAAAAAAATTATATCTAAAGAATGAAAACATAAAGTGAATGGACATGATTTAGTCTTTTCTACTTGAAAATTTTCAGTTCCCAGAAGGGAAAGGCCTAAAAATGTTGGGTACCCTGAAATCTACATTTTCTCAATATTGCTTTCTCACAAATATTCACACACTTTCAATATTATTATGTCTCAATATATCATATCATAGGTAAGAAACTGTTATCTACCATGATAAATGCTGTCCTTTGAATGTCAACTCTTATATTCCTAAACTGTTGCCACAAGTCTCACTCAGTGCTTGTGTGGAACACCAGTGATTTTCCCAGTAGTGAGCAGTGTGTTGCACTGGCACTTCAGAGACTGGATTTCTGATTCCAGTTCTGGCACTGAAGTATGAGACCTTATACTTTTCCCTGTGCCCTCTATCTGTTTAGTTTTGTGAGGTTTTATACCTCAAGTATTATGGCTTAATTCATACTTTAAAATCTCTATTCAATGGGCCTTGATTTCAGGCACTTTAGAGGACCTCACAGAAGAAAATCATGATGACTATAAAAACAAGAAATGTGCCACCCAACAATATCCATTTTAATGTCCTTGAAAGAGCAGGTTTTTTATGGCTTTGCTGCCTGGGGCACAGCTTCACTCTTTCATTCTTGTTGTGTTGAAAGGAATATCAAAGTTGCACCTGAAATGAAAGAACAGGAGGTAAAAGAGGGTATAAGAGAGGTGACAAAGAAAGGTCAAATTCATTAATGTTTTAAAAACTACATCTGATTCTCTAGGTGTGATAAGATTATGCCTTATGATTTTCTAACCAGTCTTTTCCATCTCTTCAATTTACAAACTTTGATGTGCTACTTTAGAAGGAAGAATGTGCAAATGATTTCATTATGGGGTTTTTAATTTCCCCAGCAACTGTGGTCAAGTCATACTGAGACATTCTTAACTCTTCCCTGCACAGGATCTCTTTGGGGTACTAGCCAGAGGAACATCCCTTGCACAGAAGTTGCAGTCAAAGCATTTTCCTCCTTTCCTGCTTGTTGGTGAATACTCAGCCTCATCCAGATTATTTTTTTCCCGGACAATTTTCAGATGGATTGGTTTCCTAATCTGGAATCCACCTGATTAAGAGTGAGACCAGGCTGACAAGGGGCAATATTTGCAATACCTTTGACCAGCAAGCCTTGCTCCCAGTGGCAATCTGACAGAAATGTCACAGGACTGTATCTCTTTCCTTCCTGCCTCATCACAAAATCTCTATGTTTTCCTTCTTTGCTATGCAGTGCAACACTGATCTGCCACATTACTGCAGCTCTTACAATTATTCTTGTCATAATCAGACACACTATAAAATCATTAGATTAATTAGAGTAACCTTGCAGTAATGAGACTTGTTGTGCAATTACCACTAGAATTACAAGAAACAGTTGTGTGCCAGGTTTGCCTTCTGCTTCTTGTAGAAACACAGAGCACTTAGGCACCCATCCCTGTCAGAGCTGGTCCTCCTTGAACAAGATCAGCAAGGCAGACAGATGGAGATAGCAAATTCCTTCCAGGACTCAGCTCTTTCACATTTAAACTGTCAGTATCATATTGTTACTTGTTAAAATCTGTATTTCTTGGGTTTAAACTGAGGCTTTTTAAAAGGCTTCTACAAAATAGCTTGAAACTGGCCTGTCTCCTGTTGCCTCTTGTGACTAGAACATTTCCTGAAGCTTTTGTGTGATCTTCTTTAAGATGCAATGTTATTAATAATCTTTGGTCCTAATCTTGAACAGTAGTATAGATGAATGAATCATTTCTACAAGTGATCCAAAAACATGAGATGAATAAGAATTTCTCAGTTTGCAAGCTGACTGTGCAATAGATTTATACTTCTTAGAGTCACAGAGTGTTTGCATGACTGGGAATTACTCTTGGGAGTCAACATTCCAGTTATGCAGCTGTGCAGGGAAGGTAAGGGGTTTTTTTCAGAGACATTGTGAAGCTAGAGAAGAATTATTGCAGAAGATATTGTGTGGAAGAGTTCAGTAATAAAACAAGGAGCGTTCTGTAATAGTTTTATGGTTTGTATCGAGGAAGGATTGTCATCATTTTGAAAACTTTCAGTTGTGACTTCCAGCTTGTATGTTTTTAGTTAATAGTCAACATGGTGTTGGCTGGATGAGATCCTGAACTAATAGCCCTTTTTCACCTCTGTTTTTGCAGTGTAATTTGTTCTTAGCTCTTACCTAAGATGTTAGTCTCCAGTACTGTTTTGGTATTATTAGGAAATTATTATTCTAAGCACAGAACTAACTTTCACTGGCAGAAAGAGCATCTTCAGGGGTTGCTATAGCAAATATAATGTCGAAATCCCCTTGGCAGCAGTGAGTTGGGCCTTGTTAATATGCAGAGTATACTCCCTAGTTCAATAAATCATGCATTATTTTGCTTGAATCTATTAAGCAAAATAATTATGCCCCAACATATTTATTTCAGCTGCACGAGTACAGTTGGTCAGATATGAAAGAAAACCTTTTCCCCTGGAAAGTTGCATTATGTGTAAATTATGTGAGAAAGTAGGTAGTGGCATTTTAGGCAGGTAGCATTGTATGGGTTCACAGGAAGCAACAGAAATTAATCTGTTTAGCTGTGTTCATCACAGATTTTTGCTTCCATTTCCTGAAGTGAATGACAATACCCCAGTTTTTGCTGTTCTGCATCTCTGACAGTGTTGGTTATCTGGAAGTTTGGGGGAATCATGACCAGTGCCAGCTTAGAGCCAGTACTGAGCTAGGTTTTGCCCAGTCTTTACACATCCACATCGATGGTTCTGTGGAGTGCAAAATGTTTCTCTGCTTTTCCAAGTGCTGTTTCCTAGCAAAAGTCCTGAAGTAACACAGCAAGCCAGAGCTGATGCAGATGTGTTTGCAAGTAAGGGATGAGCCAATGTTCCAGTAAGGCAAGTGCATTTCCTTGTCTCTGTGTTTCATGAAAATGTGTTGTAGGGTCTGTATTGGGATTTTTGACTTGTTAATGAATGCATTCTGGACCTGGTTGAACTGGCAAGGTACTAAATAATTAAAAGAAAAGTGCTCTCTGCCAATTAATTGCAAAATAGGGACTTGACTGTACTACTGTAAATATGGGTCCTTCATTTTAAAAAACAAAAATAAAAAAAGGACTGGGCTTGCTTGCACAAAAATTTAAGAGAAAAACTTTCAAAGGCCAATGAGAGAAGGTAGTAAGTATTTATCAAAAATAAGTCAACTTTTTCCTCTGATAAATAGCTGAATTTTCTTAAGTCTAATTCTCTATAATTCAGTAAAGTGTGTGTGACACTGACACAAGGAGAGTTACTAAAACTGGAAAAGAGAGAAATCCGTCATGGCTGAAAAAGAAATAACAGTGGGTTCATCTGGAAAGGAAACTGCAGGACTGAAGGGTGATTACCATTGAATTCCTCAAGCATAGGCCTTGCTTAATACTCCCATTTACATATTTGTCACAAAATATAGAAGTACTTCAAATAATTTTTTGATCTCACAAATCTGAAGCTGTCAGTACGCAGAAAGATTGAAATAGCAGAACAACTGGATGACAGAAATAACAAAAAATTAGCTGAAATTTAATGGAGCAAAGCACAGGGTCAAGTACAGAGGGATTAATGAGCAGAACTTTTGCTACTTGTTCAGAGGGCACCAAGTGGAGAGAAAATCTGGGGTTTCCTTGAACACCTTTTGCTTGAGAGCCACCAGCGTGTCAGAACAGATGTAAAGAGGACAGAGAGGATGAATCAGGCCAAGGGAGATTGTATTGTGCTCTGAAAAAATGGACTCTGAGAGGGGATTTGAGTATTCCTTGCTGGAGATAAACCCAAGTGAGTAAGTTCAGGTACAGAGAGGCTGGAAAAACTGACCATAAAAGGATCAGGAATAAAATGGCAGAATTGCAACCACCTAGAAGTGATATGGGCCTCCCATTAGAAACTGTGGGTCTAAGAAACATGATCATTAGACACACATTTTAAAATATATGAACACAGCTAAGCAATTAGGCTTCATGTCCTTTATCTTGCATTTGTATGCAAGTGCTTTATCTAGTCAAATCCAAAACCAAAGCAAAAAGAAAAATCTTTCAGTCAGCCTGTCCACTAAATAAGTTGCCTTTTACGAATTAACCAAATGGAGTTAAAGATCTTATAACTCCTTCAAGGTTGTAAGATGCAACACTGTTTATGTTATGGTTTATTAGTTTCTTTTTTTCCTCTCCCTAATTTTATTATTATATAGGTGGCACACCATTTCTGCAAGCAGCTTTGACACTAAACTTTCCAGCAGACCCTTCTGTCACATCTGCCAGTGTAATTTAGTTAATTTCAGGGCAGTTTGGTGAACCAAGGTCCTGGCTTTTGGGCCCTGATGAATTATCTGTCAAAAGTAATTTTTAATACTCTACATTTTTGTAAAAGACCAATAAAAAAGGCATAAAAAATGTCAGAAATGTGTCAGGTATACATTTCCTGCTCTATCATTAAGGAAGATTTTAGCACTCCAAGTATAGTGATGTTCCCCTGTAAAGCTCCAGTTTTGAAGAGAAGTTGGAGACCACAAGGGACTACTATGAATACTTGTTACCATGGGCCAAGTCTCCAGCCAGTGTTTGTCAGCCTTATTTTCTAGATGTCAGAGAACCTATACTGATTTGTACCCCTGATCCCCAATATGAGACTGCCTGTGAATAGCATCTAATATGACCTTGATTTTCATATTGCCAGGGTCACACCATCACTGTCAACCTTTCTGGAAGACTTTTTATAATTTATAAATACAGTCCATGCTTACTCAACTTCTTAATTGAATTAGACATTTATCAGAAGCCACACAAGATGTTTACAAGCCATATTCTGTCTCTGAACACATTTACATAATGTCACTGCTTCTGTGATTTCCCTGTCATTTTAAACCATGTCTGCAGTGATTGGTTGATGAAAAACTTGTTGAACTCAATGAACACAAATGAGTTTTACTTCAGTATTTTACATGCTTGATATAGAAACAAGTATATTACTTTGGCCTTGCTCTTCACTGCTGATGCTTTTCTTGCCTTCTATTTGTTTTTCTTGGTTTCCTCTTTAACTTTATTCTCTAAATTTGGTAGGATCTGCTCAAGGGTAACTGTCCTGAGATAGGTCAGCAATTTCCAAATACTATTTAGCAGGGTTACATGAGATATTTTCCCTTGCCTATTTTGCACCTAGCAAGGGATAACTTTCATGAGTTGTTTTGCATTTCATATGGCAATAAATTAACACCATCTACCCTCTCCCTGGAGCCAGCAGTGTAAGCACCATTTCTCATTGCTATAAAAGAACTCCAACATTGCACTCTTATGGTTGCAGTGAAATTTTTCAACTTTTAATATTTATTTCTGAATAAGCACTTATGCACTGACAAACTACAGCTTGAACTGATTTGCACTCCCTGGGAAAAAAAAAAATCTGTATATTACCACTTACTTGCTCTTTATATTACCTTTATTTCCTCAAATACAGAGGGCTGATATTTCCATAGAGCTTCAAACCTATTGATTTGTTCCTTGCCATGGCCACTTGTTAACCAATCTCTGGCCAGTTTGTATCTGTCAGGGGCTGAGTCTGTTGATCAGCAACATATTTTGTGCTGGGCTCAGGCAGAGCTCCTGCAGGGCTCTCATGTAGTCATACTGGCTGAGGAATCCTACTCATCTCAAAGGGGATGAAACTCAGTATTTTCTTTAGGGCTCATGTTAACATGAAAATTTCAAGGCACTTCCACAGAAGTGTGTGTCCCTAATCTGCAGGCAATATTTGCCCAGGTAAGTGCAGTCGTCCTGCTGGAGAGTGGTTGGTGCTCAGACCTCCAGCTGGACCCTGCCCTGCTCATTTCTTTACTCACTTTCAAAGCTTTCAAGAGCCTCTTCTCTCATGCTACAGTAACTAATTTCAAAATGAGCTCCTTTATTTACAGCACAGTAAGAGATAAGCACTTTATGGAGAGCAGCAAAACCTGCTCCATTCCTTTTCCCTGTTTCTTAACCTCAATGCAATGAGGCAGTGTCAGCTTTGGCAGGCAGGAGGAGGCAGCTATGATCAGCTGGCAAATAAAAATCCTCTGACACCAACAACAGGCAAGGAAAAATGCTCAGATGGACCAGAGATGACAATTTAGGTAAGTAAGAGTTTGAGAGAATCTCTGAAAAACATGGTTGTGTGTCTCAAGGAATTTTTTGACCTTCAGTCTTCTGTTCTCTTTTTGGAGATGGGAGAATGGTATTTCCAGAGTCAAACCAAAACAACACAGGGAAAAAGTAGTACAGCACATCTTTGTTTAAAGCAAATCCATAAAAGGTGCTCCTGCTAAACCAGAAGGCAAATTGTGTTGTTCAGTTAAGCAACTAAACTATCAGAGCAAGAATTATAGAGAAAGTTCCTTTTTGTTCTGCATTGACCCTTTTTGGTAAGCTTGGGGATGTTCTTTGTTTCTCTTAGTCTTGTGTAAGTCAGGTCCTTGCTGCAATCTTTCTACAAGGAGTCAAAACACGGAACAGAGTGGTTCATTTTCCCTCTGTATGCAGTGCAAATCAAGGCCTGCCTGTGGAGGAAAGGAGTTTGTTACTTCCAGGCTGACTCAGCACAGCTACAGTGGATTAAATATTATATGGAATAATTGTATTGTCCTCTTGATGACTATGGAGCAAATAGCTGAACCAGACAGGAAATTCGTATAAAGGGATTCCCTAGCTATTTATTAGCAAAATTACCTTGTTAAAATTGCCTACTCTGCCTTGGTTTTAAAGCACCACAATCAGGACAAAAAGGCTCTAAGTACTGCCTTGTACAGATCTCAAATGAAGGACACCTGGGAAAAGAATAGAGTCTCAGTGATGATCAAAATGAAAAGACTTCAGGAACCAGTTGTGTTGCCAAAAGGTGATTCAGAGCTTTGCTGTCCTCAAGTGCCTGGTAATGCTATTTCTTCATAAAATCCTTTCAAATATTTCACTTTAGATCATATTTAAGGCACACTTCAGCATTCCTTTCTACAGTACTAGGTCTTTAGAAGCTTAGTGAATGTTTCCCAGTTAATACATTTTCTTGAGGGACCCTTTAATCCTCACCTGTCAAGTTTTTATGCTCTGTCCAAATCTACACAAGTACATAAATCCTATGAAAATTCCACTGATAAGTGGTTGGGTGTTTCTTAATCTCCTCCTGTATTCCTTTCCAGTAAGTGGTCTAAGCATCTGGTTATTAGAATTATTTACTGTTCTTGGGTTCAGGTTTTTCCCTGCACTCCTCTGTATTTCTCTAGCTGCCAGAAGAAGAATTCTTTGGGAGTTCAAACTGTTCTGTATCTGCTCTCAGTGAGGGATTGGTCGATTTTTCTTTAAGGAAACAACTTTCTAAGCTCAGCTTCTTTCACTTCTGCTTTTTAATTGTGGGGTCTTAGATACCTGGACATAACTTTCCATCAAGGCTACAACTGTTTTCTGCCCCCATACCAATATTAGTTTCCTTTTCTCCATCTAAGCATTCTTTCCTGAGAAAAATACTAGTGTGGGACTGCTCCACTTCTGAGCTGTCCTCTGTGCTGCTACCATGGGAACTACTTCCCACTGCCAAATATCCAAGCTTGCAGATATTTTCTGACCTCCACAACAGTTTCTCTTTTATGACTAATAATCATTAATATTTAAATAATGTAGTGAAACATAATTTGTGATTGTTTCTGCCATTTCTCTTTTTTTTTTTTCCCAGCCATCTTAATAACCTTCTGGAACTCATCAGTGCATCACTGAAGATTATTTAAGAAAAGATATTTTTATTTGGTGTAAATTCATGCTCTTTTAGCTGCATACAGTGTAATAGATGCTCTTTTTCCTATATTTGGCATTTTTGTGGAACGACATTGTGAAGGCAAGTGCTTTAAAAAGTTCAGTGAGTTCAAACAGCCTCAGCAAAAGCAGTGATTTTTGATACAGGAAAGGCACCTTATAAATGAGATATTAAAAAGCTCGGTGTTGTTGGGTTATTTGGAAAGTAAGACATGAGCTTAACAATCCCTAAACCAACCTGTATGGAGGGAAGACGTGACAGAAAGGGGTAAAGGGGTAATAATTTAGTGGCTGGAATTTGAAGACACACTTAATCCAGAAATAAAGTGCAAATGGTTGCTAGGGCAACATATAAGTTGGTAAGGTTTTCATCACCTTAGGGCCTTAAAGAAGAACAAGAGGTCCTTTTGAAAAGTCAGATCAGTCAGAAATAATGGGCTTCCCTTGGAAGCATGTTCAAATCAATTTATAGTGGTAATCCTTTCCGTCACTGTTCTTGCTCTGTTCCGTGTGTCTTTTCCCCTGCTCTTTTTTTCTTTCTTGAAAATAGGAATATTTAGCCAAGACTTTGTAAATTAGACTTAACACTAGAAAGGGAATTTTGAACTGCTGTGCTCATCTCCACGTGCAGTTAAGACAAAACCATGAAATAGCTTTGTGATGTGTCCTCATTTTTGCGCTGCCTTATAAGGACCAACTTCCCCTCATGGTACAATATGTGGTGATGACAGCCCTATATTGTATCCTAACTATCCATGGGAGTTATAGAATATGCTTAAGTAAGCAGTTATGATCCTTAAAACACCCATGAGAATTGGATTTTTATTCTATGAACTGATGAGTCTGAAGTGACTGTAATAATAAAGTCTTCAGTTCAGGAAACATTGTTTTTCTGTTTTTCTAGAAACAATAAGCACCTCCCAATTCTCCTACAGTTCCAACCCAACAGCATTCATTTAAGTCTTCCTATAATAAGTCTTCAAAGGCACCAGAATTCTCCCAGGACTGAAAATCCTACATAGAAACATCGCATATTGAAAATACCAATAACGAACAATATTTAAAAAAAAAAAAAACTCTTCAAGAAACTCTGTAAGTAAGTAAACATTAATGCCTCCCCCAAGAAAAATAAAATCTGTCACAATGTTTCCTACTTTGGGTGAGAATGGGTCTTCTCAGTAATAATGAAGGACATTGTGTATCACATAATAATGAGAATTAGGGGAGTGCAGCTCTGCTCAGAAATAAAGCTATGTCACTGAGACATGACAGGAATTGCTGCAAACTTCAATGGAAGCAAGTCCAGAGAACCAGGAACCTAAAGGACCTGAAAATCATTCTCAAGCTCCTCACTGTTTATAACACAGTACATTTAACACATAGAAATGTAAAGGTTGTCACAAGATCATATATCAAACCTAAATCAAAAATGTTTCAGAGTAGATTTTTAAATTTATTTCTAGGGTCTTCATCAGTACATCTACAAAGATTTTTGCTTATGACAGCACTTGATGTGATAACAATTGAAAGTACAGTTAAATAATCCAGGTAATTTCCTCTTGGTTAGGTACTTGTCTTTAAAGAATACCTTTAAAAAAATTGAACAAAACTAATGATCGTAATCAATTCCTGAGCTAGATTGAAATTAGTTCTGCTGTTGTCTTCAATTTCTTTTTGGTATAAAGAGAAGAAGTTATTTTATTTTGGCCAAGTAACCATCCATTTATTTATAAGCACTGGACAACAGCCTGTTGGTAACTTTTAAAATTTCTGCAGCAGCTAAACAGAGAGTTTATACATCTTTAGTATGCATTGTTTCACATCAGGTAATTGAAACTGTAACAAGTTAAATGTGTATTAGCACATCTCAACTGAGAATTATTGTTCATGATACCCTTTGACTTTTGCTCTGGCAGCTGGAGAGTGTAAAACCTTCAGCCCTAAGGCTGAAGGCAGCTTGTGTGGTTCCATATAGCCGTGTCATTTAAATCCATCTGTGACTTAATTTCTGAACAGATAGTGAGTCACAGTCATAAGACTTGTAAGTTCATTAGTTTTCATGGCTGCGGTAATTGCTGTCCTGTAATGTTGCTTCAAGTTTTATCTATAACATGAAAATCATGACTTGATCCTCTCTTTCTTTATTTTTTTAAAAGCTTTGCCTGAGTCAAGATCTTTGAATTATTACAGCTGTTAATATAAAGATATTCCCTCCTCAGCTGGAGCTAAAGCTATGCAAATTTTATTATAATTGATAACAATCTTTGCCATGTTTGATCATAGCTTTTGAATGATAGTTAAAAGGGAACTGATTTTGGTGAAGATGGCAAAAATCAATAGTTTAGGAAGAAAATTCTTCACTGAGGTAAATATAGTCATTGACTGTAGTGGATTTTGACTTTGCACATTTGATTTTTTCCACATTTTCTCTTAATTCAAATTAGCCTTTGAGCACTTGAATCTCAATCAGCTAATCTCTCTGATTTAATTCAAACAGACTCAGATGTTCAGAGTATCCAAACAAAGTTGTTTTTCACTTTTTTGTACTGAACAGCCAGTGACTTGGAAGGCATTTATTACCTTGTTGTATAAAGTGCTCATGTAAGGCTTCCAGGGAAAGACAAGCACACATTGAGCAGTGCTGTTTTACTGTAAAGCAATATCCTACAGAAGTGTCTGGGCTTTTCCACTACTATATGGAAGATGTGGAAGAGCTTCCAGACACATCAGTTTTGTCAGGCATCTGCCTCTTAAAATTTTTTGTTCCATTGGAATTGAGGAACCGATACTAGGAAAAGTGAAGTTGTGACATCATTTCTGTGCTCTCCTTATCCTCCCCTCTTTAAGCAAAAAACAAATTCTGTACTGACTTTGCAGGCTTTTTACTCTGCATTTCTCGTTCTACCTACTCTGCTGCAAGACACCGGGAAGTAAAGAATAAACAAACTACGAGCACTGCTTTTACTCTGTCCTCAACCTCAAGTGTTGCTTGTTTTTCCACAAGATCTGACGTTGGCTTTGTTACTTCAACAAAGACACTGGGACCCAGGGGACCCAGGACCCTCCACACAGAAAGACTTGGAATGAGGACAAGTCTGTAAACCCTGAATATTTACCTGAATTTTTGTCAAAGGCTGTAGTTTTGGGATCTTCAGTGAAACAAAACAAAGCTCAGAGATGTTTCTAGCAACCTGTGGGTTTCTTCCCAATCCTTTGCAGGTGAAAAGAAAGTCTTGTTATTGAGTCCCCTCCCCATTTTGTTACTTTAAATCATACCATTCCCTAGGGTAAAGTACAACTTTAAGGACTTGAAAATTTTGCTACCACGTCTCACAAATGGACCGAGCCAGAAAACTCTGCTGTAGGTGAAAAATCCTGTTCTTTGAAGGATTGTTGTTTTCCTTTTGTTCAGAATTAATCCTGAATTCAGCTGAATATACATAAAGTTTTGAAAGATAAATATTTCATTTTAGATGCCTTGAAACTGAAAAATAGGTTTTATGCTCCTTAATATATTGTTTATAAGCACAGAGAAATGGAGAAAAATAGAGAAACAAATCTGTGATTAATTTGAGGCTTTTTAGATTCATTCCCTTTTTTCTCCATCGGAACAAATATTTTGTCTAAGTCAGTTCTTTTACCCAAAGTGTTGCTTTTAATTTTTGATTAAGCTGTGTTTTCCTCTGGAAAATAGTTAAAATGTTCCAAATTATGCCGTGGAATTTGATTTCAAATACTTAGTTTAGACCCTCACTTCTCAGAACCTCAAACCTAAATCATGTACCTGAGATGGTTAAATTCAGCCTTTAACTTGATATAACTCTCAAGTGATGAGATTATATTTTCTTCATGCATTTGTTGTTCAGAGTAACACAGAGAACATGAACATGATGTCCCTTGAATTAATACCCATGTTATAACATTGCCATTACTGTCATTCAGCTACTATTTCTGTATGAGTGGCTTGTGTTCTCAAATTCTCCATTCATCCATGTTAGAAAAAAGTCTGTGGGCAGGAAATTTAGCACAACCATTCACAACAACATGTGTATTAATAGCCAGGTATACTAGTACACATAAGTAGTAGTCTAAGATATATCATAAATAACAATGAGAGGTGATTTCATCTTGTGGCTGATTAGTCCCTTTTTGCCAATTTTTAAAAATAAATTTTTAGAATTTTTGCAGAATCTTTCCTCAACACATCTTTTTTTCCTCTTATTCTTTTTATTATGCAAACTAATATTTGGGGGGAGATATTTTTTTCTTGACACCTTTTTTTTCTATATCTGAGTAAGATTACTCACTAAAACTTCAGGCTCTTGCTTTCTTCCCCATCCTCACAATACAGAGAAAATTGGATCACACAATGAGTTTCTAAAGAGGACAAATTCACGACACAAGCCATTATGACGACTTCACAGGAATGAATAGGGGGAATAGATTCAAATATAACTTCATTTGATAGTCTGTGAAGGCAAAAATGCAGATATACCTGCATCTTGGTGCGGGGCTATCATCCTGAAGTATTCAGCTGAATGCCAAGTGGAAAAGGAAAACTATTTTTAATGTTTGTCTGAAGCGTTTGGTTGGGTTGTAATTATCTGCCTGCATGGTTTTCCAGGGAAGAGCAGGGCACTGCTGGCTGTAGTGGAAACATTTACTTTGTGAGATGGTATCTACTTACATTAAAATCTTGTCTTTTACCGCTGCATGCAGCAATCAATGAGTGAGTATTGCTGACTGATTACAAGTCTAGTGATGCACTGTCTTGCTTAACCAGCAATTATTGTATTAAAATATACATCAGAGCAAATCCCTTTCATACTCCAATCTTTGCCCTCCTTAAGCTCAGCTGTCAATAACAGACTGCACTCTGAATTACCAAACCTGAGAATGGAATGCTTTGTCCTTTGGAGCAGGAATGTACTGTGCCTGTAATGTTTGCTTCTCCATAGCTTTAGATTGTCTGGGGTGGAAAGTTGAATGTGTGGGTCTGGAATTGCTGTTCATTCCCATCTCCCTGGTGCAATACAAACAGACATAGAAGAAGTAGTTTTTCTAAGTCTAATGATTTCTTCTTGCATTTACCTGAAAAATAAAGCTCAAAATAACAGAAAATATCATGTCTAAATCCAAACTGATCCAAATCTGCCTTTTTTTTTTGTTTTTTGGTGTATTAGTTTTTGATAGGAAGCTAATTAATTCTTTTCCTGATCTCTGAACTTGTTCTAGGCATTGACTTGGAAGCTGGTTTTAATTAATGTAGAGTTCAACACCAGCTAACCCCAGCAGTTCATGCCAGAAGCCACCTAAGCCCTCCAGCTCATTAGGGGCTTTAGTTACTCATTAAATCTGGTGGTCTGGGGTGACTGAGAAACCGTGGGTCTGCTAATCTACAGAGCTGCTCTCCCAGGGAGTTTGGGGGTGATAGGGGAAGAGTGAGCACAGTCCATGCCTCAGAGTGACTAGGCTGTTCTAAATCTGAGTCATTTTAATCACTGCATAAGCCATGGAATAAATAGTCATGGAAGCAATGCATAAGCATGTGATGACATGGTCAGACTTAGAAGACACTATGGAAATGAATAAAAGTTACCTGAATTTGTGAGAAACAAGGTACATCAGGGCAGTGTTACAGGGATTTTTGGCCGTGTGTTGTAATAGGACAAAGCCAGCATCCCAAAAGGGATCCAGTACATGGGGCACCAGCTCTGCTTTGACAGGGAGTAGGATGGAGGTGAGACTTGCTGAGATAAAAAACTGGGAAATGCTGTGGGGAGACCTGCAACAGGAATGAGGAAGCTGAGAAATGGGAAGCCTGGAGCTTTCCCTTCTGACAGAGAACTTCTGTGGTAGTAGAAGGAGTTCCAGAAGCCTGAGATATACTGGATTCCAAAGGACTGTGCCCTTTAGGCCTGTAGCAGGATTCTGGTATGGGACTGCTGCTTCCTTTGCTGTATTTCTTTCTGCTTTGCTGAGCCTTAGCAGGGTGACAGAGATATAGCTTTGAGTAAGAGAGTCTCAAGCACTCTTATTGTCTAAGCTTTCTAGGGTAGCCAAGGGAGACAGTGCCCTTTTTCAACTTTTCATGATCTAGCTCTTGCTCGTTATAAAGATAATGAAAATTTCTTGAATTATTTTTCCCCTGGAATATGTTTTCCTCAGAAGCAAATAACCACTTGTTTTTGAAATATCTTCCTTCCTCATGTAATACTGGTTTTTTTAATGCTAGAAGTTATAGAAAACATTAAGAAAAATTCATAAGGTCTATTGGTTAGAAATTACCATTTCACAGTAGTCCCTCAGAGCTGCTGTTGAAGACATAAACGCAAAGTTGATGTCTACACAGAAGTCAGCATGAAAGCACAGGACTTCACAAGGGGCTGCCCACTGCAAGAGACAAGTCACTAGAAGTAGTCATAGATGCTACAGCAACCAGGAGGAAGAAATTTGCCTTTGATCTTTCCCTTAACAGTATTCTAAGCCCTCTGGGAATGTTCGTCCCAGCAAAGCTAAGGTCAGAGTGTTCAAAACCGAGCTGAGAGAATTACATTGGACAGGCTCTGTCTGCAGTGTCTGACACAGTTTCAAGTGCTGCAGACTTTCTGAAGAACCTTAGACAGTCATTCCTTATTAACTGCTCCCAGCCTGGCTTTTTCTAAACATCGTGCTCGAAATACCTCCCATAAGAATATAATCTTATTTTGAATGGTTCCCATGATCAGCCATTCCAAGAAGATGGGATTTACATACATTTCTAGTTTCTTCTACTCCATGCCACCACTTTCACTTATTCTGTTCCTTTTTATCTAATAGAGAACAGCTAGAAGGTAATACTGGCTCCATTTCCAAAACAAGTTATTTTTTTGTTTGTAACAGAAAAGCAAACCAATAAATTCCTGCAAGAAAATTATTTTGCAAAGAATGCATAGCTAATGCCATAAAACATAATTATACTGAAAAAAATCTGTAGTGAATTAGAGTTCTGTGGGGTTCTGAGTTTGTCTGCATGTGTTTTATTATGTTAAATGATATTCCATAAGATATAAAATAAATGTCATATTTCTTAAAGGTTTATGAGACATGGCAGAAATTTCTGAAATTATAGACACGCTTTGGAGAAATATCCTCATTTGCTTTTTCATGTTTGTGATTTTTCTTATAGTGCTATGATGGATATAAAAGTCCTCTGCCTTCTTAGAAGAATGCTGCCACATGCAGATGCTTTAGAAAGTCTCCTTTCTGAGGAGAATCTGTGAATCTGGTGGGCATAATGCAAATAGTCACCCATCTGTTGTCAAATATAGTTAAGAGAAGTTTACTATCCCAAAAAATTGTTTTAATCTAAATAGTTCCGGTAGTCCATCTAGATTAGAACTGCAATCCCTGTAATGCACAATGATTCCTTATGTCAGTGTTTAAAATCTGTGTCAGAAACCCCCAAACAAACCATAAATGTGAAACAGAAAATTAGTGATAAAGAAGAATCCACTGAGGTGGAGAAATCTGACCTAACTTCTATATTGGGTGCTAATGCTTTTTAGTAACTGGCCAGTATGTTCCATGTGTCAGTGCAAGCTTTGTAAGCTAAATATCCTCAGGACAAAAATCCCCCTTCTTTTTTCCTTATCTGTATCTTGCTCTTTCTACTTGTTTCCTTTAATTTCAGATACTGAGCCTAATGTCATAACATTGGTTTCTCCTGGAATTTTTTCTCTTTTGTCACCTTTCTGTAGCAGTACAGCCTGTTCTTTAGTCATAAGGACAAAGTTCAGAATGGAAGGCACCAGGATTTAGAGTTTAGTCTTTAATAAAAGTTAAAATAAACAGCCTTTCTTTCTACTGTAAGATACTTACTGACACAAAGAACACAATTTATTTGCTGCAGGAACTGGGAAAATTCTATTAAGTAAAAAAATGGATTCTGAGCTTTTACTTTTGTTGTCTAAAATCTGGTTTCCTCTGAATTCCCCTCTTATAAAAGGTTGTGGAGAAGTCGGTTACTCTGTTGATACTAAAGGGGAAGGAAGTTAAATAAAGCTCCCAAGAGTTACTGTGCTCAAATGCCCTGTCAATATACACAAACTGTTACGATTTCTCTACAGCAATTTACCTAATCTTGGCATGAAAATGTTGTTGTCATAAAAGACATTTCAGTCAAGACCAAGAGGGAAAGGAGACTACACTCTCCAGAGATGGGAACTGGAGGTTTATGTGTGCTGTTTTTGAAAACAGACTTGTACACAGACTATGGCAGTTTGCCTCATCTCCAACATAATTCACCTTGTCAGAGGAGTCAAGAGACTTGACTGTTCTATAAAATAACAAGGATTAGGACAACAAGTAAATAATGAATAACAGAGAGATCTGCTTGCTTTACTTCCACTTCTCTTTAAGATGCAATGGATCAGAAGATGAGTAGCCTGTGTAATGCTCAGGAATTCTCTGAGGTAGTTGTTAAATCTTAAGCTACTTATCAGACGTCTTGTGTTGGTGCTCAAGAGCCTTGCTGACCATGACTAATTTGTCCTCAAGTTCCATTGAAATGTCTTGGGCTCCTTGAAAGGGCTCTGCCTAATAATGCATTACAAACACAATCCTATCTGTTTAAGCTCAGTGTGTCTTTGACCTTGTTATAGCTGTGAAATAGTATCATCCTGGAGTGATACTGCACATGCAGTTTATTTGAAGATTATGTGGGTTTGACACAGACAACAAATTATTATGTGTTTATAATTCTAGTTCTATCTTTGATGAACTCAGGAAAGTATAAAAAAATATTATTTTCAACACTAAAAAATAAGAATTTTAATATACCTTTTTTAATTATTATTATTACTGACCTTTTAACAATAGTTTGAATCAGTAAAAAAATATAATTGACAGGTTAAAACATGGCTGTATATATTCATGGATAGATAGCTAAGAATCGTAATTACCAGATTTTAATAACTTCATATTTTAATAATCACATTTTAATTGCCAACCTCTACCTGAAAATATCTCAATATATTCCAAGTCGCATTTTTTATTGTTTTGGCACAATCTTACCGTAGTTTTAGATACAAAAAAAAAAAAACCAAAAAACCAAAGAAAAAAAAAATCAAACCTCAAACTCGCATTTCCCACACCAATGGGCTCAACAGAAAAAATGACACAAGAATATCCTCTTCTTCCCACCTCTTTTCCTTATGAGACCTCATTGTTGAAGCTCAGCTGGGTCACTGTGACTGTCATACAGCATCATGAGAAATATAAATACACACGACCAATTCTCAGCATACTGCAGACCTGCAATAGTCATACCAGATACTGGCTGAGCATATGGGTGTAAACCTCACATTCCTTCACTTTCCTACGGGCAGGATGTTCCATATGTTCATGGAAATCTTGCAAACTAGAAGGGCTGGGCTTCTTACCTTGTTTTCTTCAAACATTTCAGTAATATCAGTAAGCTACAAGTGTTCTGTACTCCCCAGACCCTGGTACCATGTTGTCCTTGGCTGACAATCACCAGCCTCATCCAATTTTTTCTTCTTGGTATGTCTTAACACCTAACACAAAGAAATGTTATGATTTTGGTGCCAATTTACCTTAAGCAATTTTGAGCTATGCTTTATCCTTATACTCCTTGCCTTAACATGGAAAAAGCTTTCATATCACTTCAGATTCAGACCCAAATTCATATAATTAATCATTACAAAGACTTTTAGGCCTAAAGGAGATGTGATAAAGTATGTCAATGTATTTTTTTTCCCTTTAGTATTCAATCACTAAACAAAAGCCAGGGTAGGGGAGAGGAGAGCATACCTCCTTTAACTGGTATCTAGTGATGTCTGAGAGGCAAGGCTGTGATGCTCACCTTTGAGTTACCTCTGTTATAGATGTTGTGGCAAACCTTTCAGAGAGCCACTCTTTTACAAAGATCATGAGTAAACATTTTTACTTTTGGCTTGTGAATTTGAAGCAAGATTGAACTAGGAAGTCCTTCAGAGTGCTGTGGTATCGACAGTGTATGTGTAAAGTAGTACACACAAAAAGGTGAAGATTTTTAACAACCTCCCCAATGTGGTTGTGCTGAATGCTAAAACAGAAAAGAAGCCGTTGTGCACAAATCACAGAAATAGACTTCACTTTTCCTTATTCTTTGCCTTCCACCTCAGCAGAGCTCTGCTACTTACTCCATCTGGTAACAGCCTAATAATCCCAAAGAAAGCTGCTTTTATGAGATATTAGCTGCTCAATGTGCCACTACACCTGTACATAGTTTGCAGTGCAGTTATCACACATTTGTACATATCCAGGGACAACTGCAGGCTTCACCCTTTAAATAGCAATGATATAATTTTATTGATATTTCTGTGCTAGTCTTTTAGCACAATAAACTTTCCTGAGCTGCAATGTTGCCATGGTTTGACCATGAGAAGATGTTGATGGGAGATTGATTTAAAAACAGCTTAAACCAGGCTTAATAAATGTAGATTGTGACAGAGCAGAGTTCAGCATGTGAAGCCAGGTTTGCACCAACCCCCAAATGGCAACAAAGCTGTTGCAGCAACTTGATAATTGAACACATAATCTGCTCCAAAAGTGTCTCTGGTGATAGAAAGTGCCAAGTGTGATCTTTCCATCCAAATGGGCTTGGTGAGGTTTATGTCCACCTGACCCATGAGGAGCTTGGAGGTAGCTGGACCCTGAACATAAAAGGATTTCTACTATTTAATATCTACTTTTGGAATGTGGAGGCCCACCAGCCTGAATCCTTCTCTCTGGCAGTGCATGGTGAGCACGAGAGAACCACAGCTGTGCTCTCTAACTCCACTCCATCGTGCCTGTGTTAGGGATCCAGCCAACACCCACCTCCCCCTGTGTGAGGAGGCTGAGGAGGACCAGGCTGGGCTGACCTCCACCCAAGGGAGGTCTGACTAAACCAAACTGGCATTGCAGCCACGAGAGCAGCTGAGCTCTTGGTCTTTGACTGTGTGTAACTTTATTCGTGCTTCCAGAGAAAGGGAATTGCTTATAGATTAACATGCACTGAAATTATTTTGACTTCATTTTGATATATGAAAGTGCTCTGTATGTGCACTTTTAATACTAAGTACCGTAACTTTAATTAAAATTCTATGAGCTTTTTTTGAAAAAAAACTCTTAGTAATAAATAATTAATTGAAATAATAAATAAGTAATTGTAGGAATAATACATATGTGCTTCCCTTGGGTCTCTGCAGCATTATTTTAATTAAGACTAAGGTCCTTATTTGAATAAATGAATGACAATAAGGATATTTTTTTAAAATTCATATTGATTCATTCAATATCAATGTTTCACTGAGAAACTTTATTAAAAAGAATGAAGTGATTCAGATAGATTTTTGGTTCTTGGCAAATGCAATCTGTGTTTTTTCAGAAATCTAATTTTCTAGATTAGTGGCTCGTATCTGATATTATAAATAAGTAAATGCTCATTGCTTCTGTCATATAGCATGGAAAACAATGTAACCAACATAGATATTTTTCTTGGGTCAGTGTTTCAGCAGTATTAATGCTT
The DNA here is from genome assembly GCA_013397295.1 of Polioptila caerulea. Classification (NCBI taxonomy): domain Eukaryota; kingdom Metazoa; phylum Chordata; class Aves; order Passeriformes; family Certhiidae; genus Polioptila; species Polioptila caerulea. The sequence goes on from VYXF01002939.1 coordinate 560,092, forward strand.
AACATGCTGCAACTATACAGTGCTTCTGAGAACTGAGTATTTATTTAGTCGGGGCTCTGATTTTTTGGCAGAATAAAAGAATTGTTTTACATGATATAGCAATATAAGCCTTCTAGCATTTCCACTTGTTTCTTTACAAAGTTGGTTACAGGAAGCAGTAGATTCATAAAAGAGGTAATTAAATGGGAGAATTAAAACTGGAAGGAGATCTTTATTTTTCTAGACAAAACTGGAATATTTTGCTTTTAATAAATGCATCTAGCCTCCATTTTGTAATGGAGTAGTAATTATAAAATGTCTTCAGAGAGTAATCTACTCATACAATGTAAAGAGATTCAAATGAATTAATGCTTAGAAATGAGAAGAGGATTTAGCCCTTTTGACTCTCACAACATGCATGCTGCACAAACCTCATTGACTCAGCAGGAAAGAGATCAGATGAAAGGAAAATAGGACTGGACAGTATTTCAAGTGAACTGTTTCTCCATTCCTTTGCCCTAGATCCAGATCAGCCTTAATCAAACCTGACAAATGTCTGCCAAACCTGTTCTTAAAAGCCTTCAGTGCTTCAGTGTTCTACATTAGATTTTGTTATTATTTCACCTCAGTCTTTCTGGCTGCCCCAAGACCCATTGCATCTTGTAAAGGGAATAGTTCTCTCTATAAGTGCACTTTATGTACCTCAGGATTTACCATGTCCTTATTCATGCTCAGCATTGGAGGAGTTTTAACCTTTTTTTCAGAGGTTGTGCCTCCTAGACCTGAAGTAATTCTGTTGTTCTTGCATCTTTCTAGTCCATCTGTGTCTTTAAGAACCTATCCCCTAAACTGAACTGCCTTCTTGGGCTGTAGCTCTTTAGTAGCAGAGTAGAAGAATTATTTCACACATTCTATTTAGATGTCCTGGAATAAACTTAGAAAAATATACTTTGCCTAAAATATCCCTTGGCACATAGTACTAAAGCCAGTAAAGAGCACAGAGAAAAGTGTCTGTGTGAATTGTGGGAGTGTTTGTTGTTCAAGATTGGTGAGATGTACTTTTCATACAGATGCAAGAAGAATTTTTTCTGTGATTGATAGCTAAAACTATGTGCCTAACTTGAGATGACATTTCAATTTCATTGCTGGTGATGGTTTTGTTTTTTTTCCAAAGAGGGAAAGGGTTTATTTTTCTATAACTGCCAGGTTTTTACGTTAAATATCCTCTTTTGCTGGCTGTGTTTCACAGCAAAAGAAGAGTAAGGAAAAAGTTTCTATTATGACATAACTTGTAACATCTATCTACTTAAGAAAATAATAATAATCTGGGACTAGAAACTGTTCAGTGAACAGGTTTTTTTCTGTTTTCCAAAGAAAAAAAAATTTCTGCCCCCTGATTTTCTGCTGCTGTGAGTGCACAGGGCTGCTGAGGCCAGCAAGTGTCCCAGGCAGTGGCCCCGTCCTTCTGGTGTGCAGTGTAGGGTCCAGTCCTGTGTTACACAATGGGTCAATGTGAGCAGTAATTTAAAGCTTTTCATATTCATGAGGCTCCTTTTAACCTTTTCACCTTTGCTGTACTACCTGCATGCTCTGACAGCTGTTGCTGACAATGGACTGAAGTTTAATATCACTTTAATATTCTCTTTTTAATTTTTTTTTTTTTTAATAAAATACACTAACCTAAACATATTTTGTCCTTTATTTTCTATATTTATGTGGGGTCAGTTCTGGTCACTTAGAAATATTGACTTACTAATTGGTGTTTGAATGTAGCTTGTGGAGATCTGTATTAACATTTAGCCCCTAACTGGAATATGTGGTTTAAAATGCTGAACACATTACAGAGATGTGTAGTTTTAACCAACTTCTGCTCATCATCATAAAATTAACATTATTGAACATGATGAAACTTTGCTTTGGTCATGGGCTGTATCCCAGTTTTGTATTTTCCAGAAACTTAACATTTCTTCATTCAGTTTGAACTTTTATTGTGAATAAGAATTATTTCAAAAACTGAATACCACATTTTCATAGAAAGAAACCCCCTTTTTCTTTTTCTCCAGCTGTGGATTAGATTCTGTTCTTTGCTCTTCATTTGCTTGGTTGCAACACACTAATCTTTTAGCCAAATTACTTTGTAAACATACCCCAGCAATCAGTAATAGATATTAAAATTTTTTAAAAATAATCCAAAACAAACTGTGACACAATGTTCATGACTTTTGCATCACTGCTTTAGTTTAAAAATTATAAATCAATCATCCAGGACTCAAGCCAATTAATCTTCTTTTCTGCTACTCTTCGCTCTGTCCAATTCATCTGTCCAGTTCCTGTAAAAGATCAGGATCCAGTCTGAACTTTAATCTCAGATATTCTGATGCTGTGACAAACTAGTTGAGAGCATGAGAAGGGCTGTGCTGAGCAGCACCAATGGTCAATGTCACATCTGGGCTCTGAGAGGGGATGTAGGTGCGTGCCTAGGCTGGGGGAAGTAGGAGACAAACACATAAAATTCTTCCCATTAACAATCTCCTCAGCCATTTTCACATCAGGGGCTTTGGGGTGATTTCTGGGAATGAAATAATCCTCAATGCATTGCTTTTGCATTAGTTAATAAAAGATATGAAATTTGAACACCTACAGAATAATTTAGTAGGGATGGCCACACAACTGCTACCCCAAAGCAGGTGCAGGGCTGGAGAAAGTGTAGAGAACATAATGGTGGCTTTGCTACATTATGGTGTGGATTATGTGGTGCTGTGAATTGTTAGCATCCCATCCACAAAGCACTAAAAGGAGATTAGAGGAGTAAAAATGTTGTAGATCACCAACAAAGCCTTTAATTCATAAATATGTGCATAGAGTGTGCAACAAAGTTGCAAATGATGCATTTTTCTATTTTTTCTCCTAACTCCCAAATGAGACATTTTAAAAAATCACTGTGCTACTAGACAGAGGATTTTGATGGAATTTGCAATGAGGATTGCAAATATATCTGGAGTTATTAAGTGATAACAACTTTGGCAGAAGACATTAAACGTTTTGATTTCAGGACTCCAACTAATCCCTTGCCCACTCTGACTCTCTCCTTCCTCTGGTGTGGTGGAGGTGCCATGTCGTGACATGCAGGCAGCTTCCCACAGCTCCTTCAGAAGCACCAGTTGCCCTGGTGACCACTGTGAGCCAATGAGAAATTCTCTGCTCATTCTGCTACTCTTTATTTGGCTCAAAACTTTTTTCCTAAAATGTAGACTCTTTCAATGATGCTGCCTTTTACATTTAATGTCAAAAGAGTTTTCAGATATGAGCATTTAAAAACTTAGCTAGTAAGCAGGTGAACTTAAAATGCCAAAAGTTCCTCAGCTACTTTGCAATTTTTTTCAGTATTTGAGCAGAAGGCTTTTCTCCATTAACTCTACAATGAGAAGAAACAGGTTTGCTTCCTGTGAAAAAACAGTGTAAATAACCAGTTTTTTTCAGGTCATGATACATAATGTGTACTGATGCGTAGCAATTTGAAAAACCTGTTTAAAGAGTATGGGCTTACTATTCCTGTTAGTACCTTCCTGCAGTTTTCAAAATTTAATTTGTGGCTCTATTACCAAAAATATTTTCCAAACAACAGTAGAGGAAAATCCTCTTAAACACTGGATCTCAGATTTACTAATTTCATTATGGCACGATATGTTAAATGCAGAGGACAAAACATGTGGTGCCTCTCTAATGATAGCAAGTAGCATTATATGAGGGTTTTTTTTATTTTAGTCATAGTTGTTTGTGTGGTTGCCAGCTGAGAGGGAGAAAATTCTTGCTGGATGGCACACTGAACACGTTCCTGGTAAATAAGGGTCTATTTCCTTAAGATAAGATAAAGGAGAACTAGGAATATATGAGGAGAAACTGAGATTTTTGAAAGAGAAACCAGACTCACAGAACCACTTAGATAGGGGTACTACTGGGTTTTATTATGTGAAAAATAAAGCCATATTCTGACATGATGTAAGTCAGCCTAAATACGAAGTTAGGGAAACATGCACCATCTAAAAAAAAGATCTGAAGATGTTTTTTTTTTTTTTCATGAAAGTAAATACTTAAGCTAAGACTTGAAGACTGAGAAGGTACATTCGTCTTAGTTCTGAATTTTATCGAGTAGCTGATTCCTTTTAATCACTTTGCAAAAAGGCATATGAAGTTTAACTATACTATTGGTGCTAATTGGGTGTGCAATGTGTTAGTACAGGAGCATTATTGCTTTATCTCCACTGGTAATTAATGCAAGTAATTTTGACAGCTGAAAGACACTGTAATTTGAGCAATTAAAACCTTACTGCCAGTGCAATCCTGCGATAAGTACAGTAAAATATCATTATGAGCCTAATTTTATGCAATTTTTTCATATTTAAGAGAATGTCTTATAATTTTCACAGGAAAGGCATTTAATGAATCCTTTACTGATACCCCAGGCAGCAGATCCCACAAAAGTCATCCTAACGTCAAAGCTATCATTAGACATAAAAAAGTCTGCATGCACAGAGCATCTGCTCAGCTGACAGAAATCTGCTCATTGTCTCTCCATTTCAGAACAAGCAGAAGGGAGAATGAGATTTCCTGAATCACTGATTCAATTAAAAGTTTCAGGAGCCTTAAAAGGTGCTTTCTCCCTTCCCTGCTTCTATCTTTTATTTCCTTTGACAGAATGCAGAAGAGAGTTTATACCTCAACAAAAAAAAAATAACTTTCAATTTCAGGGGCCAGGAAACTGCCAGGTGGATCCTCAGCATTTTGTTGCTTCCATATTTCATTCTTTAGACACATGAACACAGGCAGTAAACACAAATCTGTGCAAGTGGATTAGAAGGATAATTGCTTGGTGATGCATTTAAGTTGTCAAGATAGAAGTGCTTTTAGCTCACCTAGAAAATGGATTGGAGCTACTGACAAGGATTAGGCTAGACTGCAATATAAATTCAGCCCTCCAGCTCCTAGGGTGTTCAAAATTAGCTAGTTTCAGATTAACATTGAGATAATCTGAAAAGCAAAGCAGGAAAGCATTCTAGAGAGCATATTTAAAAGCATATTTAGCATTTTAAAGCATATTTAGAGAGTAAAGCAAAACTTTGCAAAAAAATTCCCTTAAAAATCTATGACCAATGCTTGTTTGTCTAGTGAGCAATTTCTCTGTCATTTTGTAACATTAATCCCAGAACACGAGGCTCTAGCCATTAGCCATTCAGAGATTAGCAACTGAAGAGAGCTCTTGGACTTTTCAATGTGAGCTAGCAAAGTAGAAATAATAAAAACTCAAAGTGTATTGCCGCTGCCAAAATGAATCCATTATCTTGTCATGTTTACCCTTTTAATAGGGTACACTGAGCAGGTCACACTGGGAAGTAAGAAACTACATGATGAAGGCACCAATTTATAGTCCAGTGGTTTTCATCGAATGCTTCAATTTCTGAAATGCGATAACCAGAGAACATAAAGACAGCCACACATGAGGCAATTTTCTGTGGTGTCGTGTGCTTTGAGACTATTCTGCTGCACCTCCATTATGAACAGGATTCCTGAGCCCATTAGTCTCTGGATTTCTGTGGGATAATTGTCACATTCCAGCTGTCTAAATCAGCTATTTAAGCATCTTTGATTGACTGTAAGTAGCAGTGGGTAACATACTTTTCCTGGGGCATAGATTTGTGCAATCCAGTAGCCAAACCCCCAGTGTAGGGGGAGAAGCAGACATATGGCCAAGTGTTTTGTTGGATGGGGGCCATAAGTGAGAGAATTAAAAAATGGTTCTTCTGTTTCTCTCTTTGGTGAGAATCTTACATAGCACAGGAGATGCTTTTCAAAAATGAATCTCTTAGTCCCATTGCAAAGATGCAAAGATGTTCCCCACTTGCAAAAAAATATATAGATGTTTACACCTTTGCAAGAACAGAAGTGGAGAAAGTAATACACAACATTACAAAAAGAAAGCTAACAAGTCAATGATGTTTAAAGGTGTAATTGTTGAGAAAATCCAACATTGTGTTTGTGTTCCACATTACACAAAAAATTTGCTTAATGGATTCAGTATTTGATTAGTAGGTGTGGAAAAATGTCACGGTCTGAAGTTAGTAATGTAGCCTAACTTCTGATTGCACTGAAAACAGATTTGACAGTGAGGGCTGTGGAAACAAAGGGATCTGGTTTCACACCCATGCAGATCAGCTGAGTCCACTGCTGTAACTTGCTCATGCTGCCATAATCAATCTCCAAGGCTTGAAAACACAATGAATTCATATTTCAGTAGGTAGATCCAGATCTATTTTTCAGACACAAAACTGGGAACTATTTTCCTCAGGATAGAGATGTGTTTATGCTGCAGAATGCCAGACAGCACACAGCAGTGGTTTTGAACCTGTGGGCAAAGGAATCCACATAGCACAGCTGAGAAAAGCCTACTGTTAGTAGACTAAATTTGCTCTCAGGGGGCTGGGAGTGCATCTCTGTTGGAAAATTTTAGGACTTCACAAGTCAGCAAAGACTGAAAACTGCTTGTTCAGAGGCAATCAGCTTAGAAACCAGAGGCAGTCTACCTCTGCGTGACTACATAGAGCTTTGTTTTGTCCCATGTCTTTCAGGAAAATAAAGAATATTGGCAGGAACTAGATTATTTGAAAATAGCCTATAAGGAGAGACAATTCCACTTAAGATACTTTAAAAAAAAGCTAATGCAGAACTAAAGGGGAATTTGTGCTCCTTAGTGTTAGAGAAATCACATCTCCAATGTGTAAAAATTGTTTCTTGATAGCAATGATAATTACTACTATGTGTGGAGAATTTTCCTACTTTTATTTTTCAGAACATGCTCAGATTTCCCAAGGCTCTGAAGTTTCAATCTTTCCCCCCCCAAATAATTCTGTAAAATTCTGATGTTTGAACTGCAGGTTAGTTATTATTTATTGGATCCTTTCAGGAGCCAAGGCTGGCAGAGCAGGCGCAGAGCACATTTGAAAACAAGGTAGAAAAAGGAGGTTATGGAGGAATGCAGTAACATTCCCCAGCATCTCAAAACAGGCTTCTGTTAGAGGTGGGGTTAGCAGCAAATCCTCATGCTCCAGGTGAGTCAGAACCCAGGGTGCAAGGAAAGAGGAAAGGCTGGATTTCCTCACACCATAAGAGTTACAGATTTATGCTGTACTTCAGCGAGGGGCAATGGAAATTTCACCCTAAGATGAACCCCCTGAGCTGTGGCTCCATGCATATCTTAGAGATATGGCAACTACCTTCTTTGTTTGGAACCTTGCCTGCCTTTATCCTGGTGTTTATGGAAAACAAGCTTTATTGTGAAGGCTAGCAAACATCCCAAACTAATTCCCTCCAGAAAGCTTGCACCTCAGTGAAGAAGAAAAAAGCCCAAACCTTGGTCTGTAGACTAGCAAATCTCTTAAATACTGAAAATCAACTCACTGATCTTTTTTCCTCATATCTAATCTTCTGTAAGTCCTCCTATATGTTTTGGTTTTTTTTCCTGTATTTCCCTTCTGCGTGTGCAACCCCTTCCAGACTTTGCCCCAGAAACATCTCAGAATGTGTTTGCAGTGGTCCCAACAAACAGGTACCTGCATGGTCCCTGTGGGTGGCTTTATCAGGGATTGCAGTGACACATTCAGACCTCTGGCCACTTGATGGAGCTGCTATGAAGAATGTGAAACAGCAAAACTGCAGCCAAACCAGAATTCTGAACAAAGCCTGGGCTGAGACCACATTGCACACTTCTCACAAGAATTCATGCCAAGCACTCAGGTGATCAGGGAGTTAGATGTAGAACAAGTGTGAGAGAAAGAAGATCTTGCTATTTTAGACAACTGGTGTATGGGAATGTAAATGGAAAAATGTTGTTTTCATTTTGTTCAGTTTCGATAACAGGTGATTGAGCTTAGAGCACTTAAATGAACATGGAACGAAATGCAGAAGTGTGGTGAAACTAAATTTAGCTGTCCGTGCCAGCAGCAATCTCACAGAACATCTTTGGTTTTGTCTGATGAAATTAAATTTTTACACTGTGAGGAAGAATAAGAGAATTTTGTAATTTAGTGCCTAAAATCATGGAAAAGCCTAAATTGAAATTTTCATAAAGCATAAGAAATGATCATTTTCAGGACTCTAAAAGAAAGGAAGATTACAGAGGAAGCATAAACTCTGTTATATGTTCTTTCTAGTATTGTCTTAAAATTTAAAAAAATATGTTGCTTTTGAAAGGAATTCTATTTTTTAGCAAATAAAATATAGAAAAATTAAATATTTTTTGAGCATACACTTTCTAGACCTATCTATTTACCATGAATTTTAGAATGTTCAGCCTGGGGGAGACAGTCACAGGGAAACATGGTAGGAGGTGGGGTTTCTTTCATTATTGCTGTTTTTTTGAGATCAGAGGGGGTTTATTTTTCTTTATACAGTTCACCTGTATGGATTGGATACTATGGGACACTGTATTCTGCCCTCCAGGAGGGCACAAGGCTGCATGAGAGACCATGAACACAGACTAAGGTCATGCAGCAGCTGGGATAGCTGGATTGGATTAAGATTTGTAGGGGGTCGAGTTTCTTTCTCTTCTGGTGGCACCTGTGCAAAAAAAAAAAAAAATTTCATGTGGTTGGAAAATATGGTAAAATATCAGCCACAGTTCAAAAAAAAGGACACCAGTGATTCTTTATTTCTGTAAACATTTCCATTGGAATATTTACTAAGGTCTTCAACTTCCATTTGAATTAATAGGAAAAATAATAGAAAATAATGCTGTGATTGGACATAATTAGGCCATCTCCTGGTCATCTTCCTGAGGAAGAGGCTTGTGCTGACTTATCATCAGGACTGAGCCTACTGAGGACACAGCTGCCACAGGGAAACACGTTTCTTATCCATGCTGCCCACATCCTGTGGATAAATGAGAGATTTCATGCACAGCAGTTGTCAAGACACGTTTTATAGGTACGAAATTCACAGTGTAAAACTTCTTACAGTTTTGCACTGCTTCTCTGTAGGACATGCTTAATTAATACACCAGAGGGTCGTTTATTCTTTGTAAAATATGAGCCCGTCAGTGTCACTGAAAGCTCTGACATTGCAGAGATGTGAGTCACGTCAGTGAAAGCTGCCTGAGGCTGCATTTAACCTTGTGCACTGAAGCTGAAAAGTAATTAATAAATACTCTCAAGTGTTATGTTTTTCCTTCCCACCAACTCAACATCTTAATTACAGGGGAATGGGTACAGAGAAAGCTGCTCTGATGTAGTTGTCCTGCCTTTCTTTGCAACATTTCTTACAAAAATGCTTGTGGTCTCAGACTAAAATATCTTTAGTGATATCACCAAAGTAATCTCAGACCTTATATATGTAGAAGAGCTATTCTTCTTTAAATTGCAGTCTTTGGATGGATTATTTCTAGTTCTTTATCCAATGCCAAGGACCCTGGTCCCAGGTGGAGCCATAGGCACTATGTAAGAAAGACAATGATGGTAAAAATAAAAATAAACCTGCTATCTCCATATGGTCTGTATTCAGACATCCTAAACTCTACATGAGTTTCTAGGCCAATTCAATGGAGACAGCCCCAAGTACTTTCAGGGATCCAAGTGACATTGAAAACAGGGAAACACTGGCCATAAAAATAGGCATGGAATTGCAATTTAAGCTTTTTCATTCCTATTGCAAGACAAAAAAAAAATATTCAAAGTTTAAATAAAATTTGACAAATCATAATAATGGGGTAAAAAGTAGATTTTCATGCATCATGTACACTCCTAACCCTAGAGAAATGTTGATATTGTAGAAATGTAGAGAGTTGAGTAATCACAAATTCTAGAAGGGATCAGCAGTTTTGCAGCTGAGACCATGGGGTGTTGACCTGGTTGTGTAGGGTTCTTCCTACTCCCCTAATGAGGAGGGAAGTCAGACCAATAGCTCAAGGGCTGTTATTCAATCCCATTAATGTAGTGCTCTACTGTTTGCACATGGTCACTTATTTTAAAGAGATTTAGACAGCAGAGGAGGTCTGAGAGTATTGCAGCTGGACAAAGATACTGCACTGTTTGGAGAGGTCAGAGCTTGTGGTTGTAGATAAGCTCCAGGTTTGCTATCAGAGTAAGAAAAGGAATAGGAGGAGAAATCAATGAGAACACAAGTAGTGAAGGCAAAGTGAGAGAAATGGACAGTGTGCTCCTGCTGGGATTGGCTTCATGAATTTATAGATTGTAGATTCATGAGTTGATAGATTTTATTCCATTATTTTATTCCAAATTTATAGATTTTATTCCATTTATTCCATGTGAATATATTCCATATTCACAACCACTGAAAATATCTAATTGTGAAACAGCCTGTTGGAAAGGAAGGACACCTGAAACTGAGAAAGCCTGGTCCAGAACTAAAATTTGCAGATACATAGTCTTCGGTCTATGCCATTAAACTGATGATGATTTTGCAAATTATTCCAGATAAATGTGGTGTAAAACATTTGTGTTGCCAACATGAGTGACAGAATTCTCTTGGCTATAAAAGGAGTGGAGAGAATTGGCTGAAGTATAGTTGCTTATTATGTTGGTATGTAAATTTGGTCAAATAAATCCTGACCTCAACTTTTGAAAAAGCAGAGATGATGTGTGAGGTCTCCAGCTTCCTGAACTTGGACTTTTTATATGCTTGTTGTGTTTTTCATGCACTTAAGGGCTGACTTTGCTAACTTTTTTTCTGCCCCAGGCTAAGCTAGTGATCTCATGCCAAATAAAATCAGAGTTCTTTTTGTAATCACCTGAGGCCAAGAGCTGGATAAAGTAAAAAACACTTCACTCAGCCAAATATTGATAGGTTTTACACTACAGCCACAGGATCTGACAGTGTTGATTTGTTGGCTTCACTTCAGTTCTCCTCTGCTGCATCTTCATCACTTGGTTTCCTCACAAGCTTAATTCAGATGTAATCTTGGAAACATCCACATTTTCCACTAGCGAATAAAGATGACATGCTGCCTTGTTTTTCCTCTTCCTGATTCCTCCTTCCATCAATTTATTAAACCCTTGAGTTTTGATGACAAACTCTGTTTCATCATTCTTCTCTGAAGGGGCCTTTATCATAAGTAAATCATTGTTGATGTTGATTCATGCCTTCTCTGGAGAGCAGTGATTTTGGATTGTCTTATATTCATATTTCCTCTCAGGCTATTCTGAAATAAACAGTTCTCATGCTTAATTTTATTGACATGCTTTTGATGAGCTTTTGGGCTTGTTGTTGTTACCCCTCTTCCTTTCTGAGTTGCTTTGTCATTTTCTGGATGAGTGTTTGTTGAGGTATGAGTCACAGAAATGGAACAATATTAAGGTATTCTTCAGTGCTTTCAAACAGATCACACTAAATAGAACAATAATGCATTATGTTGGGTATTGTTCCATAGGCTAATTACCTAATCAGATAATGTTGGGGAAGCAAACTTGTAGCAGACATTAATTATCGATGCATGGACTGGTAGCAGATGGCAGTATTTGCAGTGGAATATAAGTTGATGGTTCAGTGGATTAATTAAAGCTTACACAATATCATGCCCTCCACTCAAAACATGGTGTAATAACAACTGTGTGCTTTTTAAAAAAGGAAAACAATACTTACCTGTGTTTCTTTAACTGAATAGATTTTTCTGCAAGCAGAAAGAGAGAGTGAAAGGAATGGTCGATTTCCCAAAAATTACTTTAGTGGCTTCTATTTGCCTTAGGAGTGCTCAGAATGGGCATGGCAAATTATGGGTAATTACTGTAGAGTATATTAACAGTTGTGGAAACAGGGACTAGGTATAGTCATGTGCCTTTCTTCACAATGGTTTATCTGTAGAATTCTATTCCATTTTGCATTGTCTGTTGGTCAAATTAATCTACACCACTTCTCATTTGTGTCTTTGCCCTGAACTATATGAGAACCCTGGTACATCTTCTCTACAGAATGGACATGCTTTGAATAACCTCATCACAAAAAAAACCCCGTGAACACAACTTTTGTCTGGCCAAAACCTAAGACTGTTGCAGCTCACATCTGAGGGAAGAACACATGTGGGCAACTTCTGCCAGGGGGGCATTTTCTGCTGGGGAGACACTGACCCATTATCCTAAAAAATCTCCAGGATTAAGTTAAGTGCTCAGCAGTGCTTTGTCTGCTCTGAAAACCTGGCTTTCCCCGGGGATGAGCTGCAGTGCTTTGGAACTTTGGGAGCTTCCCAGGGAGCTCAGCTAGAGCCCTCCCATGCCATGCTGCTGAGGGAGCACATGCACCAGTGCTGCATGCACAGCTCCTGAGGAAACATCTCTGCACCAGTGAGGAGGTCCAAGGGCTGTGAAGCTCATCTAGGCTTGTTTGGGCAGCATGGCCAAGCACTGAAGTGAAAAGGGCTCTGACAAGAAATCCCTTATTTCTGTTTGCTATGACAAATTGGTGAGGAGTGTGAGAGGCATGGCATCACATGATCTATTCATAAAGGAAGCAAAAGCAATAACTGCTGCGACACTAATGAGGTATAAAATATCTCACCTGACAGCCACTAACATATACAGGCCTTGAATTTTTTTTTTGTCTTGGCAATATGAGTTCAGCCTAGATTTTATTATCTCCTGCTGGCTGTAATCTTTATGGAAGAGACAAATCCCAGACATTATACTCTCTCTGTAAGTTATAAATAAGTTTAAAGATGCAACAGTTAAGTTTATTGTCAGTTTTTGAACTTTTGACAGTGAATATCTGATTTGGTAAGCAATAAACTCACAGTACCTGGCACTTTTATGCACATATCTGAGTTTTTGTCACTGTTGCTTTTGCATAGATCACATCTGGAGTCTCATACCTTGGCTTTCTGCAAGCCTCAATACTCCTCCCACAGATACCAGGTTATATTGAGAATGGCTTTACTGAGGTTTACAATACACTGCTATAAATTCCTTGAAAGAGCTGGATAAATTCAAAAAGATATATCATGGTTTTATTTACATAACCTTAGTCAATAAAGACTGGTGCCTGGTCCGCAGGAAAGAAATTATTATTCCCCCCAGAGCCCAGAAGAATCCCTCACAGGGATAATTCCCTTCTTATTTAGTAAAAAAATTTCCTTTAAATTATTTTTTTTTTTTTTTCTTATTTGCTGTGAATTCCCTCTAGAAATGAAGGCTGGATCTTCCTGAGAGTATTTGGGTTTCCTGTCTGTCTCACCACCTCAAATGATTTCAATGAATTTGAATTTTTAACTAAGTAATGGGATTTCCATTTCCAAACCACCTTCAATATAAAAATGTCATTACTTATGGGAGGTAGTGACCAAATTTCTTCCTTTCTTCCAGTTCAACCAGGACAGTTGGAAGCTGTCTCATGAAAAAGTGCATGGTTATTTTTCCTTGATTTAGGTATGTGAAGACACTCCATCCTGCATCTGTAGATCTGTTTGTTTCTAGCAAATATTTGAGAAGTTCAATAGTTTTTTATGACTAAGGGTCAATATAAATTTTAAAACTTGAAAAAGGTACTTAAAGGACTGAAGTCTTGATAGTTTTGTGGCATAGAGTTGGATTGCTTGGAAAATATTCACAGTCCAAGGGAGCAGGAGAAATTACCATTGTGTTCTGACTCATTGTTGCACCCATTTCTGGGCACAGCTCTCCAGCTGTGAGAGCACCAGCTTGGAGACTTGACTCTACTTTTATTTTTCTGTTCTATGACACAGAGCTAGTCCAACCAAATCAATCCCATCAAGACTTAGTGGCACTTTCCTGCTGACTCCCTGGCGTTTCATGACTTCCTTGAGGCTAAGGCTTCCTAGTGTTGCTAAATCTAGTCCTCGGTTTTAATTTTAAAATATTGTTTTTCAGAACTTCATTCAATATGTTTCTCATAGATTTCCCCACAAAACGTGTTTTCACAGTAACAAAAAGAGCAATGTAATTGCTCGTGCACCCTTCCATAAATTCTTCAGGTGCTGATTTTTAAAATGTGGAGAGTATAAGGACTTGAACAACTTTGCTGTTTCAAAGTAAACTTGCAGATTTCAAAGTGTCAGCCAAAAGATTTCCCACAGAGTTTCACTCAGCTGGAGATGTGGATGTCTCTGAGATAACTCACATGCCAAATTTTTGCTGCTGTTTTGTTTATGTGTCTACCATTCCTTTTCCCTACCAGTGGGACAAGTACAATCAGACACCGGGCAGGACTTGCCAAATTTCTGGCTGTTTGCTGCTGTGAACCTCAGCAAGAGCACAGGGCAGGAGAGGAGGAGCTCTTTGCCAGCTGGGAAGCCAAGGTGGTAGTTATAGCTCAGGGAGGGGAACTGCTGTAGCCCCCCTGAGCTCCTCCAGTGTAATATCCCCCAGTGCTCTGTGTTCCCATTAAAGAGATGTGTGATGGAGCCACGTTTATTTGGAACAAGCAGCCAGCAAATTGCTCATGAATTTTCAACCAGATTTCATTAAAAATTTGAAAAGCAGGCTGGACAGAGCCCCCAGAACTCCTCTAGGCTTGAGTCCATGCTGGTCAGCACAGCTTCCTTGTGAACTCCCCTTGTTATCACTCCTGTTTCAGACAGCTCTTTCTCTGTCCTACTGCTAGGGAGCTTTAACTGTGGGGAGTTCTCAGCCTCTCCAGGTGATTTATTATAGACCTTACCCGTAAGTAAAAGCAAGTTAGGGTTGGGGTTTTTTTTCCCTGCCAACATCTAACATAAATCTTGTCTCTGCAACTGAATTAAAAACATTAGATTGACAGAATATTGTGTGGATTTGTGCCAAGGACAGTGTGTGATGTTTCCAGCAGGCTGGATAAATATGGAGCAGTTCTGCATTGGCTTCCATGGGGTCCATTGCAACCTTTGCTGCTGAGCTCCTGTACAAACCCAGTTAAAGCACGTGATGCTGGCCAGGGAATTCACTGCATCCCTGCAAAGCAGGTGTGTGTTCTGTCAGCACAGAGGCACCAGGCAGGGATTTGCCCAGGTTCAAAGGCAGGAGCACTGCTGGAGTGAGTGAATTGCAGGGGAGCACAGTACCCCAATATCCCGGTCTCTGCTCTTCCTTGGTGCCTGTTCCACCAAGCTGCTGCTTCAGCCTGTCCCTCAAGCCTCCTTTCAGTGTGAATGGAGTTCAGTGTGCTGGGAAATGATGCTCCATATAAGGATTTGATATCAGCATATATTGGAATAGCATTATATCTAATTTAAAGTATATTAACCTGTCTCCTGCCCTGATTACTAAAATCCTGTCTGCATCAGTAGAAGTCTTCATATCAAAGAGCTGCATGGAAAGCACAGAGAGTAACAAGAACAAGAAATATATGCTGATAATCCATTTAAATGCAAATACCTGGCTATTTGACCTGAGATGCAAATGTTGAAATATATTCAACATTAAACTCATAGATCAAACTCTCAAACAACAGTAGTTTAAAAATACGTGCATATACTTCCGTGAGCAAATTTTTTCAAAGTTAAATTCAATAAATTTCAGCTGCTGCAAGGAGAAAAAGGACTGTTTTTTAGTAAAATACAACACAACACTCAGGTCTGCACAAGAGTCTTCTCAGTTTGAAACCCCTAATTTTATTTTGCTTTCAAAAAATCTCAGAACAGGGCTGATTGGTTCACTGAATTGATTAGTGAAGTTTTTTAAGTAGTCTACTAAACATTAATCATCCTGAACCGAACATAAAAATTGCAAGGTTATTTGGTTTTGTTGTTGTTATTTTTATAAAATACAGAGATATTTGGCTTAATTTATCTTTTAGGTTATATTCTGCATATATTTAATTTAAAAAAATATTTATCTTTCCCAGTCCTGGAAAGTTGAATGCATTCTTTGCCTGAGGGTGAAAGAACTTTGTGGTCAGCTGGTTGCAAGCATTGTAGCTATAAGGGGGGGAAAATAAAAAAAAAATAAGTGTTCTGGTTGATTTAAAATAAAAATTCCATAATGATATTTTCACTGGGTTTTTCAGACTGTCTCAGGATCTGTGTGTTCAAGATCTCATTTCAGAGATATTTGCACCTACTTTGTCCAATTTTGTATAACAACAATATATTTCTTTTTATATTTTTTTTTTAACTTGGCTCATAGTCTGTACCACTGCATAATGAACAACTCTGAAAATTTAGTTAGTTTCTGTTTAGGATAACTCAGCTCTAAGGAAAAAATATAGCTTAGACAACACTTTGCAAACTGCTTCTAAATTTGGTATTTTTGCTCTTTTGAATACTTGCAATGCATTTTGATCATTCTTCACCTTCCTTGGCACAGGCTCAGTGAAACGGGGTTTGGGAGAGGTATTTGCTACGGAACAGCTCAGCAGCAATCTCGGTTGCCTCTCTAACAGAAATGTTTCTAAACTCCCTCAAATGCTCATTCTATGGCTTTGCTGCCTGTGCCCTGCAAATGATCCTCAGGCTCCACTCCTGGTGCCCTTTTTTGCTGGAATTTGGAGTCATCCTTCACCTTGGAGTGAGGGATTTGCCACATTTAGCTCAATTTGAGCGCAGCCTCAATGGGGTTTTTATTGTGTGGCCAAGATGAGGGGCATCCTTCTCCACCCCAGGCCCAGTTACAACCTCTTGCTATATTTTTAAACTCTGTTACTTTTGTTGCTGTCCAGCAAGATGAGGTTGTTACTGAGGAGAGGAAATAATGAGCCTTACTCTGGAGCTGTCCAAAATCCATTTCAATGAGTCTTCCTTTGCCATAAAGAATAAATTCGCACAAGAATTACACTTGAGTATGTGAATACACCTGGCCAAGGTAATTAGAGTATAATTCTTTTGCCTTAGTTTGTTTGTTAGAAAGTGAACAGTTGGATGCCAGGGAAAAGGATTCAGTGTGAGTAGTTTCTATTATTGCAGATGCAAATTGTTAGCAAGAAGTGTTCCTGAGGCTCTGATGGCTGTTTATATACTTGTCTTTGCTTACAATGTAGATATGCAGACACCTTCCAGTTCATAAAAAATACAATAGATCATTTTTCTCATTAATGTAACTTTTGTACTCCTGGGGAACACGTGAATAATATCTATTTGTATTTTTCTTGGATTGTTATTTAAGGATCATCTGAAGTCTTCATGGCAGATTGTGAAATGTTTGTCCTTAAAACAGATCTATTTCAGAATATTTTTTATCCTTGTCTTTTTGCATCAGCTGAGCATCCAAGCCACAGTGATGACTGGGGTAAAACTGGCTCTGTAGAGGTGACAGTTGTCAAACCAGACAGCAGGAAGAGCATACAGCCAAACTGGAAAACTGGACATGTTTGTGGCTCAGGAAAGTCCACTGAGAAAAAATATTATCTTTATATTTAAACTTAAAATAAGGTAGGCTGCCACTTAAGCAATTGTCTTGTCTTGTCTTGTAGTGAAAATGCTCTTGCAAAAGGAGAAACTGAGCAATTTGTATGACACAAAGTTTTGCTTCTGTCTAAAACTTTTCATATGATCAGCTGCCAAGCAGCAAAATCATCATTCCCATCTTCTTGCCCGGAGATTTCACTTCTCAGGAAAGAATCTTCCCTCCCTCTCTCCTCTAGAGAAAACATCTGATACAGCTTTCCTACCAGCTTCCTACCAAAATAACTGTGGGGTCCATTAGCATCTGGAGTTTGAATGGGTACACAGGATGTTTCAGCAACGAGATTTTTAAGGTGAAAGAGCAGAACTGCTGTGTTGTATCTTTAGGGAATATATTGCTGGCTCAGTCAGTGCAGATGCCACATTAAAATGAATCTGGATTTCAGAAAAGATTTCTTTGCATCATCGTGATTCAGATTAGCACATGGCTCTCCAAGCACACAAAAGTCGACAGGACATGAAGAGCTTTCATGGCTAATGACTTAATCACTGGGTTTTGACGAGCTTTTTTCTTAATGCAGACATTATGACTCTGAGCAGATTGGTAGGTGGGCCTTTGATTTGCAAGAGTAACCCCTGTTAGCCCTGACACCTTTTCAACTTTCAATTCAAATGTTAATTTTGGGAAGGAGGGAGTTGTGAGCAAGAGGATCAAGGGAAAAAGGAAGAGACAAGCATTTCTCCAAGCACACAGCATTGCAGTAGGGCTCTCCCAGCCCCTCAGGCTGGCACAGAGATGCACCTGCCCCGCACTTACTCTGCCACATACAGGAGTAACAGTTCAACAGCTTAGTGCACCTGATGCTTGTGCTTGCTTCATTCTTCCTTCCACTTTTCCTTCTTCTCACAGGTAAAGTGCCTAGAGGAATAATGACCCCAGACACCAAAAACTGCCCCTAGTTTGGGGTAACCAGACTGAGCAATTTACATTGTGATTAGTCAGAGCAGCTCAGCATTACAGGACCTGTTCTTCACACAGTGATGTCTTGCTGGTACACTCTAAAGTACAGGAAATGTACTAAAAGGCCAAGGCAAGGACAGGGAACACTTTAGCCTTCCTTGTGTCACCTGTGCTGTCTCCCCATTCAGCAGCAGACACAACTTTTCCTAGAAGTTCTCTTGAAACTACCTTATCTGTTGAATCCCTTCTTATTGTTCTGGACATCCTTTGCTAATTTTTCCTTCATGTGGGATTTTTCTTGCCAAAGCAGTGCTTTCATGTTCGTGCTGCTCATCTCTTTTTTCCCCCACTTATCGAGTGTTCTCTTTTTGCATTTCATTTCAGTTCTTAAGAAGCCTTGTACTTAGGCAACTGGCCTTCTGAAGGAATTCACAATCTTTCCCTGGAACTAAATGGTTTCTTCTTAAGCTCTTAGTAGGTTTTCTGTAGATGTCACCCAGCAAACCTTTCATTTCCATGGCTGTTTCACAGCTGATTTCTTTCAGAAAAGGAACAAAGATGTGGAAATCTTGAACACTTTTTAGGAGCTTGGGGAGTTATCTTCTCCATTATATGCATGCATTTCATTTTGTTCCCTTCAAATTGGTCCCTAATCTTTTTTCTTCTCCCCATGTCTTTGCTGTTTCCTAAAATAATGCATTAACACATCTGGTGAACCTGTATAGCTGTTGAAGAAATTCAATTCAATTCAATTTGATCTGGGAGATTTGCTTAAGATCTGTTTCCAAAGCAAAAGATATCACACAGTTATTATGTCTGCAACTCTCACAGCCTGGCCTGAACACATTTACCAGATAAGCCAAGTGAACAGATGTATGCAGAAACTGCAACTATGGAATTTTGCCAGTCTCAAAGGAGAGGACAAATGAAGTTGGAATCTTTAATGTATTAGAACAGGTCTATTAATGCTGCTGTTTTCTCTATTTTTCGTGTTCATCTTGACATTTCCCAATAAAGGACCTTAATTTTGCTCCACAGGTGTGCCGGCCCCATGACCATGGGTCACAGAACCTCTTACCATTCCTCACAAACTCTTCCTGCAGTGCATGTTCTTTCATTTGCTATTGCAATGGATTGCTTCATACTACTCTTACCCTTTATTTTTCTTCACATTTTTTTTCTAATTTCCAAAACTGCAAAATACACAGAATCATCAGGAATAGTTCCATTTTATAAACAACTTCCCTTAGTAAATTAATTCCTGCCAATTTTAGTTCATACAAAACCTATGGTATTAAAATAAATGTGTACTGTCTTATATAACTTGTTTTTTAAAGCAAACTCCACAGACTTGTCAGTACATTAGATTTCAGCATGCCCATATGTGAGGAGCAGAGCTCTGAGGCTGGACCAGAGCATTATTCTCTAGAAGAAATCTTTGAAGGTTAGAATAACAGATTATAAAGTTCCTAGAGAACACATGGTGTGTAAATTGCATTTTTCTCATTGCTTAATCAAATTTGGAGAGTTTTTTTCAGATGGAAAAACACAGTGACAGGAGTTAATTCTGCTCCCAAATGTAAATAACCTCTACAGAGACTGGGGGGAAATAATTATTCAAAAAAAGGAAGAGCAAGACTCTTTGCAATCAAACCAGTTTAATGCATTTTCCCTTCACCATGCTATCAAAAGAATCATTTTGGTTGAAATTACCCAGTCTGTCATTTGTGGGTGGGAAGGCAAAAAGATGTAATGTATACACTTGGTGTCTGAATGGTGGCCAAAATTCTGATTAATTGATCGTGGAGAATGGGTTACACAGCAAATTCACTCTCAGTGCTGTCAGCTGTGCTTGTAGTAGGTGTCACTGTGTACCAGGTCATTAGAGGATAACTCCTGTGTCCTCAGTCAAGTTATTAAAGAAGCCAGGGTAGTAGACCATTGCTAAGAGTGCCAACCTGACTAAAAAGTTAAATTATGGGCTGATAGCTGGAACAGAAAATCAGAGTTAAATTTTCATGGTAACATCTGCTGTAGCCATTTGTATTTCACTGCTGAAGGGACTGCAATAAAATTATTTTGCCTTCCCATCAGTTGATGTTTGAACTAATAAGGTACTGTCCTCATTTAGCTCCTGTTCTCGGGCTCACATTTTTGTGTAATAAGAAAGATGAATCAACTGAGACTGAGTTGATCAAGATGTGGAACAATGCCTAGCTAAAGCAAATGAATATAGCTTCAAAGGACAGTAGTACTGAAAGGTTTAAATGAGTTGAGCAGGGATTTGAGGATATTTGTCTACTGAAAAACACTGATTTTATTGAAACTTAACCTGCAGCAGTAAAGAGCTGAGGTCAACAGGTGTTCCATTTGAAAATTAATTTGATACATTTTGCCATGTAACTCTGGAATTTGGTCTACTTATGTCACCGAGTCCTTTTCCAGCACAGGCAACCATTTGGTGGAAGCCTGGTGGGCAGGAGATTAGAGAGCATCTCTGCACATCAGCATACTTGTGGTTCTGGAGAACAGTTTGGTAGGTTTGCATCAGCTTTTCTGGCAGTGGGATCACATCAGCACTCAATTCTCGGACAGACCTGTCAAGATACATTCACTTCACTGCAGCTTTCAGGTGAAAAGCCCCATTTTGTGACAAAATAACAGCTGTTTTTGAGGCACCTGGCCTTCAATTTGACTTACCAGTGCTTCCAATAAGCTGATGTGGAAATAATCCAAAGCTTGATTTTGACACACTAAACAACCAGAGATTTTCTTATAATCTAAAGTGCCTTTTGTTTTGCTTTGCTTTTTTGTTTTAAAATTTCACTTGCAGAAGTTGCCTAATCTCTGGTGAAAGGAAAACTAAGTATAAAACTAGACCAAATTTGATCTAATATTTGGGAGATTTTAATTTTGTGAAAATTTTCATGTCTTTTCTTTGGTGTCCTTTTATGTCCTTTCAAAAACTGGTAAGTTTTCTTTGGGTAAGGAAATGTTTTCCCTCTAAGGCTTTGTTCTGGTCATGTACTGTGAGGTAACCAAAGCAAACAGAATAAATAATAAGGAAGGAAAGACTACAGTTTCCAGACTGTTTTGACATAAAATGTGAAAACTACATCCCCTTTCTTTTGGTTTCAGTAGGATTTGGTGACTGCATTGCAATTTTTAAATGCACAATAGAAATATAAGCTTTGTCATTAATTCTAAATGTGCAAGGGCAGTAGAGACTGCTGGAAATTTGCTTATGAAAACAACTTTTTCTTTTCTGTCTTGCTTTGCTTTCATGTATATGGCAAGACTATTCTTGGTCTTGATAAGAACCACTCTTTTCCAATGGTGTGAGTCACTTGGACTTCACAAGGTCAGTGTGATCTCCCAAATGTTCTCCAGTTCCATTGCAGCAATCAGCTCTCCTGCCTAGTCAGAACATGATGCCTCCATAAGTCCAATTTGTTGTCCTCCTCAAGGGCTGACCCTGACCCTGCAGAAAATAAAAAGAAGGGACAAATTCTCATCTTCCCAACTGAAAAAAGTAAATCTGGTTCGAAGTTTCTGATTTGGTCATCTTAGCAGAATCTGTCATTATTCTGAATTCTATCCAATCTTCAAAAATATTTCCGTTTCAAAAGTGTCACTTACATGCAGTGCAAATCTACTGCTATGGAACTCTGTGTACAATATAACATGTCTGAGAGAAATACTGATTTTTCACAGAACTGGAAAAACAGAAATATAAAAAAACATTTTTACATGAGTTTGGCCTTCTGCAAAAATAGCCTAATGTTCATATCTTGTCTTATACTCGTCTGGAGGCCTTTGTGGAACTTTCCTAAAGACCATAACATCAGCTGCAATATGGAAGTACTTAGCAGTTCTCTGTAGATTTAGGTTGCTATTTCATTTTTATGTAAGCTTTTTTTCCCTGTGTGAATTGAGATGCATTCTGGGGCATTGTGGGATGGTTTAGCCATCCGAAACTAACTTTAACATCACAAAATCGAATGTTTCTCTCCCACTTGGGTACTGTTTGTTTTGACATACTACTTAAGGATTTCAGTGTAAAGGGCAAGAAGAAAGAACAGACTAAAGAAAACAAATCTAATACATAGTAAAGTGCTTGAGCCTTGACTAGGTTCCTCAGTCTGCATGTTTGTGATGGATTTAAGATAATCTAAGTGAGCAGCTGTAGTCCCACCCTGGTCTTAGTTTTGAACCTCCTGAATGTTGTGACAACAAAATCTGGGTTTGGACTGCAGGGAACCCTTCCATGCTAAATCATAAAGCTGACATGAGAAACAGAAGGTTTCTGGTCAGTTAAGAGATCTGAACTTTGACTGCAGAGAACAGGCTGCTTAATTTAAATTATTTTTTTTTTCTTGGTTAGTATGTGAAATAAGTCCACGTCATGTTCTTTGCATCTAGTGTAACATCAACACTAGCAAAAAAACTTCAGTTTCATTATTTCCAACATGGTTTTCATAAATTAGCCTTCTAAACTTTTAATTGGAAATGTAATCAGTAGGTTATTATGCTTTTTGGTAGAGCAAGGCAGCCATAAATGCCATGACAGTTCATGATGCTCATGAATCCTGAAGACCATTCCAGCATTAGCAAAGGTCATTTGAGTTTGTGTCCCCACTGACACATCCAGTTGTTGTTATGATGGGTGAAATGTTCACTTCAAACCTTTGTCCTGTAGTGCTCCCAGTACCTTGGATGAGATACTGCAGCCACAGAGCAGGACCCCACAGACATCCTCTAAGAAGTCAGAAAGGGTGGCAGAGGATCCTGAGAACAGAGCTGCTGTGGATGCTGAGGCTGTGTTTAATCTCTGCCTGATTCAGGTACCATTCAGCATCTGTTCTCCTCATGTCACTGGAGACTGCAACATAAAATACTATTGTGGCATGTAAAGGAATGAATCCTTTCATGAAATTGAGTGAGATGAACTTTAACACCAAGTTCTGGGACGCTTCATTGATCTTTCAACATGGAATGAGCAGGGAATATATTTCTTCATGTAGTCTTGTCTCTGGAGACGATGGTTGTGGAAGACTAGTTAAATTAATGGAGGACAGGATATAAATCCAGTGATTAATTCTTTTTGGGTGCTAAATCAATAACTCTGTGCAGATTTAATTCTTTGCATCACTTAAGGCTTCATTTTATAGCATAAAAAGAACATAAATAAAGAAATGGAAATTAAAAAGTGAAGCCTTTGTAAAAGTTTCAAAAGGAAATGTATGTATTTTCAAAGGTGGGTGTGAAGTACAGGTAATTTATGTTGGCCAAGATAAAAAAAAGAACAATTGCAAATTATTTATAAATTTAGCTTAAATTTAATGATAGAAGGATGGATATAATGATGTTTTAAATCTGTTGATACCATTTTACCACCTGGCATAGGT
This sequence comes from Polioptila caerulea, assembly GCA_013397295.1. Taxonomy (NCBI): domain Eukaryota; kingdom Metazoa; phylum Chordata; class Aves; order Passeriformes; family Certhiidae; genus Polioptila; species Polioptila caerulea. Next base: position 583,766 of record VYXF01002939.1, read on the forward strand.
TCTGCTATTAAACCAATGTCATCCCCTGAACTAAACAGAAGCATCAGAAAGAAACGTGAGCAGAGTAGAGGATGGAGAAAACATCTGAGATTCTTTAATTTATTGCTGAAACCAGCATTACTAATGGGTGGAAATAACAACCTCCTCCTGCCTTTCTTGCAAGCCTTTGAGACCACAGCCTCCACCAAAGTTATCAGTCAGTCTTTTGTCAAGGTTTTACTGAAGTTTGGAGAAAAAAAGTGTGCCATAAAAAGATTAATGTTTTCCACCTGGAGGATTACTTATTTTTCCACTGCTGCCCAGCTCTGAATATGTGCTCTTTCTGTTCTTGAATCTGTTTCCTTTCTTCGTTCTTTGTATTGGACTAAAGAAAAGAATCTACTTTGAGGAAGAGTGTCTCTGGCTGTGCTGCTCTCAGCCTGTGACCAGGAAGGCAGCTCTGTCTGAAATAATCTGTTAGTGTTGTGTGTTCACCCAGGCAGCTGATAAGGCTGTTTACCAACTCTTATTTTTCTTACAGAGACATCTCATGCCATGGTCTGCAGAATCAGAAGCAGCACATTTATCTTTGTTGTTCTTTCTTCCTCACTCTCTGGGTATTTGTCTTATTTTGTATCCAAGAAAACATATTAATACTCATAAGATAAATCAACAGAAGAAGCTTCTATTAGCTCATTTTAGGTGAAAATTACTTGCAAGAGGGCAATTAAGGCCACATCCATTACCAACAGAAAGACATTCAAAGAGGCAACATCATGAAAATTTCTCTGTACCCAAAGGAAAAGAAAAATTAGCTAGTTAAAGTTAAAACTTTCCTTATTTGTGTAAGTTTTAAACGTTTTAACTGTCTGGAGTTTTGTTAGTTTACCAGGGGTGTTTTTTCTGTTGCTTGAATAGAAGACTAGTAAAAAAAGCATTTGCCACAGAACTAAGCTGACCATGGTTTCAACTCAATGTTTAACCTTGCTTAAAGGAATAATTATTTTATTCACTCTTTATCCTCTCCATTTTTTTATTCTACTAAAAGTAACACATTGATTGACTCCGCTGGATCACAGTGGGAATTTAGGGGTTTAACCTTGATTAAGGTGGTTTTGTAGTTTCAGTAAGATGCCTGTGGTTTGGAACATTCCCTGACTGTAAAGCAGAATGTTATCTTCAGAAGAGTAAATTTGCTCTTGTAACTACTGGCACTATGTTGAAGTAGTACCAACGTGGCCTCTCAAACAGATTTAAAGAAGGAATCTGGATGTCCTCAGTGACCTGAAGGTTGTGGTTTAACCCAGCTGATAACTAAGCACCACACAACTGCTCACTCCTCCAGCCCCCATGGGACAGGGAGGGAATCAGAAAAGTAAAAGTAAGAAAGCTCCAGGGTTGAGATAAGAACAGTTTAATAATTGAATAATAATAACAACAAAACCAATAACTTTAATTAAGAAGTAAATAACAGGAAGTGGGTGAAATAAAACTCAAGAAAAATAAGTGATGCAAATGCAAAACAGTTGCTCATTACCAATGAGCTGGTGCCCAGTCAGCTCCTCAGCATCCACCCCCAGCCAGCTTTCCCCCTGGTTTACATGCTGAACATGGTGCCACATGGTCTGGAATATCCCTCAGGCCAGCTGGGGTCACAGCTGTCCTGTGTGTCCCCTCCCAGCTCCCTGTGCCCCCCCAGCCCTCTCGAGAAGCTGACAAGACCTGCAAGCACTGCTCAGCAGCAACTAAAACATCCCTGTCTTATCCACATCATTCTCAAAGCCATTCAAAACACTGCACTGGACCAGGTACCAGGAAGAAAATGAACTCTATCCTAGCTGAATCCAGGACACTGGATAATTGCTTTTTGCCTAAAATTATCCTCAAGCCAAGAAAATTTCTAGAGCAAAGCAGTCATACTGGTGAGTTATGTGGTACTATTAGCCAAAAGCTCTCTTTATCATCAGTCTGATGAAACACACCAGCAGAATCTAAAAGATATTTCACAAAAGGACATTATCTGGTCCTTTTGAATAAAGCATTAACAGGCCTAGATTTTTAAAATTTTCCCAATAATTCCCATGATCAAAAATCTATTCCAGAAATTGTGGCCATCCATGGGAAGTTGTCAATGAGCTTTGCCTTGAGGTGCTATAAGTAAAGATCATTAACCTTTAGCTAACATACAAATCACAGGTTTAAAAATTATTATAACTGCTGAAACTTGAAGATGAAAGACATGAAATTAAAAAGCTTTTTGCTGATTTTTTACTGCAGCTGATTTATTTTTACTTTTGCTGCAGCAAGGCAGAGGTTTCATGGCTCGTCTCTTGACGGTCCCTGGATGCTTTTCTTTCCTGTCTCCTTCCTTTGTATTTTTACTTGTTCTCTCATTAAAAATAACCACCCTGTAAGGATTTCAACTCTATTTCTTCTTTCATTGAACATGTCAGGTTGTGACAGATGTGTGTGTTTCTAACCTGAGCCTTGAGGGTGTAGAAATTTCATGCAAATGCCCTTAATTACCTGCAGCACATTTGAATAGCAAACACCTTGGCAAAGCAATGCTCTCCCTGCCCGTTTTTGCCACAGAGGCATTCAGACTGGGAGAAATCAAACTTTTATCTGTACTCAGCAGCACTGAAGACACGAAATGACCACTGAATTCAGAGGCAGCTCTCTTTGTTCTGAAGACAGTTTATCATAATTCTATTCTGGCTGCATGTGCCCCCCATTTCTACTGTATGAAATGCACAAGTTTTATGCATGTGTCAGTTTCAAAGAAGTTCTGATGGTAATGGTGTCACTCCTTCATGTCAGCAGGCAAAAACTGCTTTTATGGTCAGCCTGTTGTACGTGGAAAGGCCATCCAGCACACAGCAAGGCAGAGGTTTCATGGCTCGTTAAATTATGCCTGACTCTATTTTTCATCCACTAAGCTCAGCCTACCTGTCAAGGGATAACTTCTCCCATAAAAATGGAGCCCTTTGTTTCTTATTGTGACTTCTGTTCTGGGTCCTTCTCAAGATTAGGAAAGAAAAAGAAAAATACCATACGAGCTAATCCTTTTCGTGGTGGTTTTGCCTGCACCTACCAGATGGATCTTGTTTTTCCAAAGCACAGAGAATTTGAGAATCTGATTGAGTGAATCAGACAAGTATGATGTAAAGAGCCAAGAAATGTAGAATCAAAATGCCTTGGTATGTTTTGCTTGAAAAAAAGAAGAGTATAAATTTTCATCAATATTTTTTCATTGAAAGCTCAGAAGGGAAATTTGGAATTTAGGAGATTTTTTTGGTTTTGTTTTTTTACTTCTGGTAAAATACCATATTCTAATTGTCTATAATGAATATCTATAAAGCACTTTCCTATTTTAATTATTCAGATATGATATATCTTTGCCAAGTACCTTAAGACATGTATGTTATCATGTCTTCTTGGGGCAGAAGTGTGCTTCTGAAGCAAATTCCACTTATCATATTTTTGTTCCTATGGCAGGGGAATTTTGGGAGATGCAAATGGTTAAGGAGCCTGTTTGATGTAAATCTGACAGCAAAAAATGGGATAAATTACATTAAAATCAAAATAAGCCCAGTGATATTTGGTCCTCAGTACCAGCCATTTTGCCTTACAGATTGACAGTGACATGAATATAAGCACAAATATTATTCAGACCAATTAGATTTAATAGTTTACATCCAAATTGCACAAATAATCACCAATATGAAGCTTTGTCTAGGTTACTCTTATCTTTCAAGTTCACCAAACCTGTCCAGCAGTTTCACAGCATGCTTTCTCATGAGATTTCCCATGTCTGGGTTCCCAGACAGAAATTCCTTCAGAGCTGCAGTGCCTCATTTTTGGTTCTGATTCTGGCTGGAGCACAGAATAATAAGGAATACAAAATGAGGAGGAAAGCTCCACCAGGATGAAATCATGAATGGAGATTAAAGCCATTTACACACAGGTTAGGACTGTGTCCTTGCAGATTCCTTTACAGAAGTGCAATTATTTGAAGGAGAATTAGGCATAGATGGGAAAGGTCTATCTTTGCTACATTCTTTGTTAATTAGAGCATCATTCTGTAAGTTGTACAGGATTTTCTTGCTATTAACAGGCACTGAATGCCTATCTCATCTTTGACTCTGCATCTCCAGAGTGTGCTCTATCCCACAGCTTAGAATAAGCATAGGATAGTTCTGCTGGATTTGTTTAAGCTCTTTGTAAACTCCATGTAGTTTTAAAGACCAGAACAATGCAGCAGAACTAGTGCAGAATATACACAGGAAGAATATTACAAAAGGACTGAGAAGTGTTTACATTTGTAGCATCTTGGCTTGTTTTCTCTTGCCTTACTGTTTCTGTTTCTCCTTTCTTTTGCTTATGTTCTCATTTAGTTCGGTCCCAGAGGTAACTGCTTGCATGCCTTCATATGCTCAGCATCTCACAGCACAGACAGATGCTTTCAATCCCTGATTGCACCAAGCTGATCACAAAATTTTGCAGTCAGGTCTGACATATTAAACTGCTATGGTACAACACCTCAGTAACACAATGAGAAATACTCACTGCCACCTCTGCAGCACCTGCTCTGACCTGCTGTCTGGAGCAGCTCATTCTGCTATATCAACTAAATTGGGTGTCCTGGGGCACAAGTCACCCGAGCCCAGTGCCTAATGTGTGGCTCTGTGCCTCTTATGTATCTTGTTAGTGGCTCTGGGCACAGAGGAAGCATTTTCTGAAGATGTATCATTAGTTCATTGCCCATTAATGGCCTGCCTTATGTGTAAATGTCTCTGAACCATCCCATGTGTTTTATCTGCTTCCTTTATCATTCAAAGATATTATCTCTGGCACGGACTTCACTTTGCTGTGGTTACATGCAAGCATGAGAATTTTTCCCATGACCCTTGTTTTGGATTTAAGGCATTAGAAAGACTTCAGCATTTCTAAAGTATTGGTACCAGATCAAGTCAGAAAAGCAACCAAAACTACAGATGGGAGGTTGCAGAAAAATAGTCCATGTTAGCCAAGCAAACAGGAAACCCTGAAATACACATACAGTATTATCAAAGTCAGATTAGACAAGATGACTTTTCATGGGGGACTCACATTCTCTTTAGATTAAGTAGATTTGCACAGGTGTCATTAAAAAAATTGAACTAAAATATTAGTGTGTGACAAGTGTATTGAATTTCTCAAAAGCCAAGAGATTCCTTGTTAAGGCATCTTTGCCTAGAGAGAGCTTTAGATCTCTGATGTAGAGAGATGCAAGGAAGATATTTTGTCACAGCTACAGCTGTGAGAACAAATGGTCTGTGGAACAAAATTATGGGTGTCACAACTTGTCAAGACTTGAATCAACAAAGAAACCACTGATCTTGTTTTGCCTTAGCTATTTTTATACTAAAAGGATTTATGCTACTTGTATGCTGATTTTATTCAAGTCCATTGATCCATTAGTGCTGCCATAGGTTTGACTTCTTTTATGCTGCAAGTACCCTAGCAAGTATTGACATTATAATTTAAAAGCTGTAATCTTTTAAGACAGAGGAAATATCAATAAGATCACACCAATTCTGTAATGATAATTTTTATGCTCTCACGTTGTTAAAAAAAAAAATAAATACAAGATTTCTCTTACTGACACCATCAGGTTTTTAAGGCTGAGTCTTTCCAGATAAAGGACTTTAGCAATGGGCTAGCCATCTGTGTGAACAAATCAAGACAATCTCCCTGTTGTCAAATAATGTAGGTAGTTAATATGGTTCCAAAATCTAGATAAGCAAATAAAATTATCACTTAAAAAAAAAAAGTTAAGGTCAACTAGGAACAACAAGATCAACAAAATTAATTCAACTTTTTATTGTCTATTAGCAGGATAGTGGAGGGAATACAGCCAGCTCTTGCCTTTCTAGAGTGTGTTTAAAATTTTCAGATATCAAGTGCTAATTCCCTGAAATATGTCAGCTTCATCACTTGAAGCTGTCTGGAATTTGTTGACCATCTTCCTCTGCAGCTGAGGACCTGGAGGATTTAGTCTCTTCTCTTTGCTTTTCTGACTGTCACCTGCTGTACCAAATAAATCCTGATATTTCGTGGCAGATTGGGCTCTCTCCCACAAAACTGCCCATCGAGCTGCAGGAAGAACTTGCTCACATGGTTAGTTTGGTATTTCTTCCTTTATGACAGCATTTGGCAGGTTTTCCAGTTTGGAATTTGTGTCTGGACACTAAGAATGTCCCCGGATGTTTGTGGAAATGTTGAAAACATTGTGGCTTCTTTCATGTCTCCATCACCATGATGCCTCTGCCCTGCCAGCTGGTGCCCATGGAGCTCTGCAGAGGAGCCATTCCCCTGGTGCTGTGCATCTCCAGTGCTCCTTCTGGCTTTGTTTGCAAAATTGCCCAGTTTTTGCATGTTCAAATATCAATTCAAATGCTTGTTTGCACAGATAGGCTGTTTACCTCATCATTCTAAGACCCATTCAGTCCCTTCAGGGCTGATGGTGAAGCAGCAGTGGCTCTGCCAGGCCACGCCTGATGTTTGCACAAGGACAGGCTCACAGCTCGATGGAGCCTTGCTGCTTTTTCATTTCCCAAGGCAAGATCTAAGGCCTCTCCCAGAGCAGGGTCACATTTGTCTTCAAGGCTACTCTAATGCAAACAAGAGTCTTTTGAGGAGAGAGGAAGGTGCATCCCAGAAGAGCAAAAGAACCCACTTCAAAATGAAGACAAGTAACAATCTTCCTGCAAGAACATTTGAAAAAAATAAACACTTCTTACCTGAACTCCTGATCTCAACAGGCAGCAATGCTTTAGAAGTATCTTTTCTTCACTGTTTAAAGAAAATAATTCAGCAGGAAAATTTTGGCAAAGTGAGACACTGTCTGATGCAGAATATTTTCAGTAGATAATATTAATGGAAAAAATCAGAACTCCAGCATTTTCAAGAGTAAATTTGCATTACATTTGTCAGGAAAACTACAGTTGTCTCTTTTTCTGTCTCTCTCCATTTTTTGAAGGCACATGAAAATGTCCTTCTAGATCAGATTATTTTCACTCTTTTTGTTTCTTTTCAGACAAAAAACGTTCTCTCCGATGTTTTCATTTTCTTCAGAGAACAACACTAATTGGCTTCCATTGCAAGAAAATAACTCTCTAGAAGAAAAAATAGTGTCTGTTGTTCCTTTACATCAATTTTATGTTTCTTAGTTGCGTCAGCACAGAGGAAGACTGATTCTGTTTTTTGAGAAAGGGTATGGTTCCTGCCTAATTTTTATTTATTCATTATTACTGAAGGTAGATAAGAAATAAACAGAGGGAGTAGAAAAGATTTTAGTTGGGGACTGTATTCCTTTTTATTTCCTTTGCTCTGAAATAAATTGGTTTTATAATCTCTTTGTCTCCTCCAGGCTTAGTTCACTTCACTAGTCACAAGAAAATGTTTCTGACACAAAAAGTGAACAGGAAGGAGACTGAATGGCTCCCACATGTAGACAATAGGAACATGGAAGTTGTGTGTAGCATGATTTTTTTAAACCTTTGCATTGAACACTTCAGTGCTGCTTTGCAGAGCAAATGTCACCTAAAAACAGTAGTTGAGAGGGATGATAACCAACCATTTTGGTTGAGAAACCTCAAATTACTCTTAGAGGAGTTTGTCTTCCTGTTTGTGATAGGGGTTTCATCTACCCTGCAAAGTACAGTGCTGAAATGTTAGTACAGACCCAGAGAGCTCCTGAGCTGTGTCAGCTCAGCCCAGACTCTGCCTAGACTGAGGAGCTTCAAATGGATGCCAGAGGATACAAGCTCAGCATTTCCAAGAACTAGAACCTCTCTATAACCAGTTTACTATTTGAATTGTAAGATAATAATAATTTTTCTACATACCATTTGGTACCTATTTTCTATTTAAACCCCAAGTGGCCAAAAAATGGTTTGTGGGGTTAGAACCCCCAGGTCTGCTGTGGCTCTGTTTTAGGATTATAGCACCCAAAAGGCAGAGATTCCTTCAGCTCTGCAATTCTGTCATGGAGGTGTGGGGACAGCACGTGCCAACCCCTCAGTAACACAGTCTGAACCTCCAGACCTGCATTACTTTGATTGTTTAGGACACACTAAAGTCAATGTGGGTGTATATCTTTTGTGGGTTCTCATAGCTGCTTGTTTTAGAGCTGATTCTTATTCTCAGATTTTTAATACTACTCTCCAAGGACTTTTGGAGAATATCTTTAAACCCAGGCACTCAAATAGTACCACTCTTCCAGAAAAAATGGGGAAACAGTACTGGGCCTTGGATGCTTTTCCAGATACTGTGGATGCCATTTGTGCCTCTTACTGCATCCTGCATTAGTCAGCAGAGAAATGGGACTCAATGTGCAAGCAAGGAAAGGACCTGCCTTATCCATCCATCCATCCATCCATCCATCCATCCATCCATCCATCCATCCATCCATCCATCCATCCATCCAGTTCAGGGTCAAAACTTCAGGTGTCATAAACTTGAGTAGCTCTGATAAAGCCACCTGCTTTTGTCACCACAGTCATAGTGAATGTCTTTTGGTTTGCATTTGGTGAATACTTGGCCCTACTTTTGGAGAACTGCCAGCTCCAGAGGAATTCAAATATTCCCCAAGTTTTTGCATTTCCAAGAACATATATGAAATGAGGTGAAAAAAGTGATCAAGCTGCTTCTAAAATGGCCACATATCTAAATCCCACACAAGTCGATGGCTTACTTGGCCATGTACTGATGAATTATGAAATTTGAGTCCCATTCTGTTTAGTAAATTGATACAGATGTGTCCTTGCAGCTGAGAATTGTCACCAAGCTTTTCTCCAAGCAGGACCAACCTGAAATCAGCTCTGTTGTGACACAGGAATACCAAGTCTGTCAAAACAAGAGAATTTCTAAGCCACAAGGTACCACTGGTTCATTTAATGTCTGAGAACGATGAAGGCATTTTCAGCAAAGGAAGATGAAAAATTGCAGCCATGTCACCAACTATTCCAATCAGTCACCATTTGTGCTCTAGGGTATACGTTGTTCAGAGGAAGGATTTATTCCTGAACTAAGCTGGTGTTCACCTCATACCCTAAAGCACAAAATTAGACAACACTTTTAATTCTATCTCAGGTATTATAACTGCAGTTATCCAATCCTTTTATCTCTGCTGTGACATTTTCATACCTCATTTTTCTACTAGTAACTTCAGAATAACACAGATGATTCTCATATTCCAGGTGTGTGGCCAGAGAGAAGCTTTGTGACCAGCTGAGTTATTAGATAGCACACCACTAAAAGCTTGTTCATCATCTCTCTAGATGAAGAAATTTGCTTTATGACAAAGGTTATTATTAGATTTTATCTTCAGTTCAGTAGAGTATCAGAAATACCATAAAGTGCATTTGTGGCTCTGCTATTCTTAACATTTTATATGTGAATAAAAGGACAAAACTCCAAGGAAACTAGAATTTTGTAATTACATACACACAAATTACCAACATCCTTGAGCATCAGAAGCATTAATGCAGTGAGAACCTCTCAGCATAATTTCCTTTAAAAAAAACTTAAAACAATAAAACCTGTATTGAACCTTTGTAATTTTGAAGACAATAGCGAAAATGAAGAGAGATGTAAATCAAATAAGGATCATATGGAACATCCTTGGGAAATCATCTTAATCATTTGGAATAAATCCTCAGGCACACACTGTATGCTGGGTGATTAAGATAGGCAGGAACAATTACTGTTGAAGAAGTGGATGAGAAAATTGTTGTTTCATAGGTCAGTCTGAAAAGACTAAAAAAATAGCTGAAAAAAACCCATTATAGAACAGAAAAACAGTATCACTTACTTTAGTACAAAGTTTTGGCAAATACAGTTCAAGTCAAATGAGCAACAGAGTACATGAGAGGGAGTTAAATTGGAGGGAGTTAAAACAAAACCAAAGAAATAAACAAACAAAAACCCAAATGCAAAACAGAAGCCAAAAAACCCAGGCCAACTCTGTAAATGTTCCTGATAGCACAGCATTTAACATCAAAGTATCTTCCTCAGGCTACTGAGAATGGCAGTATCAGCTGGATATTTTATAATGAGCCTAGGCAAAGAAGAATAATTAATAGATACTAAAAGGCTAAATGACCTGCATAACTACAAGCAAAATAACATTTTTATATTCTTTTTTCTCATCTGACTTGACCACTTTTTGAGGGGGAAAAACATTGCTCCTGTTTGGGGAAAAAAAAGACATTATTTCTCCTGGTTTGCAGAAAGGTTTTGAACACAACGTTGTACGTTCTTTAAAAGCCCAATCAAGGCAGTGGAATCTCCCTTGTGATGTCCCTCATCCATCTTCCCCTGTGCTTTTGTTTGTTTGGAGCTCTGCCAAAGCACACTATTGGGTTTTTCTCTGTGAGATCCTTGGATAATTCCTCTCTATGCACTAAAGGAAGGTCTAAATGATTCAGGAGACTGATTCTCCAGACTCCTGAAGTTTTTTGACACCTTTGCAATATCCTCTGGTTTCTCCACGTTTAGCTCTCCTGCCTAGAAGATTTGATTGATAGCAAAGCTTGCAAGGCCAAATTTCTACTTTGACAGAACACGTTTGTGCACGGGTGTTGTCAAGGAGTGGCTGAAGGGCACTCGGGCTGCCTGAACTTCCCTTTGGTCAGTTTGGGTCAGCTGTCCTGGCTATGTCCCCTCCCATGCCCACCCCATCCTACTCCTGATGGGGGGAATGCTGGAGAGACAGAGCTGATGCTGTGCCAGCACTGCTCAGCTGTAGATAAAACACTGGTGTGTTGTCAACACCTTTCCATCTACTGATACAAAAGCACAGCAGCAAGGCTGCCTTGGGAAAAGCAGCTCATCTCAGTCAGACCCAAGACCCCTGTCATGGGGAGCTGACAGCAAACAGACAAATTAGAAGCATGGAAAAAAGTGTCAAATTGGGCCAGGATGCCAAGAAAAAAAAACTGTGTTAGAAGCACAATTTGCTAGAGAGAGCTCCTCAGCAGGAATAAATGAGAGAAGGGACTGTATTATCAGGGCTTGACAATAACTTGATATATGGCATGGAACAAACTTATTCAGAGTATTCATTTTTTGAGACCATTTACATGACATTTCTACAGCCATACCTAAGCTGTTAAAAGGACTAGAAATATATGTTCCACCTCACAGTGCTGCATGAACTGGACCTGTTAAGTGAATGCTGCTGTATTTTTAAACCTTTCTTTCTGTTGATATAATTTTTTCTTCTGTGTTGCAGGAACAGTAAGATTATCAGCTGAGGTCACTACCCCAATATACAATGTGCTGCACAGAAGAGGAACATTGCTAGAAATCACATCCTAGCTACACAAAGGTGAACAAAAGACCAAAATCTTGGCCCTGCTCACAGTCTGGCAAGGTCATCACCAAAATCAAGCTCAACTAAACTCACTTTTACAAAGAAACTTGACACAATCAAAGGTCAGCCTCTGAGATCTCAGATCTCACATCCTGAGTGTGCCCATGTCAGCTGTGGCTACAGCCACACAACCCACATGCACAAGGCTGGGATGGGGAGTATTTTAGGTTCTCCATTGTCAGTGTCACTTTCTGTCATTTGTAATGCACACTGGTAATGTAACTCTTCACTTTATGTGTCAGTCAAGCTTTCCACCCATTTCCATCTTTCTATTTCACCAGGCTTCCTTAGGAGGAGGACACATTACCCTTGGAGCAAGAGAAAACTTATACTGAGGTGAAAGCATGTCAAAGAAACCTGTGGGTGATGAGGGAGCTAGGAGAAAAAGGAGATAAATTGAGCTGGACAGTAGCTGGCCTTTGGGAAGGCAGAAAGTACATAATCTCCAGTTTTTTTTTTCATTTGCAATGCTGAATATTCTGTTGCATTAATCAGTTGCAACTTGGGCAGCAGTAGAAGCAGAAAAAAAAAGAGAAAAAAAGGAATTAAAAAAATCCAGACCAGTACTGTGAGGAATTAATCAGTCTTTGAAGCACAGTAATGAATTAATTTGTTGCAAAAAATATGAAATAATAGAAATATGTTCCCTCCTCTCTTTACCCAAGAAGAGTTCTAATGTGTGAATACTCATTAGTATTCACTTCTGTCAGATAGAAGGGTTATGCACCTTTACTGGATAATGTTTAAATGTCAAAAATGTTTGCATTGCTGTCTTAAATTAGTGATTCTTTTTGCAGTCATCTAACCCATTTGTATGTAATGCACAGACATAGTTTGAAATTGAGGCTATAACAAAAGGAGAAGTTCCCAAATGCTAGGCCACAGTAATACTCTGTCCCCATGCCTTTGGATCATGTTCATTTCTCACTTGAGGAATTAGACATGGACATATGTTAATTAATATCTCTCCTCCCCATTCAGATCCTGGCATGGCAGAGGCATTAAGGAGAAAATGACACTAAGGCTCCACAGAGGGAAATAAGTTTTATCATTAGCATCTGTAGCCATATATTCCTGACTACTGAAAAATGCAACCTCACATAGCTTTGGGGTAGTTGCTACCCCAGAGGTAATCTTAATACCTGGCTAAATTTCTAAAGGAAATGTTCTGATTCTCCATACAATGTGTGATTGAATGTGGAGGTGATTGCATGGTATTTTACAGCCTGTATTGAGAGGAGGTCCAACAAAATCAGAAGTGTCCCTCTGTCCTTAAAAAACATACCTCTTTCTCTCAGCAATTTAATCTGTGTCTTTTGGATGTGAGGTAGTTTTTTTCATTTTTACAATTTATAATGTGGTAGTACACTAAGTTTGAGGTGGACTTTCTCAGTTTTAACCTTCAGAGAAGTAGACAGCAAAGCCTCTGCCCTGGTGCTCTTCTATTCTACAACATCAGCCAGAGGGAAAAGAGAAAGCAATATCTGTATGACAGAGAAGAGCAGGCAAAGGGAGAGAAGTAGTAGGAAAATAATCAGATTGAGTCAAAAATACTTCAGGAGCCAGGAAAATAATCAGATCAGTCAAAGGACCTTCAGGAAGGGGTTAAAGTGATAGAGCTTTTTGGTGGTGGATCACAAGAAAAGAATCAAATCAATCATCCATTCATTGTCTGAGTCAACTTAATGAGACTAGAGTGAATGACTTCTGATATATCAGTCTTGACTGATTTCTCTGAAGGAAATTCAGATTTCCTCTGGTGAGGGAGTGTGACAGCCATGAACACACTACCATAGCTTATTTATGATACTTGCAAAGGCATCATTATAATGGAAGACCAACACACAATATAGGAAAAGTCTCTGCCAAGTGTTTTTCCATCCTTGGTGGTGTTTGAAGTGCCAAATGATGTTTCAGCAGGTTTGCTTCAGTGTGTCTCACTCCTTTCCTCAAGAAGGACACTGTATTGGAAATACTCCAGGCACAAGGAAACGGATCAAAAAGGAAATCAGATTTTATCACTGGAGATCAGCTGTAGCTCAGGTTGAGTGTGCTGCTATTATAAGTGGTTTGAGATTTATGCTGGGCAAGAGTGCAAAACAGCTTCTCCTTGCTATTTCAAATGACTGCTACCAGTTTTATTATTCCCAGGCAGGTAAGGAAAATGCTGTGAAAAATACCAACATTTCAAACCTGGACTGCTCAGATAATGCACATTACTACCTCAGAGTCCTCTTATTGTCTATTTTTGCAAACAGCTGGCAACAGTTTGTGGTAAATAAAATTATCTTGGTGAGTGTGAGAGCTGAGGGATACAGAAGATTTGGTACCCAGCTCCACCACTGTCTTCTCCTGACTTTGTTATTTTCTTGCTCTCTTCTCCAGTTCTTTCTTGGTGAGCACAGGATAAAAATTACTTCATTCCTTAACTAGTGAAACGTGTGCTGACTACAGCTGAATGACACCTCTTCTGCCCTTTCCAGGCCTCTGTGCAGGATGGGCAGCTAAGGACATGCAGTGACACTGCCTTATCTACATTTCCATTATGCTCAGTTTTAGGTTCATCTCCTGCTGCAGAGCTTTTGTGACAGACAACATATGGTGCTGTAGTACCTCAGAAACTGCTTGCTGTACTGGCTGCCTGGCACAACTGCTGCTGCTTCTCCTGTCAGGCACCGTATTTTTGCCCTTTAATGTTGGATTGTTTTAAAAATTCTGACAGGCTGTCACCCAACAGCTGGTCTTTTCATAGGTGCCAGAAAATTGATCTCCAATATGATGCTTTCTTCCATCAAGGATTTTGTGATAAACAACTGTTTAAAGCAACAAGATCTGGAAGGGGAGAGGCTTCAGCAGCAGGGTGAGCATGGCCATGGACAAGAGTTCTGTGCTGCCTCTGCTTTCCATCACTTCACACGTCAGTAGTGACCAATGCAAAGAAAACTCGTTAATCCTGCTGCTAGAGAATTAAAATCCTTGTGTTGAAATTGCATATTTACTCACATCTCAACTTGAAATAATCGCAGTGCACGACAGAACTACTGTTGATTACTTTGTCTGATCACATCCTTAATTAGTGTTACACAAATTTAGTGAGTAATGTTGAGACTCAGGACAAGGAAGCACGAAACAGAATGAAGCACTGGGCCAGTCTCCAAGGAGCTTCAGCTCTGTGCAGAAACTCATTGACCCAGGGCAAGTCAGCCACACTGCAGACGTGTTTAAATACAATGTGGTTACTTATTTACCAAGCCACAAGAAGTTAATTCCATGTTATAGCCTGCTGGGAGCATTGATGAATGAGAAGTCCTAGATAGAGTTATTTTCAACTCTGATAAATATTTATCTGTCAGAAAATAAAAATGAGAGGCTTAGACCTTCATCTTCTAACTCATAAATGACTGAAGAATCTTAAGGTCCACAATTTCAAGCATCTCAGAAGATGTGGTTAACAGAAAGTCCTGGATCTCTCTGCTAAAAAAACTAACCTTACCTGTAAAAGCGAAAAGTTTTTACTTTTTAACTTCCAGTTTATTTTCTTTTCATGTTTGTGACAAGTTTGCAGGTGGAGTGGCTTTGCAGTGCCCTCAGCCTGTCCTGTGGATGAGGTGACCAGTCAGAGGAAGGCAGTAACTCCTCCTGCTCTGTCACACGAGGACCACCTTCAATTTCACATCTCTATGGTGATATACGAATGCTTGTGCTTTGGACCAGTTTTGTCACTGTCACAGAGGGTGTCATCATCACCTACAGGAGCGAGTGCTTCCCTCAGCAATGTGATGACAAAGAGTCTCAGTGAGTTCCTTTGAGAACGAAGTTTGAATTCTGAAAAGCAAAATCAATTTATGCTCTCATGCGTACTCCCAGATTATGAGAGCATTGTTATGAGATCACCCAGAAGAGTTAGGAAACAGATCATTAGAGTAATTCACTCGATATGGTTACGCCAAAGTTAATTCACTTTTCAGCCATGTAATAAGATCCCACAGGGTCATTACTTCTTTGCTACATCATCAAAAATAATGAGATTCATTTTTCTCAGTTTATGTGGAAATAGACACTGCCTCTTATCATCCCCAGCTGAGTGAAATTGAAAACTGCAGCAGTTCCTCTCTTGAAGTTTTCCAAGGTGAACAAGCATTATTTAAAATGTAAGATTTAATGCATTAATACCAGAGACTTGGATTGTTTCTCTCTGGCAGTTGAACATTTATCACTAGCAAGATGCATAGGCAGATGAACAGTTGTGAAAATAAGATTTTTGTATGTTATTTTTGAAAAAGAAAAAAAAAAAGGTATTTGTCAGGTTCATTAGTAAAAGAAAAATAGGACAAAAAAATGTGCTGTGACAAAAATTGATTGCCATCATATGTGGTATAAATCAGAAAGTTTTGCTTATGTATTTGACAAGCACTGCCTTAAAACATGAAACAAAGCACAGAGACTGTGAGCTGCTTGAAGGATCCATAAGTTTTGGAAGGGCATACACTGGGTTCTTCGTAATGATGCCTGTGCAAGTAAATGTTCCTTCACCCAGGGTAACACTCACTGTTTCAGCAGCCATCCTATCACACAATAGGTGGGTTTTTAACTTATTAGATACTTTCCAGTAGTATGCACTGTTCATCTGTTTGAAGGTGTCTAAATTACATTAGACTAGCTACTGCCTGATGATTTTTTTACCAGTATGGATCATCTGATTCATTGGAAATGGAGGAACTATAAACCACTGACTTTTTCAGTTAAGTAAAGTGTCTGTTAGAATTATTTCTTTTCATTACAGCATCTCGTTTTTATACTATTTCACACTGTGCAGGACCGTGTTCAGGAGCCTACAATTCATCCCCAAAGTGTATGGGTTCTGACACCAATGTTTACACCCCAAGCACTGTCAGGACAGAGAGAGATGATAATAGCATAGAAAACACAGAAAATCTTTCAGTCTACATAATCAGACATGAATGGGACAAGAGATAAAGACAACTGGTAATACACAGCAAATGCTTTGTTCAGCAAGGTCATAGCAAGCATGAGGACAATGTCTTGATTTTCTGGTTTTTATTTATCCTATGTGTTGTAAGGTCTAAATATGGGGATACTGCTGACAGAAAGGTGTCCACTGAAGAACAATAACAACAGAGGAAATCAGAATTTCCTGAACAAAGAAAGATGGTTTCAGGGCAAACTTAGAAGACTCCTTGTTTCTGTGCAGGGTACTTTTTGCATGGACTCCACACAGACCTCATTGCCTCCCAGCCCATGCAGGAAACCCAGTTCCTGGTGTAGACAGGTGCTGTGGGTCTTGCACCCACCAGTCCATTTAATGCAATGCTAGCAGATGCCCAGGAGGCTGTTAATAATGTGTCCTGTTGGCTTTTCATGGTGCTATCATACGACCCATGGAGGGCCCAAAAGTGCACAGCTCCTGAGACAATTCTCTGAGCTGGTAACAGATTTATGGAGCCTCCTTCTTATCATTTAATTCTGAAGAGCAGGTGGTAAAAGTTGACTTGCTGTGACAGAACTCTATGGAAAAGCAGCTGATAGGCAGACCTCTTGGGAAATACCATTTCCAGGCACTGCCTGTCACCGTGCAGCACAGCCAGCACTTCCCGTACTGACAGCATGGATAATTCGAGCACCCCAGGTTCCTGTGTTAGCAGCAAGAAAACCTGATACAAATTCCACTCTTGTAGGCATCTTGGTGAAGGAGTCATTGTGTAGGAGATTGCAAGTCAGGAAATCTGAATTTGAATGGCAAGTGTCTCCCCCGTGGTAAATTTGCAAAGTCATGCTAAATTTCAGTAAGGCTGCGTCAGTTTGTGCTGGTCAAGGAACTGATTGCTTCTGTTGGCTTTTTATACCTCCTGACTCAGGCAATAGCTGAACATAAAAATCACTCCTTGTATGTCAGCTTAATTAGAAGTGACTAATTTAATGAATGAAGTGTAATTAATGTTTATTATGCCATGAAAAGATCTTATTTCAACAAGCCAGATAGATTTTTCTTTCTCTTGTAACTGTAGCAGCCTGATAGAATTTGATCAACGTAATAAAAAGTACAGCTTCAGACTACAGGGTCAGACCTCTATATCCTCTGTACTGGAAGCATGTAACCTACAGGCCTTCACTGGGAACATGAATTGCCAATTTACAAGCACTCGGTGCATCAGGCATGGACATTCTTAACCCTAAATTAGGTTTGATTGTATTCTAATTGAAACTAGAGTAAAGAAGGAGCAGCTTTTTTCAAGTAAAAGAAATTTCATTGACATAAAAACAGTAAGACCAGAAAGAATCAGATCTTCTTGTCTCACAGTATCCCACCTCAATTCAGTGGATTCAGAAGCATTTCTGTCAGGACTGAAAAATTAAATTATAACAAGGTGTGGAACTTTTATTTTCAGATGCAAAGACAAATAAATTTGAGCAATTCATGAAAATCATAAACCAAAGTCCAGGAAATTGCACAATGAAGTAGTTGACTATATTAATGAATAATGTGCCTGAGCAGAACAGAGTATAAAATGAATATGTATCAAGGTTATAAATAATTAAATAATAAAGTCAACACAAATTGTATCTTTTGAACTCAGATGAAAAAGAAAACTTTTAAACATTCATACAAATATAAATAATGTGGAAAGAATGTATCTCGAGCTGTATATGCTATGACAGCTCAGATTCAGATAGCTCAAATGACACACTAATTGTATTAATTTTCAATAGTATGAAGTATTTCAGGACAGCTGCCTTACTGAAATTTGATAATGTTCCTGTACACATCTCCATCTCTAATGCTCATATTGGATATGTTCAATTTAATCTCTCTTAGTATGTTACAAAGAATTTATCCTTAATATGCATAGGAAGAACTTTTCAAATTGTTTTATGGCACATAATAATAATCTCCAATATTACAGTTCTCCCTGTAGACTCAAACAAAAACCTCAAATCTTGAGAGCTTTATCAGGCTTTTCAGTATTCTTGTTCTCACCATTATTTGAGGCTTTTTGCTTCCTTATAATTTTCTCAAAGTAGAATCGAAACCCAAATAGCCTCCAAAAAACACTGCCAACAACTGCAATTCAATCATAAGCATAATCTTTTTTAAATAACCTATTTACACTTAGCTGGCAACACTAGCAAAGTAGGCAGCTCTCC
This sequence comes from Polioptila caerulea, assembly GCA_013397295.1. NCBI lineage: Eukaryota > Metazoa > Chordata > Aves > Passeriformes > Certhiidae > Polioptila > Polioptila caerulea. The sequence goes on from VYXF01002939.1 coordinate 602,331, forward strand.
ACAGAGCACAAAACAAAGCTACTGCAAATCTGATGATGAAATTTGGTGGTAAGGAAGCTTCTTATCTCTGCATGAACATGACATCCATTAAATTGACTTATCAATCTACTTTCCCCTGGCGATAACAGCAGAATGTATACAGACTAAGCAGAATCAGGTTTGGCCTTTTGGGTGTGTAGACTCTTACTATTACAAATTATGCTGGCCTGCTGGGGAAAGGACTGTGGATAGGACATCATTCCAGTGCATGAGTCAAACCTGTTAAAGGATGTTATGAACAAAAGAGGAATCCACTAAATCATGTGTAGTCTTGTTTTAGATAGAGCCATAACTGTATTACATGAGTTTTGACAGTCAGCTTATTTTATGTCTTTATTTCTCACCTAAAAGCACCTACTTGATGCTACAGTTATAGCTCACTGTGAGGCAGGGATCCCATCAGGATCAAAATCTCAGTGCCAGTCACCTGCTTCATTTATTTCTTGCTGTGAGCCTAATGAGAAAACAGCCAGAGCTACCCTGTGAAGCTGAGAGGAGAAATATAACTTTTCTGGAGGTACCAAGAAATTCCAACTGTTCTGAACCTGAGAGACAGAAAGAGCAGCTGAAATATCAAGAAATTTGATTGTGAAAGGAATAACTATTTCATTCTCAGTGTGATGGACTTAGATTGCACTTGTCAGAGCCATGGAAGAAAAAATCAGGAACTGGAAAAAAACAGCCAAAGCCTGGGGAATTAAAGTTTGTCTAATGGCTTCAACAAAAATTCCATTGCACCAGTGTTATTCACACCTTTCCTTGTGAGCAAAGTTCTCTTAGAATGCCCAAGCAAAGCACACCTCTGAGGTTTTTTCAGGAACTCCTAAATGTGCAGCAGAATTGGAATTCCAGAGATTAAAGGATGATAATTTTGGAAATAATATGTGATATAGAACATAATATTTATGTAGGAAGATGGGCATTAAGATAATGGCAAGCTTTGGGTGAGGCAAGAGAGTGAGGAAGCAGTTCTCATGGCTCAGTGGATGCCAATTCCCTTTTTGTGGTTATTTCTTTGGTCTGCAAAGTCAGTAGAAACCATGGTGGGACGAGCTGGCTGCAAAATCCATTTTTAATCATAAAATTAATTAATTAATAATAAAGAAAACTGGATAATTTTTACCTATAGATTTTGTACTGTACCTGAATTTTGGTAAAAACTTTAACTATTGTTGATTAGAACTCAGCTTCTTTTGGTGAAGCATCAAATATGACAAGATAAAAAAGGCCTGTATTCCTTTGGTAAAGCCATTTTCCCATTGTTACAGAAAACTAGGGATAAATTGCTGTGTATTTATGACTAATTATTTTTGGTACTTCAGACACTCTTCGATTTCTCAGGAGGTTTTATTCTGAAAAAACAATACCACATGCTTTTTGCAAATACATCAGTAGGAGCTCTCAAATGGTTCTCCATATATGCCAAAAATCTGGGTCATAGCAGAACTCTCTGAATATTGCCAACATTAAAAAAATGCTTTCTGATCCAAATTTGGGGAAGTGTAGAAAAAAAAAAATAAAATTAGGATATTCTGTACTTTTGACTCTGTTGAAAGTACTGAGATGCTTCAATACTGAGTTTCAGGTATTCCAAATTATATTTCTGTGTCCCTTCCAACTGAGGTCTGCTCTGCTCCTGCTGGTGGAGGTGAGTAGTGGTTTAACCTGGGAGGCACTCAGACACTGGAGGTGTTGAGGGCAGTGTGAGATGCCACGACAGCTATTGCAGCAGAACTGATTTCAGAGGTTCTGGAAGAAAGGATTTCCCATTTCGTATCAGTGCCATTTTCCCCATGTCAGCAGTACAAACTTTGAGCTTGATCAAAGGCCCTCATGTTGAATAGTGTGAAAACTCAAAGAAGAACCTTCAGCCCCGCTGAAGAACAATAGCCATAGGAGCTGTCTGACTAGATAGCATGCTGAACTTCAGTGATGACATTATTATTTTTAATGAGCACATAGCATAGCAAATATAAAAAGTAATTTGACTGTATTTGCCAGAAAAAATGTCTTGCAACAAGAAGAGTAAAGCTGGTTGTTCAGCTGAAGAGAGACAGGAATTTATATGAGCTTGGGAATCCTCTCAGAAACAACAGTCATCCTGGCATTGCTCCCAGGCAGGACAAGCTGAGTGGTAATTGATCAGGTGTCTAATATAAAAAATTATTATTCTCTGCTGTTACAAGCCTGGCGTGTGCTCAAATACCTGTATTGCTCCTTCCCTACCCACAGCTTCATCTCAGATAATATAAAAAATTGCCTTTTTTTTCCTGTTGTGCCCTAATCTTATGACTCTGTAACAACAGGCACTGGGCCAGGCTGGCTTCTAGCAACCCCAGCTTTCAAATATTGTTTGCCTGGTTGTTTTCATGCTCAATTCCACTCACTTTATGGCAGATAAAGATGTCAGGTCATTCTGTTCTTGCTGTGTCAGTGATCACATTCTGCAAACCCTTAAGTTTAACACCAGGGCCCCAACACACAACAAAGATTCCTCTTCTCTACAGGACCAGGATGCAATTAATGTATTTTTATAGACACCAGAGGCTGTGTTGTATAGGTGTGCACTTAACCACCTATGTCCAAAGGAAAATTTATATCCTTTGTTTGGTAGGTATAAGAGGTAGGAAATCACACAAACGCTGGAGAAGGAAAAATTGAAAATCTGGCCTCAATTAATTTGAGGACATTTATGATTTCTGCTCTACATAGTTTTTTGTCCCACAGGAGCTGCAGCTTCTAACACATCTAAGATGAAGATGCACTGAGTGGCACTTGATCAGGTTAGAATAACCAAACCACAGGGATGGATAAGGATTTCTAACTTTGTATCACACAGGGATCACACAGGAAAAGGAAATAACATTTTTATTTCACTTTCACACCTTCTACCATGTCAGACTGTGCTTCTTTTTAGGATATTCAATGAGAGAATTGAGTGCAATGACATTTACACTTGCAATACAAGTGCAATGATACCTCGGTGGGCGATGTACCTCAGTGAAGGAAGAATAAAAACTTACAGCAGACACTAAGGTGTATGTGAGAGAGAGCCCAGACTGTAGGTGTGGATGCACAAATAGGAGAAGGAGAAAGATTTTCTCTCTTCCCAGATGCATTTTGTGGAGATTGTCCAAAGATTCAGGCCCAGCTGTTGTCAGTGAAATCCCACCTGCAGGGGAAACAAGAAAGGATGGAATACCCAGCAGGGACACAAAGCAGTGCCTCCACTTGCATATGTGTCAAAGCCTTAAAATATTTTCTAACAACAAGCTTACATCCCCTTGTACCTGAAACCATTAGAGTTCTTCTGAGTACTTTCCCCAGTTTGCTTCTTTCAGCCACAACTTTTAGCAGCTCTGAACAGTACCATGGTGATTTGTTTCAGAAGAAAAGGGAGTAGTTTAGGAAGAAAATACATGTATATACCAAATAAAAAAGTTTCTTTTGTGCCACCAGAGGTGCCTACCAAGATTGCTTGGTATTAATGCTGCTGCCATGTGTTTGTCCCTTCACCATCTGAAAAAAAATAAAAGAGATTTATAAGAAGTCAGGCCAAAGGCATGCCTTGGATGGAAAATAAGTTTTCTAGCCTGAAGAGGGAAAAAGGCAGATAATTTCCTTGTGGGGTTTGCCATACTTTTTAATTAAATATCTGCTGTCATTGGTGTATACTTTGCCCAATTTCTGGAATACTCAACATGAAAGAACAATCAGAACAACTCACCTGGCTACATTCTTGCCAGGTATCTCAATGCTTTTGGGATTTTTCCTACAGTCATTTTGATAGGAACCAGATTGTACAGGTATTAATGTAGTTTAGCAGGCAGGGGCATGACAGCCAAGCTTGCAGAACAATATCTGCTCACATAGAGTCTGGATACTCCTTTCAGCACATTTCAGTTTAGCTTTGTTCTGCAGCCAGTAATTCTTCACTGTTTCCTGCCGTGGTGACATGAGAGTCACATCCCTAGGGAGATGGTTTGGAATAATTCCTTAAAAAGAGACAGTCTCCAAGTAGTGATGATGAAATTTTAATTTTTTTTCCCTGGCAGTTTTCACCCAAGAATATGAATAAATTTGTTAAGTTTTTCCTCAGGTATTACAGTGCCTAAGGCAGGAAGACCTCATGGTCCTTCCCTCCTAGGACATGGCAGTAGCTGGCATCCAGCCCAGACCTGGTGCTGAGTGCTCCTGTGCACCTGAAATCCCTTTTGGAGAAGGTCCCAGGAGGAGCACACTCCTCTCCACTGCCTGCTGAGAGCTTTGCTTCCTCAGCCACACACAGGGACCCCTTTCCCTGCACACTTAGCAGGGGTGAGCAGGGAAAACCGAGGTGCAGAAATGGGAGTCCAGTCCCAGGTTTCCCCAAAGGCTGTCCCAGCTGCCTCTTTGCAAGACCAATGTCTCACTGTGATTTTGATGTCTCCAGAAAACATTGTGATAAACATATATAAAAAGGACTTGTTATTTCACACCTTTAGATTCATCATAAAGGATGTCTGGTTTTCAACTTTTCCATCATCTTGCTGTAGATATATTGTGAGGAAAAATCTTTTTTTTTTATAGAGGAAAAAGAGGAAAGAAAGCACTACAATGATTAAAAATCCCCTTTAAACTCCCACCATAGAAAGCATTCATATCAAAAAACATTCTTTACAGCAAAATAGCTCATTTATCCTGCACAAGATAAGGCCATATATAAAACAATAGTATTCTGCCTTTTGAGGCATCTTGTATTTTTTGACAGCCTTAGCCCACAGCCTTTGATTAGATAAAAGCCTTAATATTGCATTACAGCAGAATTACTGACATTATGGAAGCTGCTTGTTGCAATTGTGTTGACATGACTGGCTTCTCGTGTGAATGTATTCTGGTCTTTCTAATCTCTTTAGCATCAGCAGCAGGACATTTTATTTGCAATTGATTTTTGAATTTAGGAGTAATTGAAGTTTAAGTGCAGCTACCTTCTTGCAACAAGGACAGGTTGATACTGTTTAAATCCTAATTATGCACTGATTAAAAGTGATTGCATTGCCAAAGTGAGCAAGGGCTACAATTTGTTTCGTTCTTAAAGGCTCAGCATAGAGAATTAATTGTATTTCCAGGAAAACAGATCAACATAAAGAGGAAGCAATTAGGAGTTCATTGTTGAATCATAAATTTCCTAGTAATTTTTGGAGGGTAGACAAGGTAGACAACTTTGAAAGCAGATCTTGTTGACAATGAGGATTAGTCATTTAATGATTTTGGTACTTGATGATAGAAGCTTTACCCACCATCACTCATACTAAGTTTTGCTAAATTGCTAAAACAGATAAGACAGAAATGAGCTTATTTCCATGTAATCTAGTCTTGTACTGATCTAGTGTTTGCTTTGTTTTCAAATTTAATAATGAAATGATAGCCTGCAAATTGTTCTCATATAATAAGTAGGATAAACAAAACCACTCACACTTTTCCTATGAACAGGAGTAATTTCATAAGCACCATAAAAAGAAAAAAATTGCGAAAGCATGAGGGAAACAGAGCAGCAGGATTTATTAAGACAAAGGTTATGTCTGTATCATGGACTCTCCTGTTGCATCTGGTTTCTCATTGATAGAATATCAGCATCCACAATGAAGTGTAAAGGCAGAACATGTGTGCACCATGGAGGTATTTTAAAGAGCTTTTTTTTTTAGGATTTCTTTCCTCTTTCTTTCTTTATAGAAAACTCTGGATCCATTAGTTCCAACTGGTCTGTTACTAGCAGGAAAAAATTCAGTCATGGCCAACAGAATGTGCACTGTGCCCTGGCTCAACTCACCACTCTTTCAGACAAGTGTCTCTCATCACTGCTGGTTCCCCAGGAGACAGGGAACTCCATTCCCCTCATTAGACTTTGAGAAATCCCCCAGTATTTCACTGCCAGTGCAGAGAACAGTGCCACTCTGTGCTGGGCTTCACTGAGGTAGCAATACTGATGGTATTAGCAATCACTACTAATAATCAGTGTTACCCAGAACTCTAGTAAAGCACATACACACTTTATGCACACATTCCCCTTTCTGGGATATTAAGCTGTATGGGGTGGTTCCAATGGGTAGAACAAATGGTCACTGGGGGACCACTGTGGTACAGAAATGTGAATTCTGCAGATTCCTCCATATCACTTTACCAAATGATGCATACAGCCAGTTCCCACTATGGTGATCACAGAGAAAGGTTCCAGTTCAAGTCTGTTTTTAGCCTGGATCCTTATGAAAGCAAGGCTCACACACTACTCTGTGTGTCACTGAATTGCTTTTGAACCCTTTTAGCCTATGTGTTACCAGTGTAGCACAGGAGATGAGTTGCCAAAATAACTTAGTTCCCATGCAATTTGCAAGTTCAGTCAAAAACAGCAACCCAAATTTCATCAGCACCATTTTTTTCTGCTATAAGGAAAAACTCAGAAAAACAGCAGAGGAGAACTTTATGATTACAAAAGGAGAATGTAGAAAACTGTGGGTTTTTTCATTTGTAATCCATTAACTGGGAGATACATCCCTAACAAAGCAAACGTACAGAAACTTGTAATATTTTTATCTTAAACTTGTCAATAAGTAGTGAAATCAAACACAGGGCATCATGTCAAAAGAAAAATTCTGGATTATGGACTAAGGTAAGTCTTGACTCATAGTAATAATGTGAAAAGCTGTTATCAAAAGGTGTGTAGCTTCAACTGAAATGGTAGATTTACCAGGGTGAATGCATAGCAATTCCACTGCAATAAAAAGCTGATACAAAAGGGGAATAGTCAAACAGCGTTTAGCAATAGTCCTTCAAGAAACCACTGTCATTTTGGGTGACTCTCTGGAAGTCAGTGGATTGTTTTCAGGTACATACTGCTTGTATTGAAGAGAAACCATCGGTAATTCTGAATTCTGGTCATGAGTTTAGGTAGCAATTTCTGTCTCCTTAGTGACATTCTATTGTGGTTGAAACATAAAAAATTTCAATGGCTCTACTCAATACTTGCTTACTGTCTGCAGTATGAATTTTCCCAAACCATTCTTGAACCACAATGATCACCTAGGGAGCTCTGAGTGCAGTCCATCCTAGGCATTTGCCCATGATATTACAAAATAAAAATGACTTTGCTATAATTCCTTTTATGTGCATTGGTTTCTCAATTACATGATTTATAGAATCTTTCAGGCTCAATCACTGCATTTGAGAAAATGCAGGAAAAGAGCAGGTCTAACACAGGGTGGTGTGTAAACCTGAATGTCTTTAGGGAATGCTGTTCTAAAGCCCAGTAAAATAAGTAGACTCTTTTATTTATTTTTTTTTTTTTGCTCTGTCTTCAGTGGGATTTGTGCAGGTTCAGAGGACATTTACGGGTTGCAGAGTATTGAATTAGAATCATGGAAATGTTAATGGGTAATACATGCATAATAATAGAATGGTGGTTAGAAACAAATATTGGCATTTGTCTTATGCAAAAGTCAAAGAAATATGCTGCTCCTGGGATTTAATGCAGAGTTAATATACAAAAATAACTCCAGGGCTAATGTTTTTCTGTGCTCCAAGAATTAAGAGGTTTCTAAGACTAATCAAAACCTTTCACACACTTTTTTTCCCCATGTTGTAAATGGATCAAAAGTCTGAAAATGTAACTGAAGTTATTATGTTTACATGAATATTTTACAATCTGTAAACAAGACCTTTACTTTGTAAGCAACTGCCATATGGAAAAAAATCCTTTTCCCATAAAGGATTCACAGGAAGAGCTGTATGTTCAAAATGTACTTTCTATTTATTTCACCTCATTTGGTCGTCTGAGCAACTTCCTTCTCAGGAAGGAGGATAACTGAAAACATCTGCTTACTTATTCAATATTTTCTTTAACTTCTTGAATTTCAGTAATAAGGAGATAAACTTGACTCAACACAACCTAAGGATGGATAAAGACTTTTGATACAGTTTTTGTTAAACTTTCCACAGCTTCAGAGCCAACAGAATGTAACAACAGAGATGTTTCCCACATCCCTCTCTGCATCAGATCTTTTTCCTGACTTGTGGCTAGAATTTTATAAAGGCTTCAGCAAATATGGCTAAATCTATTAAAGAGAATGATCTGAGGTCACGGTACAAATATTATTTCCTGATGAAGCAGTTTCACCACAGTTGTGGGCACTGTGGTGTCCAGTGGAGAGGTTAGCCTGGCAACCTTTTGCAATCTTCCTTCTTATTCAACAGCCTTTATTTCTGTTTGGACAATCTGTTTCCTGTTAAAATGTCTGAGTAACCAAGTATAGCCTCCTTCAATATCGCCACTCACCCATCAAATGTTTGCAGAACATTTGTGGATTTCCCAAGACATTCCTGAACTGATGATGGTCTCCCATGACTTCCAGGAAAATGCATACAGCTGTGACAAGTCAGATACCTTGGACTTACAAGAACAGAGATCACCAACAGTTTTGAAATATGAATAGACATTGCCAAGCTGCTTGGAAACTAAAGCCAAACCAGCATTTTCTTTTGCTGGTAGGAGAGAACACTCTGCTGAGCCTGTTTGATCTTTTTTTTGTTATCTGAGTCCATATGGGATTAAATAAGAAAGACAAGGTCTTGTTTTTTATCATTACAGAATACTATGTCTTTTATACAGATTAATACGCAGGGTTGTCCCAAATGTTTCGCTGTAAGATCTCCATCTCCTCCTTCAGATTCTTCCTATCATTACACAACCTAAATGAGCAGACTGTGTTTGCCATTTATTTCTCACTTTTAAACTGCTTGTGACTGCCTCAACTATTTGTCTTCTTTTAATTTTTTCGTTCTGTTTCTTTTGATCCAAAAAAATTGTAATGCACTCAAAATGCTGATTAGGAGTTGTTAAATCTCGCAAAAAAATGGTTTTTTTTGCTACAGGTGAATTTCATCTCCAATCCTTCAGGTGAATTTAATCCCAAATCAAATCCCTGCTCCCTGCAACCATCTGCACAGAACTGAAGTAGTAGAGAAGTCTTGTAGTTGCTGTAATTTTGGGGGGAGTGGGCTATTGTGTTTCGGTGCTGTGATTCGTGGCAAGTACTCTGAGATAAATTTCTTGTGGTGGAGCAGTCTGAGCAACAATCACCTCTGGTTCAGCAGGCAGAGGTGAGTGCTATGAAGAGGTTCTATAATGTACTATGAAATCAATTGTTTAATGATTTTTTTTTTCTCAAGACTTTTAGTGGTTTACTGGATGTTCAGGAAAATGTTTAATTCTGCGTCTTTTGAATGACAATGATAGCAATCTACAGCCTAAAGAAGCCTATGGGTACTTCTTTGTAGGCAGAGTGTGGCTGGTTTTAAGCTAGGTTGTGGCTGGTTGCCTGAAGTTAAAACTGTGTTCAAAGGCTGTGCTAGGTGATGAATCCTGCTTCATACAAACAAGAGACTCAATCAGTGTCTTGGAGACAATCTTCCTTTCAGCATTTTCTAAAGCAAAAATAACTCCTAGATTTGGAAGTCTTGATATTCTTTAATTTTGTGTTTGGTATCCAGTTATCCATTTTACATACTTTTTTTCTGAAGTCAGCACAAAATCTTCCATAGCTCTTGGTTTTCTTACATTCCTGACTGTTGGCATAAAGTCAAAAAGAAGGAATCATGGGACAGAATGTTACATAGCAGAACAGAGCTTGGGAAAGGAAGCTTGGATAGCCACTTACTTGCTAAATCTAGCAGCAAAAGAAATGAAGAATTCCAGCCCATAATCTTTTAATTAAAACTTGGCAAACTGTTTGGGAGGGATTTATTATTATTTTTGTATCATTTTAGAAATGTAAGAAGCAGAATATCTTAATTATCAAAATGGCCTAATACAAGAATGTCATAGGACCTATTATTTTTAGACCAGTTTTTATTACTGTATCTTTAAAAAAGGTAATGCAAATATTTTGATGCATCAACCTTTAAATTAGTACAGGAATAAAACCACACAATTTTATTTCAAACCATATATGAAGAATGGGTAAACTTAGGAATAACAGTGGCTCAGGACTTCAGCCTCAGCTTCTGACACCACTCTTTGGAATGAAACTTCAGTTGACATAGAGGCTAAATTCCTTTCTTCCTTACATCCATGTGTGATACTCCTGCAGAAAAAATGTCAAAGCAGTAAGTGTATGAATTAAAATGTATTTCCCTAGACAAGATCCATTAGAGAATAAAACTGGGCTCTTTATTACTTTTTTTAGTCACCTGTAGACTCAGAAGCATGTAGTTTGAAAGCTTCTTTTGGCAGATACATCTGGCTGTACTGAAGTGTTTTGGGCACTAGAGGTGGTTGAGATGGTATTTTTTTGTTTCTCAAAACAAGAGTGGCAGAGAGTGAGTTTGGCTCTGCAGATCCCTTTGGGGAAAGATTGAGTGTTGAACAGTGCAGGTTGGGAGGGGGAAAGGGTTAGCAGCAGTGACATATTGGTAGCAAACAAAAAGAACCCAAATAATTGTTTTCACAGGAGTTTTGAAACAGCTCCACAGTGGTGGGCTTTCTTCCCTCTGCACTGCACCCTCTAAAGTAATGGCATTCCAAATGACAACTTTACAGGCAGATTTACCTTTTTTTTTTTATTATTAGGACACTCCATTTAAAAAGATACATTAGCATGTGAACTTAGAGAACTCTGTCTGAGTGCATCCTATCCTCCATCATAAAAAGAGACAGCTCACCTGTAAAAGTGGCAGTTGTGTTGTAAATTTATTCTGCTATATCCTGCAAAGGTTATTATTCGGCTTATCCAAACTGTCTTTGTTCATAAATCTGCAGCTTATAAAACATGAGAAGTTATAGCATCGGCTGTGAATTCCTGTCTATTTTGTGGATAAAAAGGGCAAGTTCCTTTCTCTAGTGCTGAGTTGAGCATCAAGTGCTATTATTTGTTACTATTTGTGAAACGAGTTAACTCTGGAGATAAAAGGACAAATATCTTTCCCACCAAAAGTCACTATTAAAACTAACAGTTTTGGTGGGGAATATGTGCAAAAGAATCAGTGATTAATTTTGCAGGAATGCCTCTGTGCTATTCTAAGTTTTCTCTCCACATGGGTCATTCTGAGCTGGTTGACCTATCTGACTCCTAAAGACCTTTCACACAGCTGAAGTCACAATGGAGCCAGTCAATTGACACACAAGGTCAAGAGATGCCATTAAAGCTGGAGTTGGTTAGGAATGTCTTAATATCCTGGGGGTTTTGTAAGAAAATATTTTGTGTTTGTTTTGGGTTTTTTCCCAACTTGACCTTGGACAGAGTTTCTCACTCAAACATGAGAGATCATAGAATGGTTTGGATTAGAAGAGACCCTAAAGATCATCTTGTTTCAACTCCCCTGCCATGGGCAGGAACACTTCCCACTAGACCAGGATGCTCAGAGACTCATCCAACCTGGACTTGAAGACTTCCAGGGATGGGGCATCCACAGCTTCTCTGAGCAACCTGTGCCAGTGTCTCACCACAATCATAGTGAAGAATTTCTTCCTAACAGCTAATCTAAACCTACTCTATTTCAGTATTAAAGATGTTGCCCCATTTCCTATCAACCCATGTCCTTTTAAAAAGCCCCTCTCCATTTTATGTAGCTCCTTTAGGTGCTGAAAGATCTTTAATTTCTGCTCAAGCTGTCTCTTCAGGCAGAGCATGCCCAATTCACCTGGAAAGCAAGTATCTTAAGGATTAGAGTATTTGCTTAAGAAAAGGAAATCTAACTCTATGGTTCAAACCAAGAACATGAAGTTGTGTTTTCCACATTCATGCACAGCGAATAAACACCTGCAATTTATTACTTGGAAGGATTCCTGTGTCATAATCCCTGGTACTACATAACATTAAAAAAAATTAAAAATCAAGTGCTGAAAGGAAACACTGCTGGAGTCAGACATGATATTGCTTTATAATTTTTCATTCATTTTAGGAAACATTATTATGGTTCCAGGCACCTCAGTGGCAAAATTCAGTGAGGAGAAGTTGCCTGTAAGATAAATCAGGGAGAGTACAGAACTTAGGACCCAGTTCAGTTTAAGTGTTGCACTTAGGAATCAGGTTGTAACTGTTGTTCTCACCTCTGTCTGAAGTGAAAATGGAACTAGAAGGGTGCCTCCAAATGATCATTTAAATTTCTACTAGCTTGACATAAAAAGCAATGCTGTCTAGAAATCTCAATTTCTCTCCATTGGCTGCAGTAGCACAGAGCTTTCTACAAAGTTTCTTCTATTGTCATTAAATCTGGCCTGTGGTATTTGATGGTGTGGCTTTACAACTCTCAGAATTCAGAGGTGCACCAGGTTGCAACAAAGTCTGTTCACCAGGAAATAGCTGTGACCTCTACTAGAATTTATGGCAAGAAAAATTAGTTCATCCAGTTAGGTTAATTCTGGACACAACTAATCAGAATATTTACCCTTTACCCCTTTGTCTTCATCTTAACTTTCATCTTGACCAGCTCATCTGGAAGGTTTGTAGTGTAAAATGGATCTAAGGACATGATAAATCCCTTCAGTAGGTGTAGGTGGGGTTTCTCGATGCTGACAAATCCTCTTCAGAACATTTCAGTAACTTTTACAGAACCTATTTATCTGTGTTCTTGCATCCTGGTAAATTTGGAATGACTTCTCCTTTGCCTTGGCGTAAATGAATATAATCCCACTATGTTTTTCATAGCAGCCACAGCAAGTCCATCCTATCAAAAGTTCAAGATCTTGGGGGATTTCATTCTATTTGAATGTTTTCCACTGAACAGCAGAAGGCAGAGGGAAAACTTTCCTCTTTGGTAGAGGTTTGTAGATATAATAACAAGAATGTTTCCACTTCAGAATCTCTTGGTTGGAAGCTCTGTTTTTGTGATGGAAGTTTAGCTCTGCACGGGATGTTTTCGTAGTAGAGTGACGGCGAGTTGAGAGGAGAAAGGAGAGAGGTTCAGGAGTGACCTTTTGAAAATCTGAAATTTTGGGTTTTCTAGTAACTTTAAAATAACATCTAAAAGCTTTAAAGTGGATAAAATTCACATGTTTGTAAACACAGCAAAATGGGTTTATTATTGGCAACATAATGCTGGCTGCATCTTTAGAGAGGTGACCCTGTATGACCTGTCTTTCATGAAAAACCCCATCGGGTTCTAAGCCTTTACATCTGCAGTGAAATGCTGAAAGATGCCTCAAAGTTCAGAAAAAACATGTTCTGAATTTTACATGGTTTGAGTTAAGTGCAGTGAAGGAAAGAACGCTCGGCTTGGACTTTTAATCAGAGTAAGCAAAATAAATAAAAGTGAAATTACTGACCTACTCTTCCAGATGAGGAAAAATAAGATAGGAGACTAAGTTAGTTGCTGGAAATACCAAGGAAATCCTGTGCCAGTGCAGTGAATAGACCCTTTCCTTGAAGCCAGGAAAGTTTCTTAACAGCAGTGTTCCCTTGGCGTGCTGGGAGCAGGTCTGCAGCAGAGACAGTGTCATGTTGGGGCTCTCAGCCACTTTCCAAGGCTCTTCAGGTGCTGGCTGGAGACTCTCTACCTGCTTTTGTAGCTCCTGTGGAAGAGCTGTATGGCTCATGCTGGAGGGGAGATGTGACTAGGACTTAACTGCTGAAAAGTTTCTCTTCAACGGGAGATTTATAATGGGAGGCATTTGAGGAATAACAGGCTGTCCAAGCATTCTTCAATCAATAAGTCTAAGAAGTAATTGAAAATTTTGGGTTCATTGGATTCAGGTTTCACCTTCTGGTTATGGTTTGATAAGTAGAGCAGGACTTCTCTGCTGCTTTGTCTGCATCCCTCACTTGCTCTGCCTCCTGCCTATTTCTCTTCTGAGCCATTTACCATTGTCTTATCTCCCTTGGTTTGTTTTTTCTCTGCTTCTCTTTACCACAAAGTAAATGAATCCTCATTAGAATCCTGTCTTCTGTTTCCTTGTGTCCAGATTCAGACTGTCCCACAAAATATCACTTAAAGTAATGTTGTCTGGAAAAAACAACTGTTTTCCTGTTTATATTTTCTGCAATACACATAGAAATGGTTTCTTGCTTGCTATATTCACTGGTAACTGAGTGGAAAGAACATTGAGCAAGATTTGAGGTATCAGAATGTGTTGCTTTTAGTAAAATGGAGGAATCTCTGCATTTTTTTTCTCTCAAGTATTTTCTGATTTATTTCTTCCCACCCACTCCCACACGGAGCAAAGGGCAAAAGTCTACAATTTGACACAAAGGGAATTTCAGTGAAACTGTTCACTTGCTCAAAGCACTTTTTTGCTGGGTTATTACTTTTTCATACTTACCCTTTACAATGCCTCCTTCTGTACTTTGACATTTAGCTTTAATCTGTGTGTAGCCATAAACATCACTTCTATGCTTAGATTGGGGTCTGTCCCAGTGCCCTTGAATGAGCTGACTGAGGTGAAGTATATCAGAGAGGAGCATGGCAACCATGCCATAAGAACAAGTGATAAAATCAAACATCATCACAAGTATTTTCTTCTTTTTTTTTTTTTTAGATATTAAGATCTAGCATGAAATCCCCTGAATATGAATCCAAGAGAGATTTAAACCAGAAAGAAATTTAATTCATACAAATATCTTTTCATTGCAATTAGGCAGGGAGAGACCTACATAAACGTCAAGAATCTGTTTGGCTTTTCATTTCCAGGGGGTTTTTGATGAACACCAGATAATTATTTGAATTTCATATTGATGAGCTAACTTGCATCCTGATCTTCTCTACCAGACAAAAACTGGAAAAGTAGAAGTAGAATAGATCTGGAAAGCTCAGATATTGCAAGTCCCCTTGCTGTTGAACAGGATCAGACATATCTGTGCAGCAAATAGTGTTAGGGTTAAGGGAATGGAGATTTTGAGAGGAAAAGACCCCCATATTTCCATGGCCAGAAGCTGTGCTCATGTACAGTGTCATAAAACATCCCTCAAAATATCATGTACTTTGTCCCAGGTAATGGGATGTCTCACAGAGATGAGGCCATCGTGGTGCTTTTAATACAGCCTTCAAAACCCTTGCAGTGTGTCTGTGAAGACAGCAGGCAAGCCCTTGGTACAACTGCACTCATCTTTCTCATAATCAAAACTGCTGATGCCCAGGTGATTTTCTGGAGGGTTCCCTCCTGCAGGGATCAGCTATGTACTGCCAAAGGAAAGGGAGAGAAAAGATGTACTATTAGGCTGATAAACGTTTTTGTCATATTTAATTGGGATTATCCATTTAGCCCTCTCCATTTTCCCTGCAGAGGTTAATCACTAACACACACACAATAAAGGCTTAAACTTGGACCTGAACAGGAAATGCAAAATATTTCAGAATTACAGCAGTTAATGAGCAGCTTGATTTTTCATCTACGTTCTCTCCACGGTGCTTAAAGGACTTTGCTTTAAAATTATGTTAAACAAAAGCAGCCAGGGAGCATCTTATTCAACACGTATAATTAAGGCTCTGTTCAGGGTTTGTTTTGGTTTTTGTTCTTGGCTTTTTCTTCTCCATTCCTTGGTCTTTTGAATCCATTTTTTCCTTGAAGAATATTTCCTGCACTGTAAGGCAACTTCTGCTGTGCCACAATGTACATGATTAAGAAAACTTTTATTTCCCTCCAAAATGGGAACCCCTAGAAATATTCTTTTGATGCATTTTTATTTCCAAGCTATGCAATACCCCTACTGTTTTCCCTCCTACTATAATCTATTACATCATTTGCATTCTAAGCAGAGATTGTTTTCTGTTGTTCAGATCTCCATGATGGCACTCAGGCTTTTAACATTTTGTTGGTTTGGAATTTGTTTTTATTTCTAGGACAAAAGACATAGATAAGTGTTTCTGCAGAGTATGATTGAGTGTTGGGCTATGGTAAGTTTTGGGCACCGTAATAAATGAAAGACATAAAGCTTTTAGAAAGCATCCAAAGGAGAGTTATGAAGGTGATGAAGGGTCTAGAGAAGAAACCATATGAGGAACAGCTGAGGTCACTTGGCTTGTTCAGGCTAAACTAGAGACTGGGGTGACTCCTTGTAGCACCCTACAGCTTCTTCAGCAGGAGTGCCAGATACTGATCCCTCTAGTGACAGGACATGAAACTGTGGCAGGGGAGGTTTAAATTGGATAACAGGAAAAGGTTTTTCCCCTAGAGGGTGGTTGGGCACTGAAACAGCTCCTCAGGAAGTGGCCCAGCACCAGCCTGACAGAGTTCAAGAGGTGTTTGGACAATGCTCTCAGGCACATGGGGTGATTCTGAGGAATGGTCCTTGTGCAGGGCTGGCAGCCGAGCTCTATGACCCTTGTGAGTCCCTTCCAACTCAGGATACTCTGTGATTTTAAGAATCTCTATGTGCTTTCCCCAGCTAGATCAGATATAGACTCAACAGTCCTGCATAGTAATTTTTATTCTAATCCCATCAGAAGTAACTGTTTGGTCTGCAATTTTTCTTTACGCCTAGGTCACAAAATATGTCTCTCCACTAGCAACACCATGTGGTCAACATGTCCACCTCTCTGTATGTCCCAAAAAACATTTATCTGCCTCTAAGTTAGCCTTTTATGCTTAGGGTGAAACAGAGTATCCTCCCTGTGTTGGAGACCGGTAATTCCTCTGTCTCTGCAGATCTTCCAAGCTGTGCCTGGCCCCTATCTTTAAGACAGAAGTGGGATGCTCCCATAATATTTTTATGGCAGATGTTGACATGTCTTCAAATGCAACTGTCTAAAGAGATATGTTTGGATACCTGTATCCGTGTTTCTGCAGTGCTATGCTTGGGTTACAATCACTGAAGTCTCTGACTTTAAGAATTGTTGTAGCTCAAAATTAACACATTGAAGGAGTCGTGGGTTGTGGTCCAGCACCTGCAGAACCTGTAGTGAGGCTCAGTGCATTGCTTTGCCAACCATGCTCCCTGTGCTTTTCCTTCTAGGAAACCTCACAGATTGGTATCATTTCCACTACCTCTTCACCAAACCTTACAGCCCTTTCTGAAACAGTTCTGCCCACGATGAACCCAAGGTGAAAAGTATTGATGCCTTTCATCATTCACTTCCTGCTGTTCCAGAACATCTCCTGAGGAGATGGCATCTGGAAATACGTCCCTTTGCAGCACAGATGCCATCTTTCCTCAACAATTCTCTTATCCTGACTGCTGCTGGGATTTATTGCTTAGTGCTCTTGGTTGTGATGTAGTCAGATGCTCTTTGTTTGTTTGTTGAATAGTAAACATAAATTTCATAACAAACCCGTAATTTCAAAGTAGCATGAAAGGAATATAACATTCCTGATATGCATTAAGTTTATTACCAGTGTGCTTTCTGAATGAAATTATTGAAAATTTCCCCCAATGCTCACTGTTGAGCGCTGGTGACCTCATGGATCTTTGTACACAGAGCTTGATCTGGACACCTGCCACATCAGGACTGCATTGCATTGATCACTTCCATAATTAATTTGCTTTTATGGATGAGATTTCCCTGCTTTGCTGCCAAAGTAACTGAGTGATGTTTAATATTTTTAAGATCAGGAGCATTACTATTTAACAGATAACTTATTTTCTTTGTGGTTTCTCACAGAACTTTTTAATAGTAAAATACTGTGTTTCTTCTTTTTGATATTAAACAGATTTCTTAACAGTTTCATTGTGTTATCAGTTTCATTATGTTATCAGAGAGCTTGTAGTGAATTATCTCAAGTGCAAGAGTATTCCCTGTATAATAAGTACTTTCAAAGGTCAAGATGAAGCAAATTAGCCAAAGGAAGCTATTAATTATGTACAGATCAATTTTTGGTAATGCAGTGTGAAGTCAAGAATACAGTAATAAAACTTTTCTGCTTCTGTTTTTTGTAGTAATTTTTTTTTAATGGGCAAGACAGCTTCTATTATAGATGGCAGTTTTTTTTTCAGAAAATTTGTCATCTAATTACTTCAAGGAAAATGAAGCATAAAATTTAATACGAGTGCTGATTAATTCAACCTTAAGAGTACAGGTACTTTTCATTTCAAGTGAGAAACTGATCTTTCCCATCTTTTCCACAGTATAATCATGTTTCAGGTTTTCAGAAGGGTTCTTAGGAAGCTTGGTGGTTGGTAGTGTGGAGTGTTCTCTAGACTGGGCTTTCCAGGGTCCTACAGGATCAACAACAAATGCAGGGACTCAACCCTATAACTGACAAAATCCCTTGGAATACTATATCCCATCTGAGTCAAATGCTTCAATACCACCCTTTGGATTATACCTGTTGAGGTCTGACCCACCTTCAGAGTAGTAACTAAAGAAAAATAAGTGTTTCTTCTCAGTCCTATAGTGAGGAGCTTCTATAATTTGATTTTTTTTTTCCCTTGGCTGTGTTTGCCAATCACTTCCCATCTCAATGTACACAGTACTGGGGATTTGCTAAACAGATAGGAATTCTGTATTGACTTGCAAAGTTGTAAAAATAATACTGCTATCCAGAACTCAAGCTTTGGGATATTTACCATTGTGCTTGAAGTCATAAGTTACTTATCTCCAGGGGACAGAAAATAACATTTTCTTCTGAGTCATTACACTTAATAATTGAAGATCTACATGCTAAATAAAACTTCTTTCCCCTGGAAGCAAAAGCAATTCCTGCAAGCAATATATAAGGCTAAATACGCAATGTGTCTCATTCCACTTACTCTAATGGTTCTCTGACTGAATTTTCTTAGATTTCGCCATATGCTGAGTGGATTATGAAGGTGCTTAAAACTGTGAAGTAGAAAATGCTGAGCAAAACCAACAAGTCAACTTAAAAAGAGTTTAAAAATAAATCATTGTTGGGAAATGATATATGTTTTTCATAAAAAATCTTTTTAAAAACTTACACTATACAATTTTGAATATCAAGTCCAAAAAAAAGGAGAAATTTCATCTCAGAATTTAGAGGTTGGTCACACCAGGTCATGTGTTTAGTTGGCTATGTTTGTTTATATGAGGAGGGAAGGGAAATATCTTTAGTTTTGATTACAGTTCCTTATGAACCATACCAAACACAAAACTGTCCTGTATCAGTCCATGAAAAATTAGGACTGATTTTTTTTTTTAATATAGCTTAGGAAGCTTCCTGCAAGAATTGCTATAAAGATTTAAAAAATACAAGAACAAAGGAGAGTTCTTTGTAGAGTAGGAAGCTTCCTATCCAGTTTTCTTCATGGCAGAGACCTCAAGTGAAACAAACTCAAGCGTTCAGTATGATTTCAATTCAAAACTCAGTGTTTAAGGGTCTAACTTCCCATTAGGCAATAATCCTAAAACAGAAACTAATGAACTGGAGCAAGGGGGTTAGGGGAAGAGATATTTAATGCCCAGCGCAGTTGCCAGTCCAGATATGTGTGAATGTACCTGTGTGCTATGGAAATAATGTCCACCAAATCAATTTTTTTTCCTTTAGGAAAAGAAATCTGAGCCACCAAAAACTATGTGTCTGCCTGGACAGAGTTCCTGACCATACTCTTGTGTAGAAATTGTGATTAAACCTTTACAAACTTAGTTGTGTGCCTGCCATAAGAATGAGCAGCAATGTACATTTGTGAGCAAACCCTCTGCTCTATGGGTGTTTTTGGTTTTTTTTGTCTTCATAAAAACTATATTTTCAGAGTCTGAATGACATCTTTATTTCTCCCTGAGTGATAGATTCAAACCACATTTGTTCTGGTCTTTCCTTGTGCAGTGCAAATCAAGGTCTGGATAGTCTTGAACAGATTTCAGACCTCAGAGGGGAGATGGAACAAAAATGGGTTGCTTTGCTTGAAATGTTCCTCCTTTATCTAACACCAAGATATGCCCAAGCACACAGCAGTGAAAGAGTGCAGTCATTCAAACTACACCTCTTTAATCATGGCTGGCTCACAGCCACAGACCTGATTTTATTTTCAATGCCACTCCAAGCTGAGTAAGATGCCCCAAAATGCAGAATGATAATGTTTAGGACTGGATTACAAACTTTGTGCTGAACTCTGTTTTGGCTTATCTGAGTTCTGTCATCACCCATGTACCTGTACCTTCATGTGGATGAGGTAGAAATGGCAATGATTCCTCTCCTCTGCCACCCCTGTGAGGTTGTTTGAGGAATGTGTAATTCAAGTCACTGGTCAGTCACTGACCCCTCTCCATGGATTAGCTCAGGCCAGTCCTGCGTACAGGCTGGCAGAGCTGAACATGTGTTGGTCACACTGGCATCTGTGAGGGCTGTCTGGGCAGCAGGTATCAGCCTGGCTCCCCTTGGCAGATAAATAATGAGAGGATCTCCCAGTCAGCATGAGCAGGCACCATTATAAGGTCAGTGCTGCTCTGGAGCAGAGGTTTCTTGCACAGTCTGCCAGCTCCTTCCCAAAGCAAAGGAAAATGATCTCTTTGCCCAGCAGGCCTGAATCCTTCTGCTGTGCCATGAACCAGCACAGCAAGAGATTCCCTTATGCAGAAGAAACTCTGCTCTTGAAGTTTTTGGAGCCCCCACAGTGAGTGGGTGACTGCCCCTCTGCTGTATGCCTTGTTTTTCCTATGACAGGGAAATTTGGCATGGGATGAAGTACAGCAACTGGACCCAGCCAGGCAGCTGATGTGACAACAATTCACCCTTAGGGAAGTGGGATCCCTGGCACTGATGCCTTGCAGCATGTCAGCGTGCAAGAGAAGGGGATTGAGATGAGAAAACATCATGGGAACAGAAAAAGCAGCAGAGTTTAACTCTCTTTAACTGGGAGGAAAAAAAAAATAAATCTTTTCTGAGAGGAAGAAAAAGAAATGGAAACCAGCCTTCAGGGTGTTTTTCTATTGATATAAGCACGCACAAAAACATTCCAAATCTGGATTTAGGGTGAATGTCCACTTTACTATAGACTCACAGTAAATCCTTGAGCATTTAATGCTCAGAAGTAACCTCATTTGCATTTTGCTTTTGATCCATTCATTTCTCTTCCCTGTGTCCTGTAAACAACTCTGCAACAAGCCAGCAGCCAAATACTTTCTTACATAAACTATGTGGGTTTGAGGCCAGCACCTACCAGAGTCAGCTGAGAAACTCCACTTCCATGGTCAATGGATCAGATACTGACAGAGTGGCATTTAAAAACAACCAAGGAATTAAGAGCCTCTAAGCTAATTAGACAAATGCTGGCATATGTACTGTTTCCTCCATCTGCCATCCCTCAGACAGCTATGTGGCTAGGAACAATATTTCTTGACATTCTCATGGCAGATACCATATGGTTTCAGACAAATTCTCTGGCCACAACTCCACTGGGCTAGGAATTTAAGCTTGTTCTAATCTTGTTGTTACATCTGACTTTGCATTAACCAGTTTGTCTTACCTGTGATTGTGGTTTCTTTCCGAATTCAGCAGTAGGCTGATTTTCATTAGCTTCAAAGTAGCCAGACGAAGAGCTGTGAGTGCAATGTCTGAATGAATTCCCCAGGGAGAGGTGAAAAGTGGAGAATATGATGGCAACGTAAGTAATGTAGCTTATGGCCCAAGCTACTTCAGATTCTTACCTTCCTTTCCTCTTTAAATATTTAGTCCACTTAGAAAACACTGGATTTGTTTGCTTGGTTTTAGTTTGCATAATTAGAATCACCTGTGTCATAGGATAGTTCATAGTAATGTAGTATTTACACAGTATTTAAATATGCCCATTTGGAAAATAAGAATAGCAGGGTTTGAACGTGGAAATTCATGAATTTGGCCAGGGGTTTGCTTTTAAGACTTCTCTTATCAGCTTTTTTCTGTAAGTAAGGTTTGTAAAAGACACAAATGCAGGCAACTAACAGAAAAACTTGTAATATTATAGTATCAAAACTCTTAGCTAAATCACACTGTGATTAGGTTAATTCATTAGTGCTTTAGAAACGAACCCAGACAGTAGTCTGATTAAATGGGATTCTTACAGTGATTAAAAGCTTTATTTAATTCCTTTTTTGGCTCTGATTTAAAAAAAAATAAGTCAAATATCTTCTTGGAAGAAATCCAACTTAAGTGCAAGTTGACTCAAGGGAGGCTTCTTCTCATGGCTCTGCATGAGCCACCTGCAATTACTACAAATTGTCTTACTTGTTCCAAGCTGTGCATCTTTGCTGAGACACTTTGTCAAGTCCCAATTTCCATATTGAGCTTTGTTTGAGAGTGTATGATGCTGGGCTCAAGGCTGTTGTTCTAGAAAAATCTAGAAATACATTGATGTTGATTTTCCAGTACAGCTCAGGCAGCCCAGAGAGTCTTGCCCCACTGCTTGGGTGGTTTTTTTTGTCAGTGATTAGCCAGATTGCAGTTCTATAAAGTCATTTATCTTCAGGTGAGCTGTGTCAGGTACTAACAAGGCTTATGGACATCTTTAAGCAAATCTGCACCTTCCTAGAAATGCATCTGCAGCCCTGCCATGGAGCGTGGTACTAAAGAAGGAGTTTCATGAGGGTTTTGGGGTGGTTGTTTCTGGCATGCTAGTGGAGGGGTAAAAGCCTGCTGGAGGAAGGCTGGATGCTTGAGATGGGGAGAGGAGGCTCTCAGCTGTTGTTCCCCCCATGAAGAGGCCAGAAGGAGGGGATGCAGGGGGATGAGAGGCTTTGTGTGAGCTTGTGAAGAGGTGTGGTGAGAGGAGAGAGACACAGGCAGGCACCTCAAGGCATGAAAGAGACACTTTGGTTCCTTGCCATCAGGATGAGATCTTGTTCTCAGCATTGCTGTGTCCACGTGTGACAGATGAGGGCTCTCCCAGAGGGAAAAGCAGCTCTGTGGTACCTTCAGTTGGGAGCAGCAACGTGAGCCTGCTGCTGGCAACTCCGAGGGTGGGAGGCTGCTGATGGAGACAACTTTGACAATGGCCACTGCAACTTTCCCAGGCTTCAGGAGCTCTTCTGCTCAAGTTTCATCAGAAAACAAAACAGAACTTTCTTTTATGCTGCTGAATAGCCCAGACAAGGAAGCTGTCCAGGGGCTCGACCTCTCCAGAATATCATTTAAACATATTTTGTGGCCAATGGAGACTTTTTCATTGAGGCCCTGTGATCTCTCATGATGGGGTCTATGTCAAATATATCAACTGAGAATCCTAAATGATTGCTGCTCTCTGTGGAGGTGTTGAGGATGCTGGCTGCAGCTGCTGTGGAGGATCATTTCCCAGAGAGGAGGAAAAGTCAGTCCTTTTTTTTCTTGTGCAGGGAGCAGAATGCCTTACAAGCAAGTGCACACGCTGGTCTAGCCCATGCTGTACGTTTGATCCAGGAAGGGATTGAGTTTTATTTGAATGGGTTATGTTAACTTGAAAGAATTAGTAAAAGTTAGAGGCAAACTAGCATGATGATTATCACTAGCTTTCCATGGGGTCCTGCAATGCCTCTTATGACAAAGACCTTTCACGAAGTAAATTGTACTGTCAGGGAAAATTGCATGGGTATGGCCCCACAAAAATATTAGAGGTTGTAGTAGGGTGGATCTTGGGTTAAATCTTAATCATGCACTTCTTGACACACATGCTGCTTGCACTAAAGGATACAATATCCTGATTTTCTCTCTGCCCCAGCTCCAGATCTCTTTTTATTTTGTTCCTTCCCCATTCCCACACCCTCTCCTCCCCAATTTTATGAGCAGGACATTCTAGAGAGTAATATATTTGGGCTGCTGCCTCTCAAAGAGGTAAACAGAGGGAAGAAATTGTCCTTAGGCCAGCTAGCAGAGCTTTTTCTCTCTAAGTCAGAAGGCTTTAGAAGACTTTTCCTACTGAGATGATAGGCTTTTAAATGGAAACCAAGGGTCATTTATGGATAGACTTCTCTGGTGATTACACAGGGAGCAGGAACTGTCATGTAGAGAGCCTCATTCACTTCACTGTCAGTTTATTGGCTGAAATTTGCTCAGTGGAATAACTTCCACCCTCTACACATCGTTCAAAAATAGAAGAAAAATAACAGACAGGAAGGCAAAATTAAATGCTTCCTCTTGAGTCATGGATGCTAGCAGGGATTGTTATAGATGTAGAGCCTTTTCCCTTAAAAATTACGCATTTTTTTTTAATGAGGGATTAAAATCTTTCAGGTTTGTTTTATTCATCAGTAAATCAAGCTTTCTGAAATTCTGTCTCAGAACACTGAAAGTGCCATGTAAAATTTATTTCCTGTGACTGGTAATTCACATCTTGGAGCTGAGATAATGAATCATAGCAAATTCTCTTAGGGAGAGTTTTCTGTTTCTTTGGGGTTTTGGGGTTTGTTTTGTTTGGTAGCTTGTTATGGTTTTTTACCCAGTAGAATTCCAAGTGCTTGTCCAAAATACACAATATTTTTTTAAAATGTAAAGTGGACAACCAAAGGCAAAAATATATAAAAATCATATTCTCTCCTATTTAGTTCTTCACCTGAACTAGAGGTAACAGCATAAATCAAAGGTCAGAAAGAACCCGCAGGATATAGAGTTTGGATGTC
Organism: Polioptila caerulea; assembly: GCA_013397295.1. Classification (NCBI taxonomy): domain Eukaryota; kingdom Metazoa; phylum Chordata; class Aves; order Passeriformes; family Certhiidae; genus Polioptila; species Polioptila caerulea. Next base: position 626,790 of record VYXF01002939.1, read on the forward strand.
TAAAAAACAAGGGCCATCAATTTTTTGTCCTGTTTCTCTTTTATTGAGACAAAGAGATTTAATTTGGCAAAAGCTTGTCATCTTAAATGATATGTAGTCCTCAGAGGAGGTTTTCAGAGATAAACAATCAAGACATAGCAGATTTTCTTTAGTAGTGTGTTAATCTGATTTTAAGAACTTATGTTTCGTATTTCATATTAAGTTTATATTTCAAATTCAAGTACTTCTGATAATTTCTGCATTTCAACTTCCACATTTAAAACACTGTTGTTTCAGCTAGTGAGCCAATGCAACCTTTCAGATTTCATATGAGTATGTCTAAAGATATTTGAACCTCTTTTTTTTTTTTTTTGGCAGGCAGTCCTGCAATTATTTTCGTTTAATCTCACTGGAAGAGATGCTAAGATTTTTCTCCTCCAGGTGTGGTTTTATATCTGGTTCTGTCCTGAATAAAAAAAAAATAAAAAAGACAACAGAACAAAACAAGAAAAGGCAAGCTAATTTTTATGATACAATTAACATTAAATGACTTATCTTTCTGTCAATTTCTGTATAAAATGATCATGGATTGTACTAAAATTTTTCTTAAAAGTTCCCCTATAACTACAGCAAAAGATGAATTTTTCATACCTGCTCATCTGAATTTATTCATTTTTTAATTTCTTTTATTGATTTTTAAAAATTTATTATTATTATTACCAACAAAAAAAATAATCCACCAAGTTTTCCCTTCGGTTTCCAGGAGACTAGGTGTTTGCTCTGTACTTCAGGAATAGAAATAAGAAACAGAACAGAAAAACAAAACAGGGCAAATGTAAATGGTCCTGGCTGGAATTGAGAGGAGAACCATGTAATCTATATTTCTCTTAATCATGGCTTTATATTATTTTGAGTTCAGCAATGCTATAAGGCTTTGCTGCATGATGGTTGTTTGGATGTTATGTTTTAAAATATGGCACTGACCTCATTCCATTGTTGATTATATTATATACTGGTCTACAGCACAGATCACCCTTAATTGACACATATTACATTGTGAACTTCATATTTATAGGGCAATGCAGAGTTGCTGCTGTCTTGGCTGTATTTGTTCTATTTGAGCCAAATCTTTAAAAAAAAAAGATTGTAAAACAAGTCTCACACTTTCTCTGGAGGCTCTCCCAGATATGACCTATGAAATCAAAAATGCTTGTGCAGTCTCAAGGAGAAGTAAAAAATACTTTTAGCCAATTATGTGTTCTAAGGGGAGACTGATCAGGATGCACAAGAGTCTGGTACACTGTCCATTCAATCCCTTTTTTTCCCTGGGAATTTATTAGTATTTATGCTATTTGGCAACACCTGAAGCAATGGTGGAACATCAATCAGTAGAAACAACCTTGAAGGCCTGATCTACTGAAGCTGATGAATTTTGTCACTCTTGTAACTGAGATGAGCTTTAGATTAGACACTCAATCATTTTTTCTTCATTAATCTTCCCTTTCCAGGATTGTGATAGAAATTTGATAATTTTTATTGATTGTTCTTCCATGGAGGGAAATAGGAGAGAGGTACCTCTGTCCTCTGTGTCCTGGGCTGAGTATCTCTGGATGGTCAGCCAGCCAAGAATTCAGACATTAGTTTCCTGACCTGCACAGCTAAACCATGGCAGTTTCTTTAATGTTACCTTATTTTGTCCTATTTTCTCAGAAAAAAGGACTTCTGTCTGTCCTATAGGCAATGTACTCTTACTCTGTGCTCTTCCAGTCTAACACTTATTCTTAACTGGCTTCTGAAAATCAAATTATTGTGAACATTTTACAGTCATGATTAAATAGTTCTAAACCTAAATCCGTGTTTTAGATAGACAAGGTTATCTGGAATTTCTGCAGTCTTGTCCTAACCCCAATTAAATGGGAATGTAAATAATAAAAACTATTTTGTGAGGCACTATGATAGAAGTCAGGAAATGCAAGAACTGGGAATTGCTCTCAAGCCAGACACAATTTCCCCCTAATATGTGTGTGTATATAAATATCTTTCTATATATATTTGGCAAAATTCTGTATTTCACTACAGATGGAAAAGTTCTTCCTGAAAAGGCAGACAGTTCTTGTCTGTCCCCAGCAGAAGCTGATTGTGTTGGCACTCTTACAGGAGCCTTGGCAAAGTGCAGAGGGCAGCTGGAGTTGAGAGCCAAGTTAGGAGTGTTTAATTTCATGAGCTCACAATTGTCAGATGGTGATAAAAGCACTGCTTAGTACTGAGAGTTGTGCAGCTTAGCAGGAAGCTGTGAGGTGTCAGAGTTGGGACTGTGCAGAATGAAGGGCAGTTCTTCTTGAGCTTGAAAGTGTTGATAAAAAACGCCAGGGACAATAAAAGTTTTTGTTTGTGTTTGTGTATCTCTACCTATGTTGTTTTGCTTGTGTGTGTGCCACTCCAGAACCCAGGAGAGGTGCTGATTTGACAGCCACAGTGCCAGAACACACTGATTACCTGCTGAACATGCCCAGAGCTGGCAGCAGCAGGACAAGTTTCAATGTGCCTGGAAGGGCCATTCTCCAGCTCAGTCTCTCTGTCCAACAGGAGCCAGAGGCTCTTTGCCCCCTTTCGGGAACTCAACAGCTTTGCACCCAATGTGCCAAAAGCTTCTCAGAATCTGGCTACTGACTTTGGCAAACTGAAATCAGCCCAGGAGATCTGGGAGTTTTGCTGTTGGATATCTTACTGACATGATCAACTAATGCCAGTCTTGGTTGTGATATCACTGATGTGAGCATTTGCTCACTAAAAGCAAAACTGAGAGGTGTGTTTGAATACAGCAACAGTGCAGCCAAAGTAGCCTCCTGAGTGTGGCTGTGTTAAGGCAGACATGACTGAAAACTGGATCTCAACAGCTCTTGTCAGAAGAATATCAATTTCAGTTTCCTTTTCATTTTCCAGTTTCAACTGCAGGGCATAAAGCTGCTGCTCTTTCATAGCTGGTGTGCACTGGTTACCTTGTCATAGACAATATTCATTCCAGCATACACCTGCCCCACCCCCAAGGGTGTGCTAGGCTCTATTTCCACATCTTGTTAGTGGAAAAGGACTAAACCAGTAAAAAGCCAAGCACATCGGGGAAAACATTTCTGGAACTTTTACTTCTTGTAGATTGTGTTAGTAACTGGTAGAATGTCCATAAAACTTGTATATAAGAGAAAACATGACTTTTCATAGAACTGCAAAGGGTGGTGAAATCTGATAAATGCATGGTTTTCCTCTTTGTGGGTGTGAAAAGCAAAGCTTATTGCATCAATGCATTCATTCTCTGAAGTCAGTGGAGCATTTTCTTTCATGACATCAATTTTGAGTTGTTCTGGTTTTTTTTTACAAACAGTGTTTCTACGAAAGCTTTTTTTTACAAACACTAATCACAGACTGAAAACTCTACCTCCTAAGAAAATATGAATAGTTTTATTTAAATAAGTTGAAAAATGTCTGATCCTGAAGAATGGCATATTCCCAAAGCTTCACAGAGGAGACTATAAGAGGGCTGACACTAAACCCTGAAGAATCCAACTTGCCTCAGTGCTTATGAGAATTCAAGAGAAAGCTCTGCTATCAGCAATATATTTGGATTTAAAAGATTAATTCTTACTTCCTGGGTATTATGTTACCTTCCTAGCCTGCATTTGTTATGGGACAGACAGAACATTGTTATCTTGATGATACAATCACCGCCAAGGTTGTGGCATTACAGTGAGCAATGGATGTGAAGTATATGAAGAAGGGTTAGATTTGAGACAAATCCAGACAGATTGCAATCTAACCCATTTTGCAGAATAGGATCTCATGAAAGTAAAAATTAAGATGAAAATGAAACATAAGTGATTGAGCTTGTAAGTTCTTCCTTAAAAAAAGGCAGTTAATAACTAATTACTATTATATATAGTCCATGAAAACACAAATTTTACAGATCATGCAATTAAAATATTTGTAACAAGAATCACAAATAATAACAAACATAAATATTCGTAGGCTAGATTCTTAGTTAGAGGGCTGCAGGTTTTTTATACCCCACAGCCTTGTGATGCTCTGCTGAGTTCCTCAGGGAGGTGGAAAGAACAGCATTGTCCTGACAGAAGCCTTCTGTGGCATGAAGGCTGAACCAGGAATGTTACAGGAAAACTTGCTTTGGTACAGAAATGAGCAAAGCAAGCCTCTTGCAGAAAATGGAGCTGGATTTTGCTGGCCATGTTCTGTTTGATGGAATCCTTCCCAAATACAATGTACTTGTGCCTGGTAATGGTTGGCCCAGAGATTTATTGGCTGCCATTTTCCAATTTGGGGAGAAGTGACTTTGATTTATGATTTGACAAATCTGGCAACTACTTGTGGATATTAAAGGAGCTTTTCAGAGGTGGAGATATTTCAATGATATTTACATTTCTCCTCTATAGTTAAATGTCACCAGTTTCAGCAGGAGAAACAAATGTTATTTTTGGGTGGCTTAGGTGACTGTTAATATCTTCCAAATGACTAATGGGAAATTACAATGTGATGGGGACAAGGGAAGCCCATTGGACAGCCCTGCAGTCAGTCCAGCTGGTTCATCCTTACCATCCATGTTGCACTGTCTGCCCAGGCTTCTGGCACTCAGAACTAAGCATGGATTTTCCATGGAAAGCTTGTCCCAGCAGAGAGTTTTTTGTCAAGACTAATAGCACCCACTGACCTTGCAGGAGTGTTATGCAGTTAATTGCATTAGGATATGCAAAGGAGAGGGAATTTTCTTATCTTGAAGTTCAACCCAAGCTGATGGCTGCAATACCCATTCCCTCTCATGCTAAATCTTGTTTCCGTGTCTCCAGTAGTATCAGCAGTTCAAAAATAGCTCAGCTATGCCTTCCCAAGTAGCAACCATGCCAGCATAGCCTTTCCCCATCCATTTACCTTTATTTCTGAGATTAAGGGCAATACAAGGAGCCCACATGAGATTGCATAGAAATCCAGTTCCTAATTCCTCTTATTCTGAATGATGTCTTCCTATGAAACAAACAGAGAGACATCACAGATTGACATACACAGTCTACAAATTTAATACACTTGTTCAAAGAGTCTCAAATTAATTTTTACCAATCATGAAGCAAAAATTTTTGAAGACAATTTAGTTCTTCTAAGTGAATGATTCAAGCCACAGTTCAGGCTGAAATTTCAGACATTAAAATAAAGCCCAGTCGTAGTGACCTATGTTTTAGGAAGTACTTGAGCTAGGTTTTTCAGCATTTCATATTGCATTTGTTCAGAAAAGCCCCCAAGAAGTACTTCTAGTATTACAGGAGGAGGAAAAAAATGAGAACACCTATAAAGGTGACCACAACTCTTTGGACCCCTCATATCATGACATCACCTGTCCAGAATACCTGCAGTTTAGTAGGATTATTGTAGCCTAACCACAACTATATATAGAGAAGGTCATACTCAGCTGATCACAGGAATCTGGGGGTTTCTTATAGGTGCAGATGAGAAATTCCCTTACTTTATTTTTTCTCTTGCGACACGAAGCTGACTGAGGAGCCTGGTGAACCTCAAGTTGTGTCCCAAGAATCCATGAATATATTAAGCTACTCAGATGTGTTTCTATGCGAGAACAAATATCCATGTAGACTCTCCAGCAGTGTCCAAACCTGGCTGGCAAAGCAATAGTAAAGCTAGGGGAAGAACAAAGATTACAGAAAAGATTGCGAAAATATGCTAGAGACTGGGAGAATATTTGGGGGAAACTTGAACTCTGAGCATTCCTAGGTCAAATGTGGTTTTGCTGTTTTCAGTAATCCTCCATGGATTTCTTTTCCTGTTAACTTGTCCATTCCCCTCAAATTCACTGTTTGCAACGTTTTATTTTGGAATAAGTATGAACAAATTGGTTGGAGCTTCCTAGGTCCTGTGTACTTTACCTGAGGACTGAGCTTTTTCAGAGAAACACAAAAAAAGAGATGAGTCTGACTGATGGGAGACTCTGTTGATCCCCAGCAAACCAATTCAATATTTGTAAGCACTGGTGTTACGTAAATCTATAGAGATAACAACATCTGATAGATTTTAGGGGAGCAAACTGTGATCCCTCAAACACTTGCACACCAAGAGGAGGTAAAATGTTTGTCAGTACTGTACTGCATGGAGCCTGCCTGGATGTTAATGCTCAGCTGCTTTTGGCCTTCCTCTGCCATCTGTAAGATAAAAACACAATTCTCACTTGACAGAGAATTATAATTATACATTATATGTCTTTAATATTAATTTAATCAGCTGCTGTAAGAGTGCATGGATGAACAGCAAATGTTGACTTGGTTCTGAAGGAAAGCAATGGCCATAAAGTTGGCAGCAGTCAGCAGGAAATCCATCTCTGTCTACCTTGGAGACAAAGGAGCAGAGAGGTAGAAAAAATGTGTTATCTGTTTAGATACTTTTTCTGCCTCTGATGACAACTGTGACTCTTAATTGATAAAATATTCCTTAGAAATTTCTGCAAAGGCTTGTCTGGGAGGTATCATGCTTGTGGAATTTGCAACGTTTACAAGCTTGTCCCATAAACATTGGCAGCTCAGCAGGTTCTTACAACTCTGAGAAGTCCTATTAACTTAATTGTGGTGTGAATTACTGGCTAGAAAGTATGGTTGCTGTGTTATTAGTAGTAGCATTACTATTGTTATTGTTGCTATTTTTATAATTAATATAATTTCACAGAACTACGAACAATTTCTCTGCCTTGCTTATTCACTTTTTGCCACTCTGATTTTTTTCTGAAAGAACCCTTGTACACAAAACTGAGAAACAGAGAAAAAAGGTTGATTATCTCCTATACATTTAATGGCAGTATTTAACAGTAACAATCTTCTCAGTAAAAGGATTTTTATTGTTACAGAAGGGTACAAATTCCGTCCTCTCAAAGATGAGTATTGGACTGGCCCATAAATGTGATGCATGCCCAAACCATAAACACACCATGTACTCAGAAATTACCATCTTTCCATGGAGGAAATTTGTGGATGTTTCTCAAAATTGCACTTCTATCTCAGAGATAGCCTCCGGAGTATATCAAATATACAGTATCAGCCTTTTTATGCCTTTTATGATGATTTCCAAGAGTAATTGGTGCTCATTAACATTAAATTTGCTATAAAAATGTACTTAGACTGCATCATGAACTGGTAGGAGTTTGCTGAGTTTTTATTGTTTTATGGTTCCTACATGGCACAAAATGATAGTGGAAGAGAAAACAATAGAAGGGTCAAGAGGCCTGGGAGTTGTTTTATTTTACAGGCTTGCAGAGCACATCCAAAGAGGAACTATTGATGGCAGCAGTATAGAATTAAAAAGAAAAAAAGGAAGAACTTTTTATGACTCCTTGCACTGTCTCAGGCAAGAAGCCATAAATCAGCAGCAAGGTCACAGCAGTAGATCACAAAACAGGTCACTCCAACACAGGCTTGAATTCGGGTGTGGCCAATGGCAGATTTTGACACTTCTGCTTTTTCTTAGTGTGAAGTACTCAGGGTATCAGTGGCACAGATGGTAGAACACACAACAGCAGTAACCCTGCACCCCTTGAAGGCACAGTTTCTCCCTCTTTCTCTTTCCCTTCTTGTTTGTTTCTTCTGGCTGGTTCATTATCACCCACTACTGACAGGGAAAAAAAATAGAGAAGAAGGTGGCATAGGTCTGGCTAGGATGAATCTCTTATACTTTGCATATTTCTATTTTCTCTTTCTTCCTAACTTCCCTGATATATTTTGTTCTTTCTGTCTTTCTTTCCCTCCCTTCCTTCTTTTTTTCAAAACAAAGGACAAAATTACAACAATTGTAACTGCATCTTAGCCCAGCTGGACCTAACACCTACAAAATACCCCATTATTTCTCAGTTGAACTTTATCTAAGTCCCCATGTACCATCTCAGACCTCTGATCTATATTTGAAGTCTCTTTATAGCCTCTGAACTACATAATTTCCTAATTCTCACCAGAAAAAAATGCTACCCCCTCCTTTCCCTTACCCCATAAGTTAACATGACCTGTGTTATTCTATCTCCTTCCTAATGCAGTTTTTATGAGGTACTATTATTATTTTACTTTCATAATGCTAATTAATGTCATGTATTCTGACAAGAGTTCTAAGTCTACTTAACCTGTCTAGCTTGTTGTGGGCAACTTGTTATTGATTCAAGCCCTTTGCTCGACCTTGAGAAAATAATAAACAATTAGTGAGGGGAAATGGCCTTCCTAAAAGCCATTTTCTTCAAAGGCCTTAAATGGTCTTATTTGCTCTCCTGTATTTCTCAATCTGTATATGCTAAGGAGAAAAAATATGTATTAAAAATACATATTTCCATTTTCACCATTGAGAAGAAATAAAGCATCATCACAGGACAATAAAGAGGTAGAGCTCTACACAGGCTACCCAGCAGCAGTCTGTGGGAGAGACACTAGGAGCCTCCACCTGACTGCAACCATTACACCTCCAAACTCCTCAGGGCATGTCATGCAGAGTCATGAAGGAGAGCTGTCCTGGCTTCTTGACTTCTCCTTGGTTCCCCACCAGTGAGAAGCACAAAGTTCACACTGATCTCTCTAGGCTTGGTTGGTATGTCTAGGACTTTGTCTATATCTTACAGGTACTCCATGGTGAGGTTTATTTAAACAAATTCCTTTATTTCCCTAGTGAGTGATGTCTTTCCTAAGGACACTGCATGGATACAACCTGCACTTGTCTGTAAAAATGGCAAAATACCTCTACCAAATTATGTTGGCACCATCCTGAGCCCATAAAAGTGTCATTCCCTGATGTGGTCATGTCTGAACTCTTTTCATACCTGTAACAAATTTCTACATGTATAACTTCATACCATCTTTCCATAATGTCCAGTGCTCAGCAAATGGCCTTTTGCACCTTGGCAGGCTGTGGAGAGCACAGTGTGAGGACAAAATACAATTGATTTAAACCCTAGTGAAATCCATTTAACTTGCTTTACTCTTTTCTAAGCCCTAAGTGTTCAGCTACTCAGTAAGACCCACAGGTACCTGGAAAATAATAAACAAACAAATAAAAAAAACTCACAAAAACCTATGAACTGAAACTTGCCGCTCATCTGCTAGTTGGCATTCCAGACCAAACAATGGTTAATTCAGTCTCAGATCTTTCTGCCTTATGCTGGGGTACTCAGCCCAGCCTAAAACACCCTCAGCATTAAGTGACTGGTTTGACATTTTAGTGGGAGCATTTACTCAGTCAGCCACGTCTGAGAAACTGGTGAGGAAGTTTTCTTCTAGTGCCTGCAAGTTGTTCAGGACAGGCTTCTACCCCAGGCCCCAGGAATGTCTGTGCATCCATCACCACGCTCAGAGTTCTACAATGCCTTGCTGAAAAGGCTTTGGACTCACGTGTTTGACTTGGTGGTGGAGGGGTCAGGACCTTCCCACTGAAGGCTGGGGTGTGAGGGGGTTTGACAGCTGCTTCTCTGCTGCAGTGCTTCTTCTGCCCTAAATCAGAACACTGCCTCAAGAGCAAACTTAGGCTTCACACATGCTGGTGTCATAATTGAGCCTGTAAATTTGGTGTGATGGCAGGGGCACCATGAAAGAGCACAGTCAACTGGAGTGCCTTAGCAGCTGGCATGGCAGTGTGGGAATGGTTCCCACTCCAGGAGCAGACCAGAGGCAAACTGGACTGTGCTGGAAGGCATTGCTTGCTGGCTGGGAAGGCACACAGACATCAGAGGGATGAAGGGTAAGATGAGAGAATCTACATGAAAGAGACTACAATATGAGAGAAAAATGAGGCTGTCACAATAAATTGTTTTCCCTGGGTATCTGAGTTAACACATCATCGGAACAAATTATTCTGTTCACTCAGGAGTTCTTGCCCAGCCCTTTGCAAAAACAAAAAACATTACAATTACATCTCCAGTTCATGCTGATAGGCTTGTCTTCACCATGGTGAAAACCTCTAGCCAGTTTTTTGGGTATTTTTTTTAAGAAGAGAGAGAGTAAATAATGGAATTTCAAAAAAAAGAGTTGTATCAGCACTGCCCACCACTGTATTTTCCTCACCAGCCCTGCCTTGCTTACACGTGTCAGTGGACAGCAGAGAGCAGAGTTTTTCCTGATAGATGAGAAATCAGATAAATGCCTGCACTAGATAGAGTACAATTCTTCATGACTGCCTAGAACTTCAATAAAAATCTTCACATCCATCCCAAGGGATACAGAGCAATGCAATCATGAATGATTGATATTCAGCCTGCTACAATACTCTGGCTCAGTATCAGCCTTTGAAATAGGTTAAATAAAATAATCACATTTCAAGAGCAGTCAGGCCAGCGAATTTTTTTTTTGCTTTTTGTGGTGTTGTCATTGGTTTTTGATAAAGCAGGTGGGGAACATAGTGAAAGCCAGTGCATGTCAGGCATACACCTAAAATCTATGTATGCTTGAAATTTCAATTTGCCTTGATGATTATAGGCTATAATAAATTAGTGTTCCTAAGAAATTGATCCATTTGATCATACACACATACATGCATACCAACATAACATGGCATCAACAACGCCCTCACCACTTTCCTGTGTTGTTGACTATGTCAAATAGAAAAAAAAAAGGCATGTTTGTGGCGACTGTTGTGGTGGGAGGTTTGTTTGATTATCTATTTATTTGTATAAATGACCTGGTCTTTTTTGCTGAGGAAGCCAGAGGTGGTGTAAGTTCTGTTTCCTGTTGCAGAAACTCCTCCAAGGAGGATGAAGAGAGACTGATCTGCACATGATCAGGTCCCTTGCAAACCACCTTCAAATGCAAGGCAACACAAGACCCAGTTACTGGGGTTCAGAAAGATGAATCCAGGGTAAAAGAGGCAGAGAGAACTATTTGTGGAAGTAGGAAAACAGAGACTCTGTCTTGGGGATCTGTAAAAGTTTGGCTTGTTTGCTGGAGTAAATGGAGATGGGGAACAGTTACGTGGTTGCTGCCAGTAAGGGCAATAGAGATTGAAGAGAATACCAAGGACATGAGCTACTAAAGTTTAGAAAAACTACAGTGCAAGATGAGTGTGTGCACCTTGATGAGGGGGAGGGAATAAGTTGTCCATGAATGTATACAGGAAGTTACTAAACTGTGTTCCATTGACCAAAGACATGCTTTTGTGAAGAAACCTTCCAACTAGGTGAAACAATTGTACTTCATTCATGAATTTTGGACTGAGATCCTATGGAACAGTTTCTTGGCATTAGAAGTAGACTGAATTCTTGAGAATTCTGGGTAGATTTAAAAAATAAAGTCATAAATTATCATCAGTCTAAATATTAGGCTCTTTTAATGAACCAAGTATTATGCTGCAGTCATTTCACAATTTGTGATCTAAACCCACCATGGTTTTTTTTGCACCTTTGTACCAAGGCATTGTGTAAAATGCACATAAACTTGGGTGTAGATACTTCTGTTTGTGGCAGAGACATTGGGCTTGTATTAGACAGGTATGAAGGAAAGCAGTGGTATCTGCAGCTTTTTGGCTGCACTCTTAGATGTGGTGGAAAGTTTGATTGTAGTCAGTGGTGTTCTGATTTCAGGTGATCTGGTGATTTATTAACTTACTTGAAAAATAACTTTTTCTTCTGAAAAATATTCTATAATAATTGTTTCTGTGGTAGTTTTGCATATTTCTTTGTCTTTTTCCCTCCAGCTTCTCATAAAAAACAAGAACAAAGTAGGTAATATCTGAAATTTAAAATAAAACCAAACCACATTCCATTGAGCAGAGATTTTGTTTGTTTTTATGAAAATGTCTATGGTATTTAAAGTCAAATTTCAATGAAAGAGCAGGCTCAAAGGCTGTTTTTTATCCCTTCCGATGAAGTCATATTCGGGAAAAACTTGCCAGAGCTTGGCTGTCTGTATCTTGTGAGTTTTTATTATTTAATGTATAGTGTCAGAGGGCCATCTGACCAGTTCAAAACACACAGATATGAAAACGAAAAGAGAACATACAGACTACACTCAGACAGTGTCTGCTCCATTCATTCACCATTTTACTCATAAGCTACAGCACCTGGACTTCCTTTTAAACAAAATACTGTGCTTATTCCTTTCCTTGAATCAGTTGATTACAAAAGGTTCCTCACTTTCCTTGTTCCTTTCTTTTTTCTTTTCTGATTCTGTCTGAAAAATGTGTCCTTGAAATTTACAGTCTAACACATTTCTTGCCCCATTAGAGTCAGATATGCCAGACAATGGACTGCCATGAGGGCACCTAATGCAGGAGAGTGTATTCTGACAGCACCCTTCATTTGCAGAGTGCAAACCCTATTGGGATTGCTTGGTACAGTGCTGTCTTAAGAATAGTTTAAGATTCAAGCAATAGTTGAATATGAAGCCATCCTGAATTCCCTGAATGCATCAAAGGACAAGGTTCAGGGAAATCTGAGATAGTACAGGGAAACAAACATGAATGATTGGAAGGACAGAGGAATTATCTTTCCTGTTCACTGCTTTACTAAGCAAATCTTTTAAAACCTCTTTTCAGTGAATGAAACCACAGGGTCACTTGACTTGTGATTATAAGGATGATTTATGAAGAGTGTTGTGGTAGATGGGTGTTTGGTGTGAATCATTGCAGTCTTTTCAGGAAAAGAAATAGGTCACAGAAAAGGATATTGCTGAAATATTGTGGAGTTTTTTATCTTTCCGTAGAATCAGGAAGGTTCTCAGACACAGCTGGACCTTCATGCTACTGTAGAAAATTGGAAAATATATTGTCCATCAATTGAGTGTTTTAACTCATTTCTGTCTGTGCTTCAGCCATCACTGAGAATTCAATCAATAGTTAAAAGGCAGCAGTTCTTCAGCCGACTTTCAGGAGCGAACTTGATACAATTAATAATTTTTTTTCCTCCCTAGTTGCTCTATGACACTGGTGCATACCTACTTACATGAAGAAAACTTTGGATGTCTATAAAAGGAACTCTAGAAGCTTGCATCTAGGAATAATTTAATCTAATGTTCTGGGGTAATGGTTTTGGAAACAGTGTCAAATATTATGGGATATTTACTTACGGAAAGAAAGCCAGGAAAGAGATCAAATGGGACTTTGTCAGGGCAGTCAGACTGTTCCAGAAATAGGTGAGTAAGTATCCCGTATTATGAATGCATAACTGTGCTCTTTGGAAAGAAAAAATAATAAATCCAAGAAAGTTTATTTAATCATACCTCCCATTTTTTATAAAAGTCCTAAACTGTCTGGCTCTAATTCACAAGCTCTTTATCAAATCCCCTGGGGTGATCAGGTTTTCTGTGGTGAATGTAAAGTAATAGATTCGGGTGTAAATTAATATGAGGAAAAGCTCCTTTACTGGAACAGGCTGCTCAGAGAGGCTGTGGAGTCTCCTTCTCTGGAGATACTCAAAATCCCTCATGGACGTGGTCCTGTGCAACGTGCCCTGGGTGAATCTGCTTTAGCAGTGGGGTTGGTCTTGACCATCTCCAGAGGTCCAGGCATTCTATGATTCTATAATTAAGTGAATTCTGACTTAGCTGTCCATTTTTCTCCCCAAATCATACAATAGAAGCTTGACAAGAAACTGAAGGTTCTCTAATACATTTTTTTATTCAGTTGATTTAAAGGAGTGGGAGAGATATCACATCTCTTTACAGGTGTATTAATATGTCATTAGTTTAGTTATTGCTGTGATACTAGAACACTCCCTTGTATGAAAAATAGGCAGATGTGTGTTGTAAGCCAACTACAAGGGAGCTTGAAATGTACTGATGAAGGTGTTCTTGTCCAAACAGAAATAAATTCAGCCTTTTTGCACTGTCCTGAATGGAAGGCAGGCTGGAAGATCACATCGTACCTGGCTCCCTAATGAAAGAATTTGCTATTTAGCTCTAGCTTATGTAATTATGAATATACCAAGTGTTTTAAATTCATGTCATAATCAGAATAATAGCAAGTGTCCTGATCTATTTTTTTCATTTTCATTTTTCACATGATAAAAATGTATTTGTTACAGGTAAGGTTTAAGGGAGGGAATATGCACAGAGAGCCACACTTTTCCCACCAGTGGTGTGAAATTTCACCATACCTGCCCAGGGATCTCAACCAGCCCTACTGCCTGTGCCTGATAATCATCTGTAGGAGCTGGTGTTACTTTCCCATACTCATCAAGACTCATTATCTTTATCACTATAACTTGGATGCAGAGAAAGCCAATTTTGGAGAGTGTTTTATGTAGGGTTTGCCTTTGGGAGCTGGGGTGTTTGAAGCATTGATTGTTGTGAATCTCAGCCACCAGGCATGATTTCATGTCACTGCTGATCTGATTTCATCCTCAAGCAGAGCCTTGGTGGTGGAAGTCTGGGTGCTCCCTTAGCTGCTCCCTGCTCTCCCACCTCCCAGCTTCTTGTCAGATTTTCTCCAACTGATAGGACTTCCTACTACTCTCCACTTCTCCACTATTCTCCATCTCGGCAGTTTACAGTGCTCTTTTACAGCTTCCTACTTTGATCTACCCCTGATGAGTGCTACAGAAGTGATATCTGATGTCAGCTGCTGGTGGCTGAGGGGGGAGCTGTGAGAATTTGTGTGATTCTCATTTTGGATTATTTGCACAGTGTGCAATCTGAAATACTCAGAATCAAAGCCCAATCATGCAGTAAGTGCAGCATGTGAACAGGAATTTTTTTTCTCCCATGATAAAGTGTATGGCAGGAACAGGAGAAAAAATTGGCAAAAGAGGAGAAGTGATGCAGACTCTTCCTCACATCAAAGTGTGGATTATTTTTGAGTGCCTTTATTTAAGACATTCATTTTTGAGAACCACCGTGTATTTCCAGGTGCTTGCTTGAATCAGAACAGCCAAAAAACTGTGTTGGCAGCACGTAGGTTTTGATCCACTCCTCTCACTACTGAGGCTGTCCTCTCCCCATGAAACGCTGAACAAACATGCTCTTGCTCATGGTGAATGACGAACAAGTTGAGTGAAAGAAGGATGATGCTTTTCCTCCTTTCACTTCCCTTTTATGAAATACTGGCTAAACAAATAACCAAAATTATCCATTTTAAAAAATCTTTTTCTTATGAACATTAAGTGAGTGGGGTTTTAAACTGCTGAATTCCTCAGAAAGGCTGAGACTGAGCAATGTGAACAGAGTTCAAGAAAATATACTGAGTTTCATTTGTTTTGTCTCATTAACCCTTGCTGGTATTTCAGCGGGTAAAAGAAAAGAAATTGAGATTCCTTTAAGTGAAATTGATAATTTTTCTTCTCCTCTATGTTGATTCTTTTGTTTGTTAGGATGTAGGAAGAAATAAGCATAATAGGGGTGCTCTTTTACATCCAAGATGAAAGCTAATAGTCTGTGCCACTGCAGCAAAGATATGTAAGGTTAACCAAATAAATCATGCCATTATCCAACAAAATATTCTCTTGGTGAAACAGCTGGTTTTGAACACTGAGTTTGACAAGTGTCAACAAAATCCAGACAGGTTACTTGAAACAGTCTCATTTTAACAAGTCCTATTCAAGGAACTTGGCCAGTTTGTGTCGTATATGTTTCCTATTTTATGCCGGCAAATGCAGATTTCTGTGTTTTCCGATTAACAAAGGGAGTATTTACCTTATTTTTGATTTGGAGACAATAACTGCAACATTTAAAATCAAGTGGTGACTTTCTGTAGGATAGGGCTAGTGAGAGGGAACATCTCTGATTTCAGCCACTGCCTTTGTCCTCACCACAAAGCTGCTGATTCTCCCACCCCACTGCACAAGCTCTGCCAGAAAAATTGCCATCAGCAGAAGCATGTAGCTATCAGCAGCAGCAAACTTCTCACTGTTACTGCAGTCAAGTACAAAATCAAGCTGATGACCTGTCTTTGTATCATTTGTTATCTCTTGCCAGTTCACTGCAGTGTATTGACAGAGTCCCAATTTGTACAAATCACATGTGAGAGCAAAGCATCCTGTAGATCACTTTGCAAAAGTGATGAGCTCACAAAATTAGCACGAGGCAGAAGACAAATCAGGCAACAGTTCTGCCTGTGCTAGCAGACCCGGCTGCTTCAGTCAAAGGAGGGAGACAGAAAGAGGCAATGAAATGTCCCAGGACAAAGAGAGCCCTCCCTGGCCTCCCTTCCTCTCCCACACCTGACCTCCACCAAAACCCTTATGGCTCCTCCCAGTTTTTCCTCAAGTCACTGAAATGCCTTGTGCTTGCTTTGAGGGCTCATTTGACAGATAATTATACAAGAAGAAAGTGGGCATTTATTCTTAAGCTACAGTGGACTTGTAAATGCATGTTTGCCTTAGCCAAGTGTTTCCTTCTGGGATTAATACTGTTATTGATTGCATTAAAGCAATGAATTATTTCTACCTTTTTTTTTAGGTAACATTTGAGAATGAATTTGATGTCTCTTTCTTGTATCAGTAATAGTCATTAAATAGGACAGTACCTTTTAGTTGCTGAATATTCTGCTTTCAGCTCAGTCATATTTTAGGGCATCTGCTGGAAGCATTCACAAAGTTAAGCAGGTGCTTAAGAGCTTTTCTTGATGAGAACCAGTGATTAGACTTTCATAGGACTGATGCATTAGGATCCTAACACACCATTGCTGAGAAAGACTTAATAGAACAATTGCTTTCTAGATAAGATGCCTTGCCATTCATAGTTATTTTTCCCATATTTTAAATCTGTATCAAATAAGCTTTGTTAGCTCTTTGTTTTCTCTGTTTCTGCCTCCCACACCATCAGGATAAGTGAAGAAATAAGAATTAAGGTTGAATCTGAAGATATCAGGTCTAGCCTAAACAACTCTGAATTTGATGGAAAATGTCTCTTGACTTCAAGGATGATTATATTGGGCTGTACTACATAAATTATCTGTGATGGATCTGGGTAGTTAACCAAATTTCACATGAAACTACTTCAATAAGTACTATTGTAAAACAATTAACAGTTCTGCAATTATATGTCTTCACTAAAATGATTGAGAAGAGCAACTATTATGGTCATAATTTTCAACAGAGTACAAGCTTTCCTATCTAAAAATAAAATTCCTTATAAGACAGGCCCTGGATGATTGCAGTTTTGACTTCCCTGCCTTCAGTCTTTGGGCACTTATAAGCCAAGCTCCTCTCTTTCTATGAAGTCACTTAACTCAGTGTCAGTTTTGTTTAAATAGAACATGCCTTTCATTAATCCTGCAGTAACAGCTACTGTGTTACCCTGGGTTCTTCAGCAACACACAAACATTTGACAAAAGACTGACTATGACAATTAAAACAGCATCCTTCACTGAAAGTGAAATGGCTGCACAAAGCTGTTTCAGTACAGTGTAGAGATCAATCAGGCCCAGCTGAATGTGAGCTAATAAACATGTCACTTTCTTTATGCTGCCTGCGTGGAGGAACAATAACAGCTGAGAAGGCAGGAATGGAACACCTGGAGCAGATGATTGCATGCTGCTTTCTGGTCTCTCTGGCTCTACTTTGAAGCTTGATACAATAATAAGGAATAATACAGCAGCAAATGTACAGTCTAGGAGGGAAGGAGGATTAGCAGGATGGGTTATTTTCCCTTCTTCCATGTCCATCTGCTAAATCTTCATATTTTGAACTGCACTTAAACCTCCCAAGAACCAGAGAAGCAGCAGAAAGCTACGATCAGAATTTTGTCTCGTCTTACACTTTGTGTCTTAGAATCAAAGATTTTTGTTGGAAAAGAACTCTAAGATTGAGTTCCAGACATTAACCCAGATCTGTTGTTTTTACCACTAAACCATGTCCCCAAACATGCCACATCCATGCATTTTCTGAAAACTTCCAGGGAAGATGATTTTATTTCAATTCTTCCACTTTCCTGGGCAGCCTGTTACAATGCCTTGAGAGAGAGCTTGAGAGAAGGAAGGATAGAGCAAGGCTGAGATATCAGGGCACACCTGCAATGACTGACACGACACAGAGCCAGCACAGGACTCGCACACAATCAGCAGCAGCTTAAGATGCAAAAGCATGAAGAAATAAGGGAGCAGAATACTGCTGGAGTTTGCAGGAAAGCTCACTTCAGGGTGATATATATGGCAATACTCCCACAGGGCAAGGGCATAAAACCTTGATGGCTTCCCATCACTCAAGCTTTATCTCCCATTCCTCTGTCCAGCTTTACTGCACCTTTGAGTTCCGTAAGTCCAGAGAGAGGTGTAGCTTTTTTCAAGTTCTCTCAATGCAGACTCAACTGCACCCTTCTAACTTGTTCCTGGTGAGGGGGCAGGATCCCAAATATTCCACATCCCCATCATATACTCCTTACTTCTTCCCTGACTAAAAGTGCCCAAGGACTTTCAGTCAATTAATGTGTTTACTTGCTACCTATCTCTAGCTTTTCTCTGATGGGTATCAATGCTGTGATATATAATATACACCTTGGTCTGCCAGGCTGAAATCTGTATGACTCTAAAAAGCCTGGAAATTTAAAATAAGCTAGTAGAAACACTACCTTCATTGCAGTAATTGAGATGAAAATGAGATTGTGACAAATTGATCAGCTCGCCAGTAGGTGAGGCAATCATAGAGGAGAAAACTGGAAAAAAACAAAAGAGAAAAAAAAAAACAAAAGCCAACAAAAAAGCAGATTCACCAGCCTTTCATGAGAGCAAATAGCAAGGTATTTGGCATGCTGATTGACTCTCTATCAATCTGTTTTCTGTGTGCCTTCCAAATCACTACAAATATTTGCCTCCTGCTAACAGGCAAACAGCAGGTCAATGCTGAAAAACAGATTAGGTTTGTTTTGAAGTCAAAATTGAATATCTTTTTTTTTTTTTTTTTCCTGGATGCAAAAACTAGCAAAAGGATAACAGGGGTCAAACAGTAATTATCACAGTACTTTTGGCAACTGAGATTGGAGGAAAGGTGTGGGGGAGGTAATTGATACTGATTCAAAGCTGGGTTGGTTCTGAATGCTAACACCTTAAATAAGCACACCTTGATACAGAGGAAATTTGAGTTATGCCAGACAGGCTGTTTCTGCCTCAAGAGCAGCTCAATGCAGTCTATCCAGCTATCTCATTTATAAGCTGAATGGCAGGAAGGAGCAGTGGTACAGTGGTTTGTTGAAAAATAAAAAATGAGAAGACCTTTACTCACATGGGGAGGAAGCTTTCCAGCTCCTCCCCTCTCTCCCTGCTTCCTTGAGCATATTCATATTTTATTGCTTCACTTTTACTGTGTGACCTGGCTCTTATGTTTTTTGACTAGAAATGAAACTTTCCTCAGTGCAAGGGGAACAGTTTTAGAGGAGTCTAGTCAGGCCAGGAAAGGAGCTTTAGTCTGTGAAGGGGGAGGGATGACAGGAGTGAACAAAAACAGTGTGAATAATTCATGCAGCACATTCAGATGCCATGTGGATCCTGAACTAGCCTGAACACACTATTTGCTTTGCATTCATAATGTTTCATTAGCTGCTGTAGAGATGAACAAGGCAGTGTCATTAAATTTAGTGTAATGTTGTTGTAATATCACTTGTTGGTTGTATTACTGTGCAAAGACAGTGACTACAAAGGACTTTGGTGTCTCCCCTGAGAGTTTTGTTTCAAAATCGCTCCCAACCTGGAGGAACAGCTACTGGAGAGCAGCTTCAGCCTCCCATCCCCCAGCTCATAAAATGTGATAAAGCCATCTCAGATTTCAGGGCAGGTGAGTATGTGAGTCCCTGGAGAAGAGAGCTCAAGAATAAAGAAATATTTACAGTAAATGCTAAACAGTGCATGCCTCAATAATTACATTCTCTAATCAAGTTAGAGAGTTCGACTCACCATAACTGATGCCTGAAAAAGGAGTTTTTACTGAACAATGCAATTGGGCCAAGTCTAAGCAGCCAGGACCCCATTGTGCAAGTGTACCGAGCCTGGGCATGAGGAGTTCAGCCTGCTCAGATCCTAGTGGTTCCTGCTACTCAAAATGAGAACTTGGAAGGCAGATTTTGGCTAAAAAAAAATTCAGTTACATTTTGGACAAAAATCTCCCCCCATAGTGTTGACTCACTGATTCTGATTTGTTCACTTTTAATGGTGAACAATTTAATCGGGAGTGTTTGATGGCCTTTGCAAGGAATATATTTGTAAATAACTGTGAGGTTTTAGCATTCCTGCAGAGCTTACCTCACGTCTGCTTAGCTGTTAGCAGATAGCTCAGGTTTTATGTGACTGTTTTAATATTTAGCTGACACAACACCCTTATCACAGGATCCCTTAGTCCCTGTTCTGTCTCTCGCTGTCTGTGAAATAAAAAACATTGTTTTATCTTATTTAAAGAGATAAATCACACAGGTTTGCATGAGCTGTAGACTGGGGTGAAGGAATCTTCAAGAAATCAGGTGCACTTGTTGAAAAGGTTCTCTGATTTTTTGATGCTGACTGTACAATAAAATGGACAGGTTAGGCTTGCACGTTTGGCAAAACAGATCCACGGCTTTTTCTGCCCTGGGATACACTTGGGTTTTTTCTTCCTTCCTATTGGCTGGAGTGCAGAGGAGATTGATAAGGCTCTTGCTGTCTCTGAGGCAGTGAACCTGGTAGTTTAGCTCCCGTCACAGAAAATTATAACTGCAGTCACAGAGGTTGTGAGTTCAGGCTCTGTGGATGATTCAGCCCAGAGCAAGTTGTCATGTGAGCCAACCTTGTAACCTGAGTGGGTTGTAAAAAGGACTGGAAGAGGGCCTCGTTATTTACTCTGTGCACAGTGTGCCATTAAATAGGAAAGTTTCCTGAAATGTCATGCCAGTTCCTGCAACTATTTTAGATTAACTGTGTAAGATTCATGGCAATTGTGCTCAAAAAATACAAACATAAAAATCCATGTTTTTCAAGAGAAGTAGATAATTTGTCCAGATCCATGCTCTGCTCTGCTTCAACACTAAGTAGCATAGCTCAAAGGTAGACCAAGGGTTTGGAGGTCTCTGATCTAATTCAGACTTGTGATTGTAAGAGAGGAATTTGCTCCACTGAGCACACAAAGGGCGAACAGTTGTAAAGAGAAAAGGGAAGAATGGACAAGATGCACACAAAGGTCCTGGCTTTTATAGAGCCATAGAATGGTTTGGGTTGGAAAGCACCTCAGAAATGACCTTGTTCCATCTCCCCTGCCACAGGCAGGGACACCTCCCATTAGACCAGGATACCCAAACCCCATCCAGCCTGGCTTTGAACACTTCCAGGGACAGGGCATCCCCAACTTTTATGTAATATATTTCCTCCCCAGAAATCTCAAATAGTTTAATAAAGGAAGACACCACCATTTGCCACATTTTACAAGGAGATATATATGTCAAGGCCCAGGGGTTTGCCACTAGGGCTGTAACACCTCAGCCCTGGAGAGGCAGAAGCAGGCAAGAAGAAACATCCCTCTGAGGTTAGGGCGAGAAGTGCTTCCCTCCCATAGGTCTTTGCAGGCATAGGATAATATCTGGAGTTCTATTGGTTTGTACAGTTGTTCTGCCCCTGTTCAGCCCCAGTTCACCTTATTTGTATATTCCCTGGAATGTTCTCCCCGTTCCGGATCCCCGTTGGCCCGGGTTTGGTGCAGCTCTCCTCCCCTGTTACCCCATGGGTTCTCCCGGATGCTTGCCCCTCCCCTGCACCACTTTTACCTGTTCCCATTGGCCCTTGACCCTCAGATCCACCTCCTCTGTCCCATATTTAACCCTGTGCCCTCAACCCCGTCTCCCCTGTCACTAGACTCCCTTCAAGGCTCTGTAAGGTGCTCTTGGATTTCTGTACAAAGACCTGTCCTTTGCCTTCATCCTCGGCCGATCTAACCAGCGTGCTCTGGGCCCCGAAAGCCCAAGTCACTCTCAGGAACCCATTGAAGCTCACCACTTCATATGTATATATATATATTTATACTGTCCTCAATGTCCTGCAATTCAATATCCAGCTTCTTTCTGGCACGCTCACCCCATGGCTGTAAAACAAATAAAACTAGTTTTAAAATCTGGTTTCTGAAACCACCTGTAGTTATCCGTACAGAAACAGATCTTAAATCTCTTAATTGTTCAGCCATCCTCCTGAGAGATGTCTTCCTGCCTCATAGATGTTCCCTGTTGTTCCACATCTCTCTTTTTCTGGCTGTATCTGGGTTTGCTGTATCAGAGACTAAAAGACACACAAGTCTCCTTTCCCTTCCCAAAGTGGCAGATTCTGCTTCCTTAGCACAGGTGAGCACTGTCTACAGAAATGACTACAGGAAAACTGAACTGGCTCTTGCTCTAAACCATAGGGATGCACTAACACTACAGACCCAACTAAATTAGGAAATCTGAGGTTGTGTTTCCCACAACTGAGCAGTTCAGGGAAGTCTTCAAGTAACCAGAGTGGTTTAACAGAAAACCCCAATTTAGTAAGAAGATAGCCAAGCCAGCTGTGTATGAATGAGCTTAGTACTAGAATAATTCTAATTACTAATGCTGATACTTGACAAGTTTATTTAGCTTTTTTTACTTCAGTAATTATGCTTTGCACATGTGAAAGCTGTGAGAGAAGACTTTCCCAACAAGGTGCTTGGTAAAGGTCTCATCAGCTTCACTAAGTGAGATCAGTAGTTCTAATTTCCATGATGCATCCAGCAAGTGCAGCCCCTGCTGTCAAGCAGTGGCCAATAGCAGATGCCTTCTGGAAAACATCAAACAAGATGACTGTATGATGATCCTTTTCCCAAAATGCTCTCATAACCCTCAGGAAATTGTGGTTGAGAGATTTCCTGTGCCAGAGGTATATTTCTGCATTTAATAGCTCTCCATGGGCTTGTCAGCATTGCCAGAGTTTGCTTACTGACTCCCAAGAAGACTTAGGATATATTCTCACATGGGTATTTTGAGACATAACCACTCAGTACACTCAATTGACTGTAATAATAAGTTAGTGCCCTTTAGGGACTGTACTTTCTACTACCAACAAAACAAGACAAGGAAGGAAATATTGCCTGAATTTGGTAACATCCGTCATCCATGGGTACTCGGTGTTGTTCTCAGCAGCAGGGATCAGGTTGTTATCTGGCTGGTTTCCCAAAGGGCCTGTCTGGTTGTGCTGTGGTGTCACCTGTCCCTGTGAGGGCTGTGACAAATGGCACTGCAGGAGCACCACGGTGTTTGGCCAAGCACAGTGCTTCTTAAATGGGGTCTGAGATAGATGAATGGTCAACCTCACCCAGGGGAAAGCAATGCAAATGTCCTGGCTTTGTCCTGGAGCCAGCAAGGGCTGGAATGAGTAACTAAACATCATTCAGGGAAGGAGCATTGTAATCTCACTGGATCAGTAGTTAACTAATTTAGTAACTGAGTAGGGGTGGAATTTTAAACAAATCATACATAAAGTTATTTTTTAAAGGTCTGAAAGAAAGTTGTATGTTCATGAGGCAGCACAAAATCAGCATTAGCAAACAAGTAATGACAATTAGGAAATGTAGGGGGTAAGTCATGCAAAAGTGAGTTCAAGAAAAATAAGGTATTGATGATTCTCTGTTGACATTTACAAGCACTTCAGTTTCTCCCTAACATCTGTTTCTGAGTGAGACATCATTTCAAAGCCATTCATTCAGAGTAGATGAAATATTTAGCTATTATAGGACTTGTTTTTCTTACTCTTCAGTGATAGCTTTCATCCATTGAGATCTGCCTATCTATACTCTTTTTATTCATTAGTGAGAGATAGTTGAATTGCTGCAAGAATATTCACTGAAGATATAACAAGGTGATTTATTTGTGCTATATATTGACTTGACAGTCATTCAAAGAGTCTGACAAGCTTTCCCAGGGATAAGAGAAGCAGACTTTGTCCAGTCTTTCTATCTTACAACGCTCCTTTCAGAAAGCCACTCATGTCACCAAAGATGCAGATCCTTAGGTAATCCTGATCTTGCAGCTAAAGAGATGAAAGAGAGAAGATTCTTGAACAAAGACCAATACAGGCAGGGGGAACGCTATAATTCACCCAGAGCAGTTTTCTTCTTTGATTCCAAGTTACTTCTGTTATTTTAGGAAGTTGGGGGTGTAAGTCTTTTTTTCTCTGGTATTTTAATAAAATTCTGTGATACTCCTTCAACAAAATTATGCCATATGCATCTGCTACAGGATTTTTATTCACTTAACTTTCTGTAATTCACATACTTTTTCTCATATTTGAATGATATGCAATAGAGAGTTTTATTCATTATAACTTTAGTAACAGTAATGAGCATGTTTTGAATGAAAGAGGAATTGCAAGCTTTTTTAAAAAAACAGATGTAGTCATACAATTTAGGAAAAACTTGGTTTCTTTAGTCCAACTCAAAATTAGAAACAAAAATACCCAGAATATTTTATTTTTGAGCTTTTGAAGCTTCATTGAAACAGAAAATTCAGAGTGAAGCACAAAAAACAGGATGAATAGTTTAATAGCAATCTGAAATTTTAATTTTACTTGTGTCTAAATAAATATAAAACAATTTTAATTAGTTTTGATTGAAATGTGAAATTATTCTACAAGAATAATTTTTGCTTTGCAGATTCCATGATTCCTATCTTTGTTTAGCAAATACATCTTCCTTTTTATGCTTGTAGTTTATGTAAAAAACTTGAGGGCTGAGGGCTAACCATAAACAGAACCAAAGTATGCACATCTCCAGGTCAGCAGTTTATCAGGATGGTGTTGGAACCGTGGTCACAGCCTCTGCTTTGTGGTTTGCAGTGTGGTGGCAGAGCTATCTGCAGCTCAGGGAGGGATTTGGGTACACAAGGGACAGCAAGTCTCTGGCTGGCTTAGGGACATCAAATCCAGCTTTCCTCCCTGCAGGCAGACCCCAGTGCCCTCCATCTGTTCTGCCCTCTCTGCATGGCAGCCCTGTCCCAGCCACGATTTGGATCAGCATCCTCAGGGTAGCAATTTCAGCTCTAGAGCCTGAGCAGCCTGATGGTGTTGAATCCTGCCCACTGCAGGAACTGCCCTGCACATCCTGTGCATGACTTGTGCTTCTGGCAGACATTTAGATGCTGTTATCTATTTTCATCAGGCTAGCAGATGAAATATCTTCTCTTCCATTTAGCAGCCTAAAGAAATGCATTTACAAAGAATATCCACATAAGAACTGCAAGTCACCTACCTGTTAGATGTGAAATACCCACAGCAGGAACTGCACACCCAGCTCCCTGGGCAAAGCTTCAAGGTCCTTCTCCTGTGATACAAAGAGAGAGTCATACTCTTCCATGAGAACCCTAGACAAGCAAATACCAATTTCCCAAGTAGAAAACACTGCAATTACCAAGCCTACACTCCTCCCAGCCAGCTGAAAAAGCTCTGTTAGAAAAATTACATTGATTGCTTCACAGCCTAAAGTTGTAAGGAGCTATGGATTCAGTAATAAACTTGTAGCATTTTTGGCAATTGCCCTTTCCCCTTCATCCCCTCTCCCCCATATGTTGACTTTTGCTAACTAATCATATCAAACCAGGGTTAGACAGATTCATTTTCAAACAGCTAAGAAAAACATGAAACAAAAATCAAGAAGAATATAAAAGGAACTACCAAGAAATTGCCTTCTCAAAAAAAATGTGTTTTTTTCCTTCAAAGAAGCTTATTTTACTTACTTTACACGTGCTGCTCTTCTATGGCATGTGTCACATTGGTCTTCAAATCCCCATATGAAAGATGAAAATGGGCAACAATACCTTAGATGTTAGTCACTTTAGGGGTTTGGAGACTAATTTTCTTTTAAACTGCTCAGGAAGAGCTGGTCTGATAAAAAAAAATTAATTTTGGGAGCAAACAAATACACGAAAACATTAGTAAAGCTCTCTAGTTTATGATGTGACATGTTTACACCACAACATGGGTAATGAATAGTGAGGACTAAAAAAATAATATTGGGGGGTGTTTGGCCTTTCACACAAAGATGTTTTCAGAAAGTTTATTCTGAAGTAATACAAGAAAAGTTCAGAGAGAGACTGCAGTGTCCTTAGGATATATATCTCTAAGAAACAAGATTTACACCATGAAAACAAGATCTGAGGCATACAGTTGTCTCTTAGATCCTTTTTATCTGATGCTTTTTAGTCTGAGGCTTTGGTCTTCTTACCAACATGCATTTTTTTCTGCTCATGTCTCCATCTAAAGCAGCCAAGGGTGTTCCGTAGGCTGTTACTATAAGAGGGAATCTAATTCTCCAACTTTATTTTGGCATTTCAATATGAAAAGACAACTCTTGCCAGCTTTTCCAGGTTTTATTTCATCCCAGTAGAATGAAATTTACCCATTTGGAATTTCTCTCCAGGTTAAGCAGCTGACATTTTTTTCAGCATTTTAAAAAGTAGGAACGACCTGGCTTATTAAAAAATTGCAAATACTCCTGCTGGCTTTAATGATCTTTGAATCAAGCTGTAATTGTGACTAAAGATTAAAAGCTTGATCATATCTAGTTGGAAGTAGATGAAATTTTTAACAGTGCAGAGTGAAGATTCTTAATTTCTACTTTTGAAAAGATGTTCAAACACAAACGCTTCAAATGAGAAGACATTTTTTAAAATGTAATGGGTAAGGAAGAAAAATATGTGCTGTCAATCAACATTGCTCAGTGGAAAAGAGGTCTTGTAATGCAAAACCTGATTTGTTCTTTGTCAAGAATACACAACTGGATGATGAGGGTACCTCTCAAGATGTAATATTCTTGGAATGAGGTCTTGGTACAGCTGATCCTGTCTGGCAGTGTGGGAAAGAACTGATTATCCCTTTACTTCCCCTGATTGCACTTTCTGTTCATCTATGATGTTACTCTTTTTTTAAGGGTTTGAAATCGAATTTTCTTTGTTCGATTAAACATCAGAACCTATGAGGAATACAATGTATGGCCAAATATTTACTGAAAAATCCTAAAAGAGATCTGTCAAGGGCAAATCATTAGCAAAAAGGGGTGGTTCCTTGGCAGATTGGGAGTGATTCTGCCTGGGGGTTATGCTGTTGTATATGTTTCATCAAAGAGTATCAGGGAAGTAAAAAATCACTTTTAAGTATGGAAAAAACCTGGTACTGTCTTAAGTAAAGATAAGGGCAAGAATATTGATGCACAAGGATCTAACATCATTTAGTTACATCAGGCCTATTCAAGTCACATCAAAAACCTCTTCTGTGTTTTGTTATGATATCTTGGAAAACAGGGATCCCAAAGAAGGATTGAGGAGTTATATTCAGGAAAGAAATTAGGGTAACAGCTCAATAACATTGAAAGTCTCTTTAAGAATTTTACACGTGCCTTTTGAACGATATAGGTTATAGCTGAAGGTGAGGTAGAGAGAAGTAAAAAAACCCTCATTTTTAAAATCCAGTTCTCACTTTCTATCATTCTTGGCTTACCTAAACAGTACAATAAACAGCAGAAAGCAGTGAACGAATTTAGGACATAAAAGCTCAAATTTTGCAGAATGGTGAGTTAAATCCTGCAATATAATTTACCTAAAAAACAGGTCTATGCTGTGCAGAGGACCCCCAAATTAAAGTTATCCTGACCTGTAGATCCAGATCACACAGAAAAACACTTTACAGAGATATAATGTTGATTCTCAGAAGCAACTACAAAGTCCTGCCCAGAGGGACTGTCTCAGAGCAGTGTTTTCTGTAGTCACAGTCTGGAAAACTGCAGTGCATGTCTGCTTAATCTGGAAAAGTTACCAAACCAGGGATAGTCTAGTGGTAAATAAGTAAAAATACTTGCTTAGGTGGTGGAGGTCACTAATCACCTCATTAACTGTGTAGAGCCATGGTGTCCTCTTGACCTCCTGAGGACTCCAGGTCTAATCATGAGCCTGAGAGTAATTTCTTGGGCAATGCCTCTGAGTATGAGGACTTGGCTACAACACCCTTATGTCTGTGAAAATATGGAACTCATAGAATTCTTCTGAGCATCAGTTCCCAGCATGGACTCACTCATATTTCACATCTTTTGTCATTCAGGTCAGGAGGATCAGGGCACGGTGAGCTCAGAGCTCCCACCCTGTGTGGGTGATCATGAGCTGACAAGTAGAAGGCATTAGGAATTTGATCTTCCTGTAAATTGCTGAGAGTTATGCAAAGCACTTGGACACACATGCAGCTGTAGAGATGGATGAAAAATATTTTGGGTTTTTTTAGCTATCACCAAAAAATTTCAAAATTTTGCGAAACCGAGATAATCCAAGTTTGGATTTAAGCGAGGGAAAAGTGAACAAAAATTCTTTTTCTTCCTCCTGTAAAAGAAAAGTAACTAAATTTAAGATAAAGAAACCAAATAGCCCACACAAAAAATTGCCAAACAACACGTTTATCAGTTCTGGACTTGTTTTTAAAGGAAAAGATGAAACAATATTCTCATGCAGTTAGAGGAACTATGAATAGAATTTTTCAGCCATCAGAAGAAAATAGCAATGTGAAAAATGAAGTTCACCTTTTTGGTAGGATTTAAAAGGTTTAATAAAAGACAATAAGGACAAGATAATAAAGCAAAATACACGGCCGGGGTGTCTCTGGCCAAGAGCCAAGAGCACACCTGTCCCAGAGACACCCCACCCCCCATCCCCACCCCCC